>JACXIL010000155.1:0-138208 GCA_014737365.1 Bombus soroeensis | reverse complement strand
GCTCTCTATATTTGCTGATTTAATACATCCAAGCAAATGAGCTAACTGACTAAAGGAACTCCATGTTATGTACAGTGAATTTCTGGAATTATTAATCCATCTCGGACCTTGCTCGTCAAACCAGGCTTTTATATTTATTGACTTTCTATATTTGCTGATTTAATACATCCAAGCAAATGAGCTAACTGACTAAAGGGACTCCATGTTATGTAGAGTGAATATTTTGTGTTATTAATCCATCTCTGACCATGCGCGCCAAACCAGGCTTTTATATTTATTGACATTCTATATTTGCTGAATTATTACAACCTGGCAAATGAGCTAACTGACTACAGGAATTCCATGTTATGTAAAGTGAATATTTTGTGTTGTTAATCCATCCCGGTCCACGCTCGCCAGACGAGGATTTTATAATTATTGGCACTCTATATTTGCTGATTTAAGACATCCAAGCAAAAGAGCTATCTGACTAAAGGAACTCCATGTTATGTAGAGTGAATATTTTGTGTTATTAATCCATCTCTGACAATGCTCGCCAAATCAGGCTTTTATATTTATTGACTTTCTATATTTGCTGATTTAATACATCCAAGCAAAAGAGCTAACTGACTAAAGGAACTCCATGTTATGTAGAGTGAATATTTTGTGTTATTAATCCATCTGGGACCATTGTCTTTAAAGAATGGCTTACACATTTACAAAATTGTAAAACTATGTACGTTGTTCTAGTAGGTAACTACTGATGTGGTAGTTGTGTTGTGGCTAATGTTAGTATCTAGCAATCTAGTGATCGATCTGAAATTTTCGTGATATACATTCACATATACATGTAGATGTAGAGATTGAATACATGGTCCACTTAACTCGGTATCCGCGTTCACGAGAAGCTTGAGAATGTTATAATATCTACTCTTCATACTACTAAGCTGATGTTAACTCTGCGGTTTAGAGATACGTCTAGCTTCTTGGCGATCTAACAGAAACAACTTTCGAGTTGAGGAAGGGTCTGCAGCTTTGTAAGAATGCGAACAATTTCATTGTAATTCTTTTTGCACATTTCAAATAACTCTAGCCGTTAAACGGGATTTTAAATAAAAAGAATATTATATTGTAATGAAATTTCAGGTATGCACAATTCACGATATTGGGTATTACAAAAAAAATTGAACTAAATGTGGGAAGAGAATCGCATTTCGAAGCTTCCGGCATGAAATCGTTAGGCGAGAGACGCGAAACTCGCTTTCTCAGCGATCGTCTTCTCCTTGTTGTGATGTAATATCTAAAGCCCTTCGGCAACTATCGAACCGTTGTGTGCTTTCATCTATTTATATTTCTAACAACAGCTTCTAGATGACGAGCCACATTTGTTTGCACTAGTAAGTGTACATGTTAGAATATTGTCATTCTCATTATGTTCTCGCGAGCGTGGGCTCCAATTTAAGTGAATATATTCTGTATATGTATACTACGCCTTAATAAAGAAAGAGGAACTTGTTTCGAATCAACCATGGGAACCGTGAACTGTGCGTGCGACTATATCTTATATGGGCGTCCATAAGACGTGTGTGTAAAAGCATCACAAGAAAGAGGAATAGAAAGTTCATATTTCAGGTAGTTTAGAGTTTAGCGGTCAACACATAGCAATTCTACTCTTCTTATTTTCCTACTTTCTTCGACTTTGACACGTATTCGGTTCAGTAACAAAATTATTGAGTGGGAAATTATAACGTACAATGTAATATTATTATATTATTTAATATTATTATATAATATTATTATATATAGAATATAACTGCAACATAGAATAGTAACGTTATGTTACTTTTACTTAATGTATAGAAATCTGTGATCCAAGTTTCTTTACATGTCCATAAATTATTTGTATGCAAATTTAGTGAAAATGGGCTAGTATATCTGGTTTTAACGTATAGTAAAAGTCTTACATTAAAGATAGAACATTCTATAGATTATCTAGAAAAAGAGATAATCTACAAGTTGTGGAGTCACTAGACAGAGGACGACAGCATACACAACGAAGCCTGAAGTCTTTTCAGCTTAAAACTAAAATGCGTCGCCAATCCAACCTATCCAAAATTAATATTGCAAAGTTATTCATTCGCTGTTGTATGCAAACACAAAACGGACAACTCTAAATTAAACAAGATAAAATAGTTACTTCGTCTGATAAGCAATATTAATGATGTTGACCTGGATGATAACGGCAATACAAAGCTACATATCACCGTAAGCATGTCGTTAAACTGCTACTAGGAAAAGACACAAAGATCGATACCTCAAATAATCTAGTTAATAAACTTGGTTATAGCAATCCTAATAAAGTCGCATGCTCGCTCGATGTATTTGCGCAGAAAACATAACCATAGCTGTATCCATAAGAAACGATCGATATATTGTCACGCTTGGCAAGTTCACGTTTTGGAAGTAATACGATACTTTCACAGTTAGGAGATTAAGTTGGGTCGGTAACTCTTTTCGCAGGACGAGGAGTCCCACTACCATGGCGCGGGTCGCGGGCGGAGGCTCGGTTTGTCTGTGATGGCAGCACAGTAGCAACGACGTCGGGATATGGCACTTACGGCACCGTCAGTGGTTGTAGGTAGGTCTAGACTGGGTGTGGGTTTCGGCCTCCTCCAGGAAGCAAATTAGCCTGTCTGGAAGAAGGGCCCTTCCCTAAAGAGGGGCCATGGCGTGGGATGGCACCGGTGGTGTCCATCAGAATTCTCGGAGTCTCCCGAGAACGCCCGAAGAAGATCACCGTGACGGTTTTAGTCAGTAAAAATTCCGCACTATCCCGTCTCCGCCTCCGAAGTGTCTTTTGAAGATTTATCTTACGTAATAAAAAAAAAGGATAGTAACAAGAAGAAAAAGAGAGAAGGGCAGAAGATAGTAAAATATAGAAAGGATATAGCGAAGTATAATATATTAAATTTAACTATAAAATAATATAATATAGGCAATATACTGGCAACATAAAACATAAACGGCGTATAGTTTTAACACAAAAAAATAACAGGATGAAAGAAAATATGTAGAATAGCATTGTGGAATGCGAGAAGTAAGAAGGATAATATGATGATAACTTAGATAGGTTGTACAGGGATATGAGATTATAGTAATAACAGAGATACGATTAACGAAAGAGGAAGATACAAATGTAAAAGAGAAATATAAATGTAAGAAAGATAAATATAAATGTAAGATATGTAAGGGTGAAATACGATAGAGTGAATTCAAGAAAAGGACGCCGTCTCTACTTCTTAATTAGCGAGAATATATAATGTGAAAGCCACATGGATTGGAGTTAGGTTGGGATTTGCCATATAAGAGGGTCATAGTTAGGTTGAGAAGGAGTAAGCCGAACATAAATCTTGGGAAGGAGCAGGCCGTAAGCATCATTGCGAATCTCTTTTCATTGGAGTGCACGGGCGTTTCGGATGAAGAGGAAATAGAGGACAACAGCGGTGGGACCCCCGGAGCAGGGGACATGGTCCATATGGACGATTTAAGAGAAGTGGTTAGTCGGCTGAACGTAAATAAGGCCCTTGGTATAGACAGAGTCCCGGGGCTAATTATCAAGTTGATCTTTAGGCATAGATCGGAAGATTACCAGCTAAATGGAAGGTGGCCCGGTTGATCTTACTAAACAAACCTGGAAAGGGTTCCAAGGCTTACCTCGTCATACCGACCAATCAGTATTCTACTGGCGATTAGTAAGGTCTAGGAGAATACGTTTAACTCGGCTATTGAAAAGGAATTGGTTTTGGATCCGTTTCACCGGAATCAATTCGGGTTCCGCAAGAGGAAAGGTACCATCGATGCCATATCGCATGTCTGCAAATTTTTTAACATCGATGAACATCATATAACGCAAATTCCCTTCTTTCTGCACATATCGACAAACTGCTTTTAATAACTTGCGATGGGAGGTCATTTTGAAGGAGGCGAGGCGTAAGAGCCTCTCTTATAAATTGACGAGTGTTCTCACAAACTATTTGAAGGATCGTTTCGTAGTTTTCGACAACCCGAGTGAACCGGTCACAAGGAAGATTTTTGCCGGAGTTCGTCAGGGTTCAGTGGTAGGCCCGCTGTTGTGGAACCTAGTTTACGATGGCCTGTTGGCCAGATTTGACAATTTTGTTAATCTGAGAGCGATTGCTTTTGCGGACGACCTTGCTATCTTGGTGGGCCTGAATAAAAAGGAAAGTGTGGAGGGTACTCTGAACCTCCACGTGAGGACGATCATCAATTGGTGCGAAAATTCGGGTCTTCAGATAGCGAGGGAAAAAACCGGTTTTATTATTGACAAGAATGAGAGTCCCAAAAAATTTTAATATAACACTGGCAGGGAAGATTTTGGTTACGCGCAAAAGGGTTAAATACCTAGGTGTGGTTTTGGACACTAACAGAAACTTTTATGACCATATTGAGGCTGTTTGTACCCAACTCTGTAAGGCTCAGAGAAGTGCCTTGATAAGTATCTCGACGGCCTACAGGACAGTCTCACATGCGGCGCTTTGCATGGTGACGGGGACCATGCCCATTCATATTAAGGCGCGGTGGCGTGGCAGAATGTTCGAGGTCAAGATCCGGAGGTGTGTAGCGACACAGAAGTACAAGAATAATTTAAATCTTGTTGTTGTTTTGCCTCGGAGTCAAGTTCGTTAGGATATACATAAAATAATGATAACAGTAAACTCCGGGCAAAACAATGTTACCGTTACGTCCAACCATCGAGCAAACTTGATTCGAATTTTCCAACACTCCCCGACCAGTATAAGTATCTTATAGTATCATATAGCGTCTTACAGCATCTTACAGTGTCGTTCGAGTATCTTGTGATCATTATAGCGATCTTAGTAATTTTGACTCTGCTGTTCTACACAACGCGTATCTTTCGTGTATCTATTTATTCTATTTATTCATTACCTTAAGTACACTTGGTCTAAACATCAAGACATCTCAATAATTTACCTCGTCACAATCCTCTCCCCCACTGGTGTATTTCAATCAGCTGGAGCTGCAGGAAGTGAAAGCTGTGGAGGAGTGGAGAAGGGAATGGTTCATGTACAACGCCAATAACTGAACGAGGAGGTTGATCGAGGATCCAGCCACCTTTCGGAAGAGGAAGAGAAGCATCGACCACTTCACCATGCAGCTGGTGACTAGGCAATGATATTTTCAACAACTACAGGGTTAGGATAAATAAGTAAACTGACGATAAATGTTGGACTGTGGCGCGAGCCCGGATGACGCCGAGCATGTCTTATTAAGGTGTCCGAGATGGGCAGTTCAGCGCACCACGCTAGAGAACATGGCGAGGGACATCTTTACAACGAACAATATAATCGCACTAGTCTCGGCCAACGATCATATCTGGGGCAGTTCCGGATTTTTTGCAGGACAATAATGAAGACTAGGCAAGCTCAGAAAATAGCCAAAAATCGTGTAAAAGAAGAGGAAGGTGACTGCAAGGAGCTATCATAGATTAGATTGTGGCAGTACGAAATTAAAAGGAGTTGATGCGTCGACTGGGGTCTCGCCGAAGTAATGCTTATTTAGCGGTGCCGGCGAGACCTCCGCTCTACGAAGGCTTGGAAAAGGAGGGGTTTTTAGTGGGCGCTACCATCTGCCGAGTCCCACATAACCTGGTGACACGGGTCATTGGGTATGCGTAACGCATTTTCCCCTCCTCGCGAGAAAAGAAGAAAAAAGGTGGAGTTTAGGTGAAATGGGTGCGTGTCCAGACAAAAATAATGATGATCTCCATAAGAGGGATAAATGAGGGGATTAATATAGAATTGGTATACAGGGAACCAAAAAAATGAGAAAAATATTTAAAAATAATGGAATAAATAGGGAAACAATATATTGTGGAGGTTTAAAATTTTAAACGTACAATCAAGATGTGGAACTTGAATCGTGGAACATTGCGGAAGAAACGAGAGGGACACAAATATAATAATGGATATGTTAGGGGAGCGAGACCTGTACGTAATAAACGACGAAACCACCTCATGTGTGTGATTAGAAGTATACAAACCATCGAATATTGACCTGTTTATTGAATCTATAATGATAGCGGAGAGATGCGGAATCGCGGAGAGGGACAAGACGATAGGGTCACCGTACCCACCAGGTGATATGCTTAACTAATTAACTACGTTCGTAACGTTTAACGCACGTAAAAATTTTATTTCGGTGGGGTTTACGTGTGTACAAATACGTGTGTTTACTATAAAGTAATAAAAATGACAGTTAGTGGTATGTTTCTTGTATACTTTCAGTAAATCTATTATATATTTTATAAAAAAAAGTTTGATTATTTGATTATCGATTAGGTTGTTATCAGGACCTTATCGATATACTGTTGATAGACCTAAATGGTCTTCCTATAATAATTATTTTCCGTCAAAAAAGTCATAGTGAACTAACGACAACACGCTTTGGGTCGTGTTGTGATGTACTCCATTGGTAAATTTTTGACTGATTCTTATTGGCTAACTGGAGTATAAAATGTCATTGGTTTATTCTTAGAAATGGACTATGCCATAATGGCGTATTCACGAAAGAATTATAAAAATTGAAATTGAGCTATCGCGATAAAATGATAAGGTTACTAATGATGACTTTAGCAAGGTATAATGGTTAACAATGAAATGGACTATGAAAGTGGAAGACCCTGCTATGGCCCTGGACAATGCCAAAATTAATAATAATAATAAAATAAAGCAAAAATTAAATAAAAAAGAATAAAAGCAAAAAAGAGCTCAGTAATAAAATCCGTAAAAATAAAAAAAAGAGGTGGAAGGAGTTCTACGTCACTTTGGATACGAACCCATGGGGGAGGCCTCATCGAGCTATTATATCCAAGATAGCCCGAACAGCCCCACAGACAGCCTCCACGTTAACAAGGTCCAAAAAATTGTAGACGAACTCTTTCAAACTAAGCCGACTGAGCGAATAAGAATAACAAATGATGGATGTAATGACGATGACGGCGAAGATAATACGTTAATCACTGAGAATGATCTGTTAGTAGCTATTAAAAAGATAAATCCCAATAAAGCTGCGGGAGTGGACGGCTGGGACCGTACCACCCTACCATACCAGGGATTGTACTAAAATTAATAGCGTAAAGAAGAGAACGGAGAAATTACTGAGAGTATTAAACGCAATTAACAGAAGAGTAAAGATACCAGCGATATGAAAGGTGGCGAGGGTGGTTCTCATTCCGAAACTGGGAAAATATCCTGCACTTCCATCCTCATTTCAGACAATCAGTGTATTTCCAGCATTCAGTAAAGTCTGGGAGCACACGTTTAAGGCCCTGATCGAAAGGAGTGTAGGCCTCGACCGCTTCCATATCCATCAGTATGAATTTAGAAGAAAGAAGAATACTGTCGACGCTTGGTGCCAGGTCGACGAGCTTGCGGAAACTTGCAGGGGAAAAAATATGATATGCGTGCTCGTAGCGATCGACATTAAAAACGTGTTTAGTACTCTTAGTTGGAATAAGATCCTCCAGGAGGCTGAAGAATGAAAAATGTCCTAAAGACATTTAGGTATTACATTACATTTAGGTACATTTAGGACATTAGGTAAGACAGGTATTTTTCAATTGCTATGTAAATAATAGAAAAATAATTATACAAAATAAAAATGGAACAATAAAGAGAAGTGTATTTGCTAGAGTTCCACAGGGATCTATTCTCGAACCACTCCTCTGGAACATCGTCTATGACGGCGGCTTGTTGAAGGAGCTGCAGACTATCCAAGCCTAAATACAGTTGCCTTTGCCAACGACCTGGCAATAATAATAACAACAAAGAAACAGTATACGATACAGCAAAGCAGATAGTCAACGAGAAAGTTCCTAGGCAAAATAAACAAAGAAATTTAAGATGTAAGCAATAGACCGATGTATAGGGAAGGACATATGTCTGTGATAAGATTTGATACGAGGAAAACGCGTACAAAACCGAGAATATAATGTATAAGGTTACATAGATATAAATCTGTATATTTATATATGCATATTTACCTTTGGTCAAAATAATATATGTGCAGGATGACTAGTAACTAGGAGAAATAGGGGAAGACAAGGAAGGCAGAGATACGAGGGAAAAGTGGGAGAAAAAAATAGAATGAAAATAGAACAAAAATTAATGAAGTTTGCGTTAGAAGATGCTAGATGTACGTCTCTGATAATGTAACACTATGTGGTGAACTTGTAGAACCATTCCATCCTCTCCGATTTCGATGATTTGAGAATGTTACAAAAATCAATATTTTGAACAACTTTCTCCTACACATATAATTCTCAATCTCACTTAGTTTCTGAGATATTCCTAAAAAGCTGTAGGTATCGCCACAGTGTATTTCTGCCTATAGTTGTGCGTCTATGACAGCATATGCATCAGTATTGTTTGCCAATCGGCACGTAGTGTTTCGAAACAATGGCAAAAATTCAGAAAACTGAAGTGCACGATCCATAAATTCTTACATCGTAAAATGTTATTTAAAAGGACACAGATTTTAATACTATTCATAATTTTTGCTGAATTTTCGAATTTGTTACAAAAAATGATGCTAGAAATTTATTGCTATTTTCGGTGAACTTCTTTAAACACGTGCCATTACATGAATACACGTGCCATTTCATTTGATTTTTCTAAATTATGTATAGTATTATTATGCCTTTGAAACTGATAAATAATTTTTGTATAATATTAACAATTTGTCCGAATCGTTTATCACAAGTGTTTACCAGCTTTGAATTGAGTTTTAAAAAAAGTACTAAAAGGTATCCCCGAAATTTTGTGTATATTAATTTGGGGCACATTAAACTTTGTAGTAATGTTGAATTTAAGTGCACAAATCTGCATAAATTGAAAAAGAATATATTACAATCGTTCGCGTTCTCAGCGTCAAGATCTTTGGCGTAGTCTTTCAAGTCGCCACTCATGCTTTTACGAAGCGATAAGGCGTATGTTACTCTAAACATTCGATCCCTTTATTCATAATTGCTGATACGATATCTCTCATCACTTCCACCGCAAATATCTCCTTCAGTTTTAGAAGAATAGTCAAACGCGTTACTTTTCCTAAATTCATTTTTGGTAGAGTATTTATATTTATTCTGTGGTATTTATTGTACAGTTCTTATAATATAGTATTTTTATATTCTCTGTTATTGTATATTGTGATACATGTATTATATATTAATTTTTAATTTGTACATGTGATTATAAGAAAAACATAAGTTGTCAATCTATAAATTGTAAATATTACTGTGAAATAAACATCGACGAAATATACATTGTATCATGTATTTATTTCTATTTATTTATCTTTTCCTATCTTTTAAATGTAATTATCATAGGCCAGTGTCACTCTAGTACATATAGGCAATGCTTTGAAGTATGGAAATGTTCCACAAACAACATTATTGCCATACGAACATTTATTGAAGAAAATTTAAATTTGTCTGAGTCTCTTGATCGGATTAAAGAGAATATTAAAGAAACATCGAATTTTATCCATTCCAAAATTAAAAAAAGATACGACGAAATTTAACATGGCTTCCATCAAAAATTGTATTAAGCAAATTTGCTATAATATATCTTAACATGATTCAAGCTAGACCAAGCAAGGATGCAATATCAACAAAAGCTTTTCGCAGAATGTGAAAATAAATCCACAAAACTAAAAATAGCGTATTATAGAGTTAATAATATATTTATTTTAAGTTTCCTCTATTTTAAGTTTTCTGAATTTGCTTCCAATAACTTTGATCCGTTGAAGAACTGAATTTTGCAACTAAATTAGCGAATGGAATGCCCAGAGCTCATAGTACGCGTAAATGACATTCTGAAAAGGATGGAACCATTCCACAAAATGGTTAATAGGCGCCTCGAACCCGGAACGAATTCGTCCGTGGTAAGGTGGGTAACTATGCTAACCACAGGAAAAAAAGCGTAGATGCCAGCAGCTCAAGAATCAACACACACGGTGTTTGTTATATAAGACCAAATAATGAGGTCAGTCAATATCAAATTTAACTCTTAGCAATGTTGACTCTCAAAAAGTACGTTACATGCTGTTTTATCTATCGATTCCTTGTATAGTATTAATTATTTTTAAAGTAAGCTAATTTCTCAATTAAGCCTGTCTCCTAACAGATTTATAAAAAGCAATGCACATGCATACTATAGGATTGAATATAATAATTCGATAATTGCTATGTTAGATACATAGATTCTAATATATTTTAATCATAAATTTAACGAAGGGAATATTTTAATATTTGTTGCATTTCGAAATAAATCGGAGAAAATTATTACAGGAGCTTTAAAGGATCATTTAAAGCATCCCAGTATTGTTCAACACGTTCCCATAAATTGAAAATTTGTCTCTACTTTCCTTCTAAAATAATTATTAAATTAAGTGAGTGAAACGATGAAAGAGATTTCATTAACTCGAAAATATATTACGGTGCTGGTGGGTGAAACTTTATTTTCGTGCAGAGGGCCAGTTCCCGGAAAAAGACACTTAATTGATTCGACCTCGTTAATATGAAAAAATTAATTGCGGCTACGTGCGAAATTTCTGGCTATATTTCAATACATTTTTCACTTTAAACGACTCTTTCAGGAGGTCAATTTCTGCATTACATTCTTACAATCGTTACAATCTTACATTCGCAGCCACCCCTCCGATTTAAGACACTTTCCTTTCCATTCGGTATTATTTCCAACGTTTTTCTCTTTCAGGCAATAAAATTATACATAATACATCAAAATTAATTTGTGGGATATCTTCATGAAAATTTAAATGAAAATATCAAGATTTATTGTGGGTCCTTGGGGCTATTGAGGATATGTAGTATAGATATGTAGACATCTGACTGCCATCTTGCCCGCGGTGTATGGCCTGGGCTAGGTAGAGTGTCAGCCGGCGTAACATTACATTTGTCACGTCATGCCGAAGAATTGAATAAAGCTACTGTTGCTAATAAGACACAAGATGAAAAAATATGTACAAATACGGATCATTATCTCTTCACCTTTGGATAAAATGTTTTGAAAACATACTTCGCATACCCTTCAGGTTATCGTTTAATACATGGCAAGTAAGAAGTGACAACCACAAAAAGTCTTCGTCAAAACAAAAAAAGAATACAAATATATTTCAGAGGACAAATGAGCTTACTAGTCGGTATGCCAAAACAAGGATTTAAATGTACAAAATACGATGTACAATGTACGAATATCGGCGCAGATTTTATAGTAACCCTACAGTAAATTCACCCATAATAAGTATAAATTACGAGCTGATATTTAAACTGAGCATTATTTCATGTGAAAAAGTTATATCATGTGAAAAAAGGATAAATAGTATCGAATAAAGAAAAATAATGAAAAAAACAAATAGCTTATATGTATTACATTATAGTTGATATATTATGCTGATAACAATGCATAAATTATTATTTCAGTGGGCATTGTATCGAATTCAGTAGTTCCTATTACGGAAAATTATCCGTAGAAGCCCTGAAAACACAACATAGAAACATAAAATATATTCGTAAGCATCATACCCGTAAGATGCCCAGAAAAAATTATAATAAAGATTTATTAAATTGGCTCATTATTGAGATACAATTATAGCAAAATATAAAAATACCACAGAAAAATGAAAGAAACAAGAACACGAAAATATATTATTTTTCAATATAATTAATTCCTGATTAAAATGAGACCAAACACACTATTATTATAAAATTTGAGTTATGTTGATTGTGCTTATGAATTTTCCATGATTATACTTATCTTTGTGCAATATCTAACAATTATGCAAAAATTCTTCTAACTGAAAAGATAAAACAGTTACATCATGTCACATATATTACTCGCAGCCTATCAACTATTGAAATTATTCTTAAAATGAAATTTAGGTTTTATTATAACAAAAATACTATTGTAGAGAAAGTAAATTTAATGTTAAATCTAAAAAGCTGTTATATAGAGAGAATAAATTGCATCATTTCACTAATCTATTATCATTTCAAACGAAAGATAATGGCTTCCTTCTCTTAAATAAAGTATAATAAGCAATCAATGTCTTGTTTTCAGGCAATTAAGTTTAATTATTGCGCAATTTTGTTTTTCTCATATTTGTTTATCTTATATAGAAAAGTATGAATTTCCTCGTCGAAGCATACAATGAAATAGGTTCTTTCCTAAGGTAAAAGCTCCGTTTATCAATGAATCATTTATTGTGTTCTGCCAAAATGAAACAGTGTAAATTTGTCCTAAGTACATATATATTCGTCTTTTGTGAGAGCATACCGCCGCCACGTATGCTCTAAAATAGCTAAGAATTAGCTCGACAATCAAAATTACTAGAGGGAACAATAACATTATAGAAAGACCACTTTCCGTAATGCAAATCTCGGAATGCTCTTACCTGTAGCTGTATGGTGTATACATGTCTTCAAACGTACCTCTGGTAACTTCTTTCATCAGGTTTTTAGCCGGTGTTCACACGACGTTCAATAATCTATCACAATATACGTCAAGCACTGGTGAAGCACATCATTTACGAATATTTTCACTCCGCGAGATGAACAGAGATACTTTTGATTGTTCTGCGGCTGTCTGGCATAGTGCGCGTTTGCAACCGAAACCAGTGTTTATCTCTAGTATCCCCACTTGTCGCGTTCCTTCGGTCCCCATCCGAAAATCAACGAGAATCAACGATTTTCCGTCTAATTTTGGGCCGTAGAGGAAGCGCGTCCAGCGTCCCGCTCTAGTGGCGCCCGCTGCCATTTTCGAACCTCATCAAGCGCCCGTAATACTTCGTTACAAGAATAAGCTTATAGGACAGAGCATAGAGCATAGATCTTGCATTTTATGGGACTTCATGCCTCATGTTCTGAAATATTAATCATGTAACAAATCAGAGTATATTTTACGCCCTCTGCGATTTACAGCGGTGAGCGTAGGAATTGTATTCAATCTAACTAGTAAAGTTGGTACAGTCACAAACGAATGTGGTAATGTTACCAGGAATAAAAATCTGCGGTAAAAATACCCCTCTGGTTACACGTCACATATAATTACGCGGTTACACTAACGGTGTATACGTGTGTGTTACATTGCATTTTAGAATATTTAAAGATTTGATTAACAGCAGTTAAATTTTCGTATAAAATAAGTTCAATCATAGATAAGTAACGTCTAAAAATACTGCCATCGGACACCTACAGCATTTACAAAGTTTAACTATCATTCTCACAATTTTTAATTAATGCGAGTGTCCGATTATGGGATTTTTAAACGTTACTTATCTATAAATTTGGTAATTATATCATTTAAAAATATCTGAATGTGTGTCTCATATTTGTGAGTAAAATATTATTTTGTCTCTTTTATTGTTTTAATTGTTTTAATATTTATTTTCATCAATCAATAATTTCAGACCTCCTATTTTTATTAGATTGTATGCCTGTAAAGATAATTTTGTTTGACATCCAAGTATATGCGATCAATTTTTTTGAGTCACTGTATATGGTGATCAACATATTTTTTAACTCGTACTGTGGAATAATCAAGACAATTGTATATACTCTTATTTCCTCTCTCGTGGAAGCAACTACAGAGAGTTCGTCATAAATGTAGAAAATTTGATCATCAAATGCATCGACATGTCTTTGCTTCAAAATAATAAGAATCTTATATTTGTTTGTTATATTTGCTATATTTAGCTATAGCGATTTGTCGTTTTTCTATATGAATAGATGATTATTAGTGTTCAATCAAAGTCATTTACATCAAGAAGAACAAATCGCGTATTACTGGTATGAAATTCTTTTCCTTTTCACTCTCTTTGAACTTTTTCCTTGGTAATCTAAATGCTGTATCTTTTTCTTTCTTTTTCTTTTCTTTGATACATCGAAATATGATCATTAACAAAATATAATTCGATAAAAAGCGTTTAATTTTATATTTGTAATAATTTTATGACATTTTATTTTAATTTAGTGCGTCTAAAGTATATTAGCTCACACGTATTTAGTTTCTCTGGGTATTTCCACGTTCAGTCTAACTCTTATCTTTTGGCTTCGAACATAATATCCAACTGTTAAAAACATATTTTGTTGACCTACCGGCGAACTTATCATAATCTATTATTAAATTACCTTTCTCCCCTCGATTATTTTTTTTATAGTCACATTTGCTGGTAGCTCGTACAATGAGTTTTCAGAAGCAAATTAACCTCAATTGCTTCATTTTGATATAATGTGTTCTTTTTATACATTTATTTTAATGCTTTAGTCTTCTTTTGTGAATGTTATTATTCCATTACAAGGAAAAACTGGAGACTAAAGAAATACCACGAAATTCGAAAGCATGTCAGGTGCTTGATGGTCAATACGATTGCTTTTCACACAGATATGGTGACATTTGATTTATTCTATATATAGGCAGTTATTTATACATTCGTTTCTTTTTTTTAATAAATGATTCATAATATTTATTTAGTGTTTGTTCTATATACATTCCTAACAAATAACTCGTAATATTAACGCCATTAATAACAAAATTACAAATAATTTTGATTTATTAAGAGTACTAAGAAGATAGACGAACGTAAAAATAGACAAGGTTCCACCATTCCTTTTTATTTCGAATATATTTAGTTATGTTTGTATATTAAACAATTTAAACGAATCTCGTTTCATTGTTTAACATTAACCTAGATTCTCTGAAGTTCTATTTAAATTAAAAATCAAAATATCTTTAACATTTCGCTACAATTTCACGAATTTTCTACAATAATAATATTATTTCACATTTTTTCAATGACCTGTATTATTTTCCAAAAGGGACACTATCGCAAGCGGGTGTGAACACGTTTTACGCAGTACGCTTTTTGCCTATTGCTCAGAGACATTAAATTAACAAGAAAAGCGCGCCATATTTGATTAATACAAATTACATTTGAAATTCGAATAAGACATTCAGAGTTACAATTTTTGCAAATTGGATGCATTACGGAATATTCATAGACATTTGATGTTTATTACGAAATCTCTTATAATGCATAATTATATCTTTATATTATGTAATATAACTGCATATCTTATATTCTTCATGTGATGTTTTTGTCTTTGGTAATAATGGAAACACTTTTTATATGCTACATATGTGTGTGGTATATAAAAGATGTCTCCATTATTCTGTCTAACAATTTGACTGCCTTCAGAAATGAAAATCAGCTTATTTATACACATTGAGATTCACGTGTAACGTTTACCTTATCTGCTAATTGAATTAGCTGGACTATTTTTTGGTTTTTTTACTTAAGCCTCTTTTCTCATCTTTCTCTGCATTAAATTCATCTACATCTGCCCAGGTAAAACTGCATTCACCTGCAGTTTCTCTTTTTCTTTTTGAGTTAAAGCAATTGAATGGCTTCACTGGTCTCTCACTGTTAATCAGGAAACTGAACAACTTTTAATTCTTTTATAAACAACTCTGCAATATTCTTTGATGTAATATCCTTATTATCCTGACATTTAATAATAGCGACTTGTTCAAGTCAGTGTCTTACTATCTTTGACGTAAAAAATTGTTGAGGTTTTATATCTCAGAATAGAAAGAGCAAACGTGTGGATGAATATTATGAGAAAATAAATATTATAGGATTTTTTTATCAGAAATGTTAGAAATTAGAATTTACAGTGGTTTTTATTCTATATCATAATTTAATGATAGATGGATATATTATAGTGGATGAACTTAATATAGTGGTGTGATATGACAACTCTCGATTAACGACTCTTGACTCTTGACTCTCCGGTGGCTAACAAAAGATCAACGGTTGCGGTGCCGAAATATATTGATGGCCCTTAGCTCTATTGAAGTTTTCCGACTCTTTCGGCTTGTCGGCATTTGCGCTTTATCATTGTCCACATTGTTTGTATGTCGGTACTATAATAGAGACCAAAGAAGCCGCTGTAAAGAGAATCGTTGTGCCAAAATCTAAACACTAGAGAAGATGTAGAGTTTTCCTAGAAGTGAAACCCACTTCACTTCAGATGTAAATAACTACATTTATTGTATATATGTTTTGTTTTCATTTTTCTCTAGTTATCGTATCTGTCAGCGATAAATCTGAAGGTTTCTATTCAAGTACATTATTTTTTTCGCATATTTATTATAATAGCATCTGAGAAAAAGCAGGAATTAATAATAATCGTAATTTAATATTTTATCTATATACTTATACTTATTTATATACTTATATATTTTATTTATATCATGCAAACTGAATGATGTTATTAAATTGCGTTAAAAAATTGCGATTTATTATTTTTGCAGCCTGTCCTTTAAAAGTGATAGTGCTTCTTATCTATTAATAGTCTAATCGATAAACTTCTATATACTTTTTGTAAAATATTAATACTTGAAATAATATTCAAACAATATCAAATACGATTATCTTGATATTGCGAATTATTATAGAGTTATTGTATAGTTATTGTATAATTTGTTGTATAGCCTTATTTAAAACTATTACATTTCTTACAAAAGATTTTTCGTTTAGGTCCTAATTAGATTTATTTTCTCTTTAAATATCTTATATTACATACTACATGTATTTGTTTCTTAAATCTCGGTTTCCTTCTAAGTTATATCCGTAATTCTATAGGTACCAATTTAATTTGCATGATATTTCTTTTAATCGATTAATTATAGCGTTACGTAATATTTATTTTATTTATAAGTACTTGAATACTAATATTCCAATTATGTGTTTCAACTCTGAGATTTATATTTTGAATTCACTACAGCATACCACATTATTATTAAAAAAAAAAAAAACGACCAATAAAGATATTAATTTTACAAAAAATATATTTAAAACTAATCGTATTGATTGAAATAAAACACAATCAGTTTGTAAGTAAGTTATATCAAATTTCAAACGTTGTAAAAGATTTGAAATTTAAAATACACTTAATTGTTTTACATTTTCTCGACGCTTATTTTCATAGAAAATTCTATAATCCATAAAGAAATTTGAACTTGCTGCATAAGAAATTATTCAATTTTTTCAAATAAATCATGTATTGAGTTAAGATATAACACAAGATTTCGTAACAGTATAGGAATGTTGTCGACAAATAGTATCAATTTATGACATAACTGGAACCGCGGTCCCAAATATTAATATTCCAAAATATTATTATATATTTAGAACGCGATAAAAGTATCAATATTTCTAAATACTACTATTTGAAAAATGATATCAATTTAAGAACTGCACAACCTGCAGTCCAAAATTTCTATACATATATTACCAGGCATATATTGGGTTGGCAGCTAAGTGATTGCGTATTTTAAATAAGAATGAAAATTCAAAATTTTTGCTTAAAAATATAACTTTATTCAATTAGGTATTGTCCGTTTTTGTCGATGACCTTTTGCCATCTTTCAGGCAGTGTCATAATTCTATGATCATAAAACTTCTGATTTTTGCCAGTAAAAAACTGAATTAAATGTAATTTTACATCATCAGCGTCATTAAAAATTTTATCATTTAAGGAGTTCTCCATGGAATAAAATAAATGGCAATCTGAGGCGAAAGATCAGGACTCAGGAGAATGCTATTATTAAAATCAGGACGCCGCTGACGATAGCTACAGCCAGAATTCTCCCGAATATACAGAGGTGCTACAGGTGCGATATGTTACGGGAAAATGAAGAGGGGTTTCTAGTGTGTAGAGGCGTTCTTTTTTCTTCTATTAGGCAACAAGTAAGTTATTAACACTCATCATGGGACACCCTGAGATATTGTAAAATATCGCAAGACATCATGTAATGTGTAAGCATGTAAGCCTTAGTTTTAGTATATTTATGAAGGTTGATGTACTTGATCGATATACATATTTACCCACAGAAGCAAGTTATCTTTTTGTAGCTCTCGTTGTTCCTTTAGTTGCTTTTCTTTCTCTTTTCATGACCTTAAATTGTCTGTTTGAGCTATTTATGGATTGTGTTGCTATTTTCTGAGTAGTATGTATGTATAAGTATAAAATTCTATATTTCCTTTGCGATTATAGAATATCCTTTCTATATTTTATTTGTAACTTCTTAGAAGACTTTAGCTTTAATTTTAATTCAAACCGCTACTATATTGAATCGATAACGTCGCATGTGACATAAAAATGGTAAGGACGTCAAGTGATCTCCAGGACGAGGAACGCGAAAAACTATTGCATGTCTTGTCTTTTCTACTCTTCGCCTGTAATGTTAAGCACGTGTTACCGGTATCTCATCGGCCAAGAGTTAATACGCATATGCATGTAAATATTTTCTTAATCTTAATCAAGCAGTCTGTATACCTTGATACCAGTGTTTGATATTTGGACTCCCTTTGTATTAAGAAATATCGGCAGTTTACTGACGTAAACAATACTGACGTTTTAATTATAAAATACAAGCGATGGATCATTTTACCACACGAAGTGCAAAAAGTGGTATGTATTACATACTAAATATCATATTTATGATATTTCAAATAAGCTTTAATAATTTTATGTCATTTGTGTCATTAAGCATACCTAAACTTACGTAAATTCAATATAATTAGAAGTTAGAAGTGCCATAATATGGATCAATAGTAATAAATTATTATTCTAGATTCAACACAAATAAAAACTAAGACTAAAACAGAAAAAAGGAAAATGTTTCCTAAAAAAAATGTGTATCATAATTTACAGTATATGAAGAAAGAATTAACTATTTCTTTGTATAATACATCTTCATGTTTACCAAGTTATAAAAGTTATACAAGTTTGAAAGAATGTCTTTTCAACAAGGTTGAGACTGGAAAAGAAATATATCAGTTTATTCTAGAAAGAACTATGAAAAATAATATTGTTGCTGATTATGAAGGTTCTATTCCACTTGTTTCTCCGCTTTTAGAGCAATTTAAAAAGAGACATACAAAATTCCATTATTTTAGTGTTCTGAAGCATTTAACCCAGAAACAAGAATCTAGTGAAGTAAAGTCAGGATGCGAATATCAGGTTAATAAGAAACAATTAAAGCTATTTTTTGATCTTATATTCTCTAAAGTAATTCCTCTGGACCTGTTTGGAAAGTTACGGAATTTAAAAAAAATAAAACTAGCTATGTTTCACTTATTGGACACACCATGCTTTAAATCATTTAATTTGACACCTTTTATTGAAAAATTGGATGTACGTAACAGCATCCTTTTAACAAAATTAATTACATTCAATAAATTTGCAGTATGAAAATATACATATATGTTTTAGATTTCTAGTATTACATGGCTGCAAGATATTAAAACTACAAGGACGCAATGGTACATTATAGCAAAACTTGTAAAATGGCTTTTTGTCGGATTTCTTTTAAAGATATTATACACTTATTTTCATATGACATTAGCTTCTAGAAATAATGAAAGATTATATATTATGCGTTCAACTTGGAATTCCATTCAAAGGAAATTTATTAAGAAAGGAAAACATTCAAATACTTTGCAACCTGATATTAACTGTAAGGGATGGAAGCCACCAATAGGCAGATATGTATTAATTCCTAAACATTCTGGTGTGCGACCTATATTTAAGCCAGAGTACGTTAAACCAAAGTATGTAATCAAATTGTACTTAAACATGAGTATGTTATTTCATATTCTAGAAAGACAATTGATTAAAAAATTATGTTCTAGATATTATACCATTGACCATAAGAATCCTGAGACAAATCATTTGAATCTAATATTTAAATTTTTAAAACAATTGCATACTACAATATATGGAAACACTAATTTTGGAAACGAATGGGAATCAATTGTTCAACATAAACGTAATGAAGGAGCAACGCATTTATATTTTGTGTCTTGTGATGTAACAAATGCTTTTGGTTCTATAATACAAGGTATAATTATTCTCAATTTTAAATATTTGATATATTTACAAATAGGTGCTAAAATTTTTATTTTATACTATAGAGGAATTATATAACATTATACAATCACTCTGTAAAGATCTTCCTGAAAATTTGATACTCAAGTATTATGCAGTTAAAAGTAAAAAATTTGTGGAGGAGATTGTATGTTATAAACAATATTTCTCTGATCCAAATTTATTATTACCTTTAGCACCTGGTACATTATATTCAAATACAAATATGAGATGGCAACAAGTAAAAAAAAAGTGGCTACTAGAAAAAATTTCACAAGTTATTTTTCAACAAAGAGTATGAAAAACAAAATTTTATGAAAATTATGTTATTAAAATACTATAAATACTATTTAAAATTGGTGTTTGAACTTATAAAACATAATATTTTGATTTATAGGTAAAAATAAATGAAGAGGTTCATGTTATAACAAAAGGAGTTGTTCAAGGTGCAATTACATCATCAGTTTTATCAGATATATATTATAATTTTATATTACATAAAGCAATGTCAACATATTTAACAACTGGAAAAATTATAAAATATGTGGATGACATTTTATATGTCACTGAAAGTGAAAGTGTTGCAAGGCAGTAAGATATAAAATTACTTAATAAGTTCATAATTAAAAAGTTCAAAAAAATATATTTTATTAATCATTTTGTTTTGTGGAATAGATTTTTACAACTTACAAAAGAAGGAATCCCACAATATAATTGTTACTTTAAACCATCAAAGACTCGTACTAATGTGGCTTGTGATGGAAACATAGCTGTGGACAATATTGCTTACATTGGCTATGAAATTAATTGTACTACTTTAGAAGTAGAATATAAACATTCACATACCAATTTCAGTTATACAATAAAAGTTTCTAAAAAGGATGATTTACCTCCTCTAGTGTAAGTAATTATGTAAACATACATATATTATGAATATTATGATAGAAAGTATATTACTACATAATTACAATATATTTATATTTTGTAGTATTTCATACAGATCTTAACTATACATTTTTTTCAGATATTTAAGAAAGCGGTTAAGTAACATAGCACGTTTGAAATTATCAAAATTTATTTTAAACAGAACAATTAATTCTGAAAACACTATAATGAGAATCATAAAACAAGCATGTTTATTACAGGCAGAATATACTCGCGTTTTGATAAAAGAGTTATTTGATAATGAGCCAAGAAATATCCAAGATATACTTTTAGTTATGCAAAATATTGATAAACGAATTGCAAGACACATTATAAAAACATCTTTAATAGGTAAGATATATTACACTCGATTATTAATTATTTTGCGATGTTACGAAATATTATTCGATTATTCACATAACCGATCAAACACTCTATAAAACAGAATAACGTTTTAAAAATTGGACCAAATGTCGAGTTTTTTTGAAAATTTAGGAGGAATAGTTTACTAGATGACGTATGAAGAAAGTTTTGAGAACAATGCGATTGGTCGAAATCGCAAAGAAAATAGTAAAGGTCTCTCTTTGCAAATTTTTTATCTGGACCTGTAATGAAATTTGAACCATACGTTAGTTATATACATGTTAAACTTTTAATCGTAATCGATTACAGTTTTTATAAGTTACAAACGGTTGAAGATGAAAAAAATCGCAGTTTTCCACGACTTTTGACTCAGAATCTAAAGATTCTTACATCTTTCGATGGCTGTCGCTTGTTTCCGCATCAACCTATTTCGATAAAATCTTCAGCATGTATGTATAGGTATGTATAGGTGTTCGGCTGCACGTGTAAAAATTTTAAGGGGTGATTCTTGAAGCTAAAATAACATGAAAATCTACAATAAAAAAATTGCTTTTTCAGTTTTCAAAAAAATGTCAAACCTCCTTACACGAACGAAAGTAGATTAACTTAAGCAACGGGATGCTCAAGGATCCTCAAATTGAACGGTACATGGGCAGCCGCTTACCTCGTACAAATCGTAGAGAAGAAGATTATGACATTTGAAGACGTAAACCATCTTGCGCTTAAAAAAAAATAAAATAAGTAAAAATAATAATAAAATTAAAAAATTTCATACACGCACCGTAATCGTTTCAACCACGGGTATCCTCAGAAAAATAACAGACACATAAATAAACTGTTCACAGAAAAATTGTAACGAAAATAGCAATCGTTTTATACTAGAATAAACGTTCAATATACTACAACTACAAAGTACATACTAACCACGATACATACAATACGATCTACATACATTACACACCCTAAATACCCAAATCACTTGCGTTGGAACTAAATAAAAAGGTTTAAGAAATAACAAAGAATACAAAAATAAAGGAAATAAATAAGTTCAAAGAATTAAAAATAAAAAGGCTCAAAAAAGTCTACAGCAGAATAACTTGAACTTATATTAAATCTACAATTAACTTCAACTTTATGCAATTCTCGTAACGTTTTTTTTTGGCTGTGGCGAAATGATTCTGTCTTTCTAGAACTGTTTTACCCTTTTACTAAATTTTTAAAATCGCCAAAACAGGTTACACAACAACGTAGTTGTGGAGAGATCGTTCAAAAAAGAAGTAGGACATTTTCCGTCAATGCTTTCGTTTTCTTTGTGTGGGTGAGTATGCCTATTGAGAAAATGAACAGGTTCCTCAACAGACGTGGTGATTTAAAAATGGTTAGAACTGTCTTGCAAAGATAGTATCATTTCGGCGATAGTATCATAACTTAAAAGAGCTATTCAACGCAATAAATATAACTTTCCATTTGGTTGTACATTATGTTGAAGTAATTCTCACTTTTAGGAAAACTCTACATCTGCTCTATTATTTAGTTTTTCTGGTCTTCGAAGCCATTAAGAGTTGTCTAGTATTAAAGCAATTTGAAGGGCTTCTCAGACTCATAGTCTTTTTGGAACATGCCTTATACAGATGGTGCAGCGGGGTATAAACAGTCCAGTTTCGGAATTATACAAAAACCCATATATGCGTGCGGATTTAGATTAGCATACACTGTACTTACACTTATACTCAAATATATTTCTGTTACACATTCATCCACGCGTTCCTCTAACAGATAACCTGAACACATTAATTTGTATTATTACACATTACTCCATAAAACGGTACTTTAATTAATCCTTCGAATATAATTTTAAACAATTTTCGTTGTAGTTTCTTTTGGTTTCTTCATTTTTTATTTCATGTGTATGTATGTGAACATTGTAATATGCAGTGATCAGTATTTTGAGTGGAAAATGTGTGTAATTCATGCAAAACAGTATTTACCCACATTTAGTAGCACCTCAAGAATATTTAATGCGTATGTGATTTTTCTGTAAACATCTGCTAACGAGACGATTATGGTGCGTGTATGAAATTTGTATAAACATTGTTCATGTGCTATTATTTATTAATTATTTGTGGAGACAAAGGATTAAAGGGAACATTAATCTTCTTTACTCGAAAATTTCACAAGGCTGTTTTCGATATGCTGTTATGGATTTTAATGAGTAAGTAGGTATATTGTTTAATCTACAATTTTTCTTACAAAACGTCATGCAAAATGGTTTACGTCTTTAAATGTCTTAATTTTCTTCTCCATGATTTGTACGAGGTAAGCTGCTGCCCATGTACCGTTCGATTTGAGGATCCCTGTGCATCCCCCCGCTTAGGTTGACCCACTTTCGTTCGTGTAAGGAGGTTTGCTCATGTACAGGGATATTTCCGCCAATTGTTAATTGTCAGTAACTAATAAAAAACAAAGCTGAAAACGCAATTTTTTTGTTTTAGATTTTCATCTTATTTCAGCTTCAAGAATCATCCCTTAAAATTTTTACAACTACAGCCGAACATCCATACGTATACACGTACAACTGACATAAATTTTAAAAATCTGTAGTTTAAATATTCTAGTTTAATTATAGTTTAATTGTAGTTTAAATATTGTAGTTTAATTATTTGGGCGACCTCTATTTTGTTCTTTGCGATTCCGGCCGATTGCAATTTTTTCAAAATTTTCTTTACGCATCATCTAGTAAAAACTATTTCTCCTAATTTTTCAAAAAAGCTCAAGTCATTTGGTCCAATGTCCAAAACGTTGTTCTGTTTGATAGTGTTTGATCGGTTATGTGAGTAACTGTACATAAATATCAATGTTTATTTTAGATGAGATAGAAACAATAGATAAATCAATTTTCAACAAATGGAATCGCAAAATTTTACACATCTTATGGATGTCTTACAAAACAGTCTTTATGAAGGATAAAATTTTACAACCAAAATTTATTAGATACTTTTCACAACGTAAAAAGATACAAATAAACAAATCTCATAAATTGTAGTATCATTCCAATATATTTATATATTCTATATTTCTATTTTTATAAAATTATATGTATTAAATAAATTACAGTATTAAATAAATGAATTTACGAAATATATTAAATATATTAAACAATTACTATCCAGAATCATCCGTAAATTAGGCAGCAGAGTGCATATGAAGATTTATACGCTCCCATCGATTCTTGCGTACATCGCGTCTGCATAGGTCCAGCTCTCGAGTATCGATTTGCTATCCATGACAACGTCGTCGATCATCGATAATATATTATTATCAAATAATTATGATTATAATATATGTATTATAAATATAATTATGCTGCGTTGTTACAACGTCTACGTGATAGTCTGTCTAAAATAAAGTTCCTATTGAAAAGAAAGCATCGTTTTAAGCCGGCTTCTTTTCTTTCTTCGCGGAATTCTTTGACAGATAACCGCAGCTATGTTGCAGCCTGACCCACCAACCGAGCGTATATTCATGGATTTACCGACAAATACAGTACATGGTATTATGCATAGTTTCGTATATGCAATTGTTCACAGGGATTTCATTCGAATGAATTATTTCCTGGATAGTAAGAGTAATAAGAAACGCTAATGATAAGTGCACCCTAAACTATATAACATTAGGGCATTTAAGTTTGAGGGAAAGGTGCTAAAGTCAGAAGGCAAGATATTATTCAAGGGAAGTATAAAGGAAGTGAGAGGTGAAGATTAAAGACAAAGAGTATCAGGAAGCGAATGACATAGTTGAATAGGAATGACTTCAGAGGGAAATAGAGAGAGGGAATGAGGAAGGAAAAAGACTTTTACGCGGAATTGACGAGAAGAGATAGCCAGGTGCGTGGGCACTTGCATTATAACAGATTAAATAATAGTAGGTTATATATAATAATAGTAAGTAAGCGAGGTTAGAATGCGGTAGTGTAGAAGAAGCGGGCAGATTCTGGCTAGAAGAAAACAAAGGAAAGTATAAGTAGGAAAGTAGATAAACTAAGAGATGGCCTGGGAAACGTAGGAGACAGAAGATACTGCAAAGAAACCATAAATTGGCTAAGGGATTTAGAAAAAAAAGGAAGATAAACAAAACCAAAGATAGGATTAGGTAATAATAAAGTAGAAATAGAGTAGAATAGGTTAACTAAATAAGCAATTAGTTAACCAAGAAGCGATAGCGAAGCAGATATAAGTATGGGAGGATGAATGAAAGAAATCAAATTCATTTCTAAACTGATGAGATCGAAATTAAATAAATAAATAATAATAATAAGACGTGTAAAAAGATCGATGTAAGTGAACGATGTCATGACGTTGTTTCCGATCTCGTGACTTGATAGCTTTATAACTTCAATTATACAATACACGAAGATATTGTGACAGCGACCATATCCAAATCCACGTCATTCAACACTACCTGACAATGAACCGTTAGACTTTGACCTTACCTTTGCACATGGCCCAACACTAAATTTTCCCCATTACGTAGAGCATTCAGGATCCTCTCCTTGCCCCTCAACACCAACAAACTCAACATATAAAAACTGCGAGCATTCGACCACTACTAGTCTTGGGTACAGTCTCAGCCGTGATTTGAACAACTATTTTAATACTTTGCTACTTCATTGTAATATTGTACTTAATCACTTTTGTGAATAAAAACATATAAAAATATAAAAGGGCAGTCAAGTTAAGCTATTGCTCAGCTTTTCCTTTTTTATCACGAATTTTACGTGACAATATACATGTCTTTTACAGGATGCGAGGAAATTATATACAGCGACCACTATAGTTTAATTCTACATCCATGGTCTGGTCGAGATCATAGAACAGATCGACCTCGCGTCCATTGGTGTAAAAAAGGAAAAAGGTGAAAAAACGAATACATGAAACACAACTTGAGATGTAGAAGTGTCTCACTGGACAGTGATGCGAATAATTCGCGGAGGAAGCCTACAACCTTATAGAATTCAACGCGTTCAAGCATTACAAAAGAGGAGATAGACATGTGCTATAGACAAAACGAAAAGAAAATCAGCCCCAGTTAATAATGAGATAGATTTCAAAATTTTACAAGAACAAGTATACGCTACGGAAATATCTGAATAAAAATCCATAGATTTATTTAAATCCAGGAATTTAAATAAACCTACTGACAGAAGATTAATTTGGCGTCCTAAATGCCGCCGATTGGAAAATAAAAATTAATTTAAATATAGTCATGATAGTATTATTTTGTTCATAAGATTCTCGACAATCCAACTGAAACTATCTCATAACAAAGAAGTAAAAAATATAAAAGCTGTGTATTTTTCTTATTTCGGCTATTTATTAATAATTGTGTCATCGTTGGTACGAGTCATAGGTAACACCGAGATTTGTTTTGCGCGATCAGTTCTATAGAATAGCCGCCATAGCTAGCAAACCAAATCGTTTAAAGAAATTTTGTTTACTAAGTGTGTATGAATATACAAAATTACGACCTCAGACAGATTTGGATAAAGTTGAAAGGTCTCAATCGAGACGAAAAGAGTCGAAGGGTAGCGGTACTCGTATTTGTATGTCATAGGTATTGGCTCAAGACTGGCTGACTTTTTCCAAGTCCGTCCAATACCGAGCGGTTCGAGGGGTTCTCTATCTCTGTCTTTCTTCGGCTTCACAGTAAAGAAACCAAATAAATTTTTGAGATGACCTAAAATGTTATTATTAAATATACATCTACAATGGAAACTGTACTGGGCTGTAAGTCTCATTACAATGAGCAAATAATAGTAGTAATTTTATATATATTAAACTAGATTTCTTATTGCTTGAAAATATTTTTGTATAACTTACAATAATAGTTCTTCATTTTGTGATAAGATTCAATTGTAAATGTCCCATAATGCTATGTATCCATCTTTTGCAGCTGTAGCCATTATAAATTTATTATCATATGCTTTTATTCTTTCTATAGAATAACTAATATCATGTATAGTATCTTTATGTTGATTTAAAACAGCTAATGGTTTCAAAGTTTTCCAAGAATATAGTCTAATTCGACTGTCCCATCCTCCTACTGCCATAATTTTAGCATCAGGTCTAATTGTAATTATAGAAGTGCCAGGATTTGTCATTGTTATTTTGTTCTTATTATGCAGTAAATGATCAACTGATAAACTAAATATCTAAAAATGTAAAATTTATATTAATATAAGAAAAACCAATCTTAGTTAGCCTTCTACTTATGAAAGTGTTCAATGAAAATAAATATATTTCCAATTTAATTACTTATTGTATCTTTTATGCTTATTTCTTAATTTGTACCTGTATATTATTAGTAGGACCAGCAATAGCACCCTTTGATAAAGTAGTATCAAAGTCTAAAGCCATTGGACATGTCTCTACTGTTAAAGAATTTAATACTTTACTTTGTCGAACATCCCATAAGATTAACTCTCCTGCTTCATAAGCAACTAAAACTAATTTTTCATTTTTTAATGGTTTGATAGCCATTACTTCTCCCAAGTTCTTAAAATTGCAAGAATTCAATTTCAATTCTATACTAAAAGTATCTAAAGACAATATTCCAACAGTGGATTCTTTAACTGGTACGAATATTTCATTTTCAGAAAATATTTTAAACCTGTTATAGATATTTTATGAATAATTTATTTTATACAATAAGTAGAATATATATCAAGTAAATGTAACTAATTTTCCATAAAATATTACATTTAATATTTTATGTATACATATATACCTGCAATAATGACAATGTATATTAATGGATTTATACGCAGTCCACTGAGTTTCTCTTTTCTTATATATTTTCATTAAACCACATTTGTGTTGTACAAGCAAGGTATCATTTCTTAAGTTTTGCAAATTTAAACAAGAATCTTCTTCTGATTTAATTTGGTATAGTTCTCTGTTTGTCTTTAACACGAAGAAGCTACATTACAAAAATATCAGAGAAACTTTATCCTATATAGTTACCAATACATTTATGTAATAGTATCTATATCTGTCTTGTTTCGAGCTATAGCAAATTTGTAAAGTTATTTGATGAAGTATGAGAAAAGTATCAAAGTATTTTATTTACATTTAAATTCCAGATATGAACATTGCCTTCAACAGTGCCTGCATAGAGATGTTCCACATTGGGTGTTATTTGAAAAAGAATACAATTCACACAATCCATATCACCCCGGAAAACATATTTTGGATCCGGTGAAGGTATCGCCATTGAAATAAGTTTTATATAAATTCCCTACTATAATGTTTGTGATATAGTATAAATAAAGATTTTAATTACAAGTTTTATGTAGGAGTATGTATAAATACACAAGCGAATAACATAAATACATAAATTTATCACATTACAGTAATTTTTACAAAAGGATATTTTTTAAGTTAAATGTTTATAGTAATAAACTTGGTTTATATATTGAAATAACCACATAAAAGTTCATAATTTCTGGCAATGAAGAAGAGTATATAATCACCAAGTTTTTAATTATGTGTGTGTTTCTACATTAACAATAGTAGAGACAGAGAGGAAATGAGAGTGCTCACGCTTTAGTTGTTCCCGGACTAGTGCTGCACCATGCGGCTAAATGTTAAAGGCCTTCCACGTTAGCATACACAAAACTTATAAAGCTAGGAATCTGCCCTGTTTAATTCTACGCTAGCATATACGCTACAAAAGCCTATTTCATTATAGGGTTCGACAAAGAAGTTCATACTTTCCTATATGAGATAGATAAATATGAGAATAACATAATCGCGCAATAATTAAACTTCATTGCTTAAAAAAGAGAAATCAACTGTTTATTATATTAAAAAAAAAAAAAAGAAAGTCTTGTATTTCAAATGATAATAGATCAATAGATTGATGATGGATTGGTGAATAAGTAGCTATGCTTGTTATTAATATGGAAAGAGGACATTTTTATTAATTTTAATGCCTTCCTTTTATTTTAGTTCTATTATCACATATTCAAATATGTATATGTATACATGCATAAATACATATACCATATATATGTGCCTAATAATGTCATAACATTAACAGGCATGAAAAAATGGCTTAACAATCCCAGATTACATCCAATGTTTCTATAATTATAATCCATACATTAATGTATAAAGAAAAACACTGATTTATGAAACATAAAACAGTCAACAGCATTACCATATTATCCAACAAATTGCATGAAAAAATTCAAACCTTGAATATATTCACAATACATATACATACTTACATGCAGTTATATTTACATAAAGATATCTGCATACACATGTATATATATATCCTAACTTAAACCTTTTTAAAATTTAGTAGCTACATCTGGCGATAAGATTCAACTATCATAATCTGTGTAAGAAAATATAAAAAGTGAAACTAAAACAAAGAGTAAAATAAAAGTCAATTTAGTAAATCCTGAAAAAGTTAACATTTGAACGAAATGTAAATATGTATAGTCTAGCGCACGCTTATACTTATTAGAAATACGTGTTAGACATTGTTTCTAGGTTGGTACTAGGCATAAAAACTAGATTGCGGATTTTTCTGCAATTATAATAAATACAAATATACAAAAATATGCAAAGTATGCTAAGTATTCAAGAATGTACGAAGTATAAAGACGAAAAATTTTATAAAACTATAATTTTGCATAAATATCAGCAGTCTAAAACTCTTCATGCGTCATAATTGCTTATTTCACCGTGACATATAAAAAGAGCACGCATATGTATATATAGAAAGATATATTATAGATTTCGTAAATTTCGTAATTTAGAATTGCTATAATGCCTGTAAGTAGAGCATCTCAGCTGCTGATCTAACCAAACCGAATCCTTATGAATTTTGTCTGTAGAGTTAAATAGACCATATCATTCAGATGTACAGCACACTCATTTTACATAGACCAGTTTAGATATATTTTATTTATAGCTTTAGATACAATCCGAAATAATTTATCCAAAATAGACGTTTCACTGCGTAGTGCCGGATAAAAATAATGGAATATAACATTTGTAACTTTGAAAATGTAATAAAAGTTATTAGATGGCTGTTACGTCTGGCGACTCTCTACCTAGACCAGGCCACTCACCGCGGGAGAGACAGCAACCAGATGTTTAGGGTCCCTCATTGGGTACTCTCAACAGCCTCAGAGACTCAACATAAATCTTGTCACTTTCATAGTTGAGGTTCTTCAGACCAAACAAGCGTCTTTGTTCTTTACATTTATTCTTCACTACGGGAAGATACGGGAAAGTTGATTTTCCTCACGTTAGCAATTTCCTCTCCAGGGCAGTTAAGACCCTTCCTAGTTCACCAACCTTCTTATTAACCAATCAGAAGCAATGTCTATTACCCTCCCTTTCCTAGCAAAAGGATCATTAACAAATCAGCTCATCTCATGCGCGAGGCATACCCATCACTAGCTTTCCTCCGCCACGGTATCGTCACTGAACGTCACTTATTCTACGTCTTTAGAATAGTCAACATGTCGCGAAATTTACTCTACAATATCTGGAAGACAAAAACCATTCTTCGAACAGTCGTCATCCATATATATCTAGTATATATATCTCTAGTAAATAAGTTGTTTGAATAAACTATAATTTATACGTCTTAATCCAGCGTACTATCATTTCAACCACCTCTATTATCGTAAAAGAAATAGGGGATCGATCAGTTCGTGGCGTCGATTATATAATCGTAACGAGAATTTACGACTCTCGTTGACGTGATATCTCTTGAATGCGTCTCTCTACGAACGGTCCAAACAATGGCACTAATAAATGTCCGAGAGTAATCGCATCATTAACAACATATGCGCGAAGGGCTATTACTGTTTGTTCATCACGCGGCTGTTCCCTACTTTTATCAACAAAATAATTAAAGCACCGATTTATTATTATTTAAATGTTTATTATTATATTTATTATTATATAGATTTTTATTGTTATAATTATTATTATTTAAATATCTCAGTGCTTTTTTTGACAATATATCCGACGAGATATTCTATAGCGCACATCTTTAAAGGGCTCGTTGACGTCGACAATACTGCTAATTTATTGTCAATTTCTAATTGTATCTTTTCACTTTCGATGTCAATGTTCTCTTTTTTCATTTCATTTAATGGAACATCGTCTGACGTGGACGTAGTGAATTGGGACAAGATTATATCCTCCTCTAATAAAGTTGCGTCACAGTCGGGTTGACAATTATTGTTATAAGAATTACTATTTAAATTCAACATCATTTTTCCTGATGGTGGAGCGCACTGCTTTTACAAAAGGATTCCGATTGTATGTGTCACCGTGCATTCTAGGAATTGAAACAAATTTTTGAAAACATCTGTATTGAAGCGGGAAATCATTAAAAACATTACATTTTTCTTTCTTAAATCATGGCAAAGCTTACAACGACATTTACTAATTTTTGCAATCTTAAGGAACGAGGCGGAATTTTTAATCCAGGAGATATCATTACTAACCACAATATAACCTAAACATTAGGCATATTCTTGTTGATATAAATTAAAAATGTCACCCTTGTTTGGATTAGGATCACGAGGAGATCTGCTATTTAAATTATCCAACAAGTTATTGAAGGTTTCGAAAAAACTGGCACGATGCTCAGTTTTATACAATTAGTTGAACATGCAACGAAGGTAGAAGAAACTCTTTTGTTGAATACTTGGTATGCGGGCTTACATTTCATTTTATCAAAATCACCTGGCATTTCGTTTTTCGGTTAATTTGTAAAACGCTCTTGTAACTTTATCTCGTTCTAAATTCTATAACAATTATTCTTGGCTTTTTTAAGCAAATGTAAGTAATCGAGTAAAAAGTAAATCTTTGTATTTCTAATAAAATAAGGATTTTGAATATTAATCCATCTTTCTGTCATTCTTTGATTACTTGTATTTTGATTGGAAACAATAGTTCTAAGTTTCTAACCTGTGCTGTGTAAAACATCTAGAATAACATTTAATATATTTGGTAATTGATTTGTTCTAATTCCATTCTTTGAAACATGGAGTGTTATTGGATGTTTTCAATTATTGCAATTAGAAAAATTGCAATTGTTTAATTATAATGTTTCCTTTTACCTTTTTGATGTTCCATTGTATCTAAAACTAGCTTATATTAACTAACAGCTATTGTAAAATAAAACAAGCAAAGAGAAAGGGATTAGTTAATTAATTATAAATAAAGTAATTAACCAATTTGTAAGGAAACTAATTGAAAACTACCAGAAACTCGGAAATTTAACCTGTTTATCTCTTTGCCTGTATCTTACTGTTGTTCTGTCAAATGATCTCAGATTGCCAATTATTTGGCAAATTTTTATCGTTTTAAAGTGGGTATCGTTTATGTGACAATTTGTAATTCTTACTACAGTAGCGCCACAATCTGTGTTTGCATTCTATTGGTAACGTTGGGAGTAACACGAATATGGTAATAACATAGATGAGCATACAGCAATACAAGAATATCCTATTTTTAGTCAATGGCAGTAGGGTTTTAGATTTTAGAAATTTGGGCCAAAAAAATATATTGCATGATTGGTTTACCCTCATATCTCGTCTGTACCCTAATTTTGTAGGTTCTTATACATATTAAGTGGTACACGTTCAACACTTGGCTGTATGGCGCAGCACCTGCCTTGTGGACCAATTAAACAATGGATGGGAGCACTCTCATTGCTTCTTTGTTAATACTTAAAATCAAACATAAACATCAGTCGTGTCTTACATGTAATTAGATAGACAACAGCAAAAATGTCTGAACATTCGATATATGATATGGCCTACCGCGGCAAAACCACAGACGTTAAAAATTTATTAAATGAAAATGAAAGATTAAAAACAGCTAAAGATAATGTAAGTGCATCGTTGTTTATATGAAATATTTTTTAAGGTTATATTATTAATCAAATTTATTTCCTCAGAATAGTCGAATGTTAATACATTGGGCAGCACTTGGAGGACACGATGATTTAGTAAGATTTTTATTATCTCTTGATGTACCGGTAGATCCCACTGATGATGTAAGTAAAATAAGTCACTAGTAAGTAATTTGTCATATAATTTTATAGTAAACTGCAAAATATGCTTTCTTATATCTTATTAGTTTTATTCAGTGTTACCTAATATTTATTTTAACTATCTATTATTCCTAAATAAGCCTTGATATATATTTAGCTATTAGTATGTTACATATAATAATACATATAATAGGTAATATTTACCTAAAGCAGGTTTTATACTGAATTATTTTCTGTAGAAAAATAATAAACTAAACTAAACTATTGAATTGTTGAGGGATTTCTTAAACTTACTACGTGAAAAGCATTTTAAAGTTGTTTAAATTTTATATCATACGAAAGCTTATAGGAACTAAAATATTGTTTTCAATTTCATTGAATATGTTATTTCCTAGCGTATATATATATATATATTATTCAAACGGTTAAACATATATTAACATATATAAACATATACATATATATATTACATATTTATATATTATATATTATTTATATATTACATATTACATATTTTAACATATATATATTAACATATATAAACGGTTAAATATTTTTCAGTGTTAATGTTATGATTTATTACATAAAAACATATTTAACCGTTTGAATCCCAGGGGTCATTGAAAAAACAAAGTCGAGAAATCCCGAACAGCACGATGGCGCTCGTCTTTAATCGATTGCGAAAAGAAACAAGCGGCACAATAACGCTCGTCATATTTATTACTTTATGAAGTACATCTATATTATTATATATGCGTACTATTAGTTTATAAATATTTCAAGTTTTGTTCAATAAAAATTATGGAGAAGATAACAATGAGATACAAAATACCGTCAGCCGTCCGTAATGTTCAAATGTACTGGGTCTGTAATATAATGTAATGACTTTTCGACACAAAATCTAAACAGCCCGATCGTGCTGCTTGGGGCTCAAACAGTTAAAAACGATATTAAGAAAAAAATATCTGTTTGTATGAAATAAAATTTTAGTCGTTTAAAATTAATGTTTACACTGTTAAGCAATGAAGCTTATACTCTTGTTTTATATTTATAATTGCCTTTATCTCTTCTTTTCTGTGAATTTTAGTGATATGCAATTTATATAAATCTAAAATACTATACATAATTTGTAATTTATGATACATGTTATTGTATTTTCAGAAAGTAAAAAATAATAGAAATCAACAGATACTAATCATGTATATTATTATGTATATTATTATGAAAAATAACAAAAATCGACAGATATTAATCTTGTATTATTTTGTAAAATAATATTTGTTTACACCACAGTTATTTCATAAGAAGAAGAAGAAGATATAAATTTTAGATCATTGAACTTATTTATGAAGTCAATATTTTGTCTACCATGTGTAACTTTTTTTGTTGAACTGAAATTTGTGAAGAACACTGTTTTGAATAGCATACCTTGAAATAAATTTTTATATATTAAACGTTTGAGAATGTAATAAAATTACAAAGAGAGAATGATTTAGAAAATAATTATTTTTTTATTATCAGGATTTCTTGCTTTTCTGATGTCAGATACAAAAAATGCACATTTTCAACTTAGTATAAGAAATAAATACCTATTGATAATTGTTTTATGTACATATGTATATATGATGATATTTAAGACGTGAAATGTATAATACTACATTTAATTAACCTGAATCTTTCACATAATACACTATGAAATGGTTAATAATATGTAATTACATATTTATAAAAACAGTCATACAACTTCTAGATCTTTATATTATTTTTTTATATAATCCTTTATGATGAGAAAATATTTTAGGGATTATTTGAATTTAGATTGTTTAGATTTTAATTAATAGCAAGATTCATTTTATAACTCAAAAGATATTATAATAAGATCTCTGAATACAATTTGAACGATTAAAATTTGTGCTACATACCAATGTGTATATACATGAGACATCAGATGCAAATTTGATACTTTAAAATCTACAAGCACAACTAATATTTGTTGTCTTCTATACCTTAGGCCTTAGATGAGAGATTATTTGCCACATAGGTATTTTGTGACTATTATTATTATCTAGTCTGAATTAACATTTAGGAATGTAAACAAATATTTTAGCGATAATTTCGCTTATGAAATATCGCTTCATATCATAAAATATAGCAATAATAGAATATAATATTTTGTATTATATAAAAAATACATGAAATTATAGTATAACTAAAAGAAAGTTTCTTCATGCAAAGTTAAAAATATAACATAAAATTCTTCTTATTTCTTTAAAAAAAAATTGGAAGGTAGGCTGACATATGTTAAATACAGTCTTTTTTATTCATCTAATCTAACTATTGTTAGTTCCTGTTTATATTTATAAACAATTCAGAATAAATTACTAACTCTATTGATAATGTAATTTTACTTCAAAAAGAAAACCTAAAAAATCAATTTCATATTAAATATATCATAAATAATAGTTTAGAAATATTCAAAATTAGGTATTACATATTATTTTTAGTTTTTCAAGTTTTCCAAAGGCTTATAAAAATATTGTAGGGTAGCACCTAGCATCAACTCATTTTTACATGAGAAATCATCTACTTTCTAATTGCATCATGATCCCATAAACCTTTATATTTTATTGGATACAAAAAATACTAAGGAAGCTCCAATCAAATTTATATTCTATCTTATGAATTTCTATATTTAAGTTTGTCATATTATAAATTATATGCTAATATAACTAATATCATGAAAATTATTTTGCATATTTTTTTGTATGTATTTTACTTTAGGAAATATTTTATTATTATACTTTCTTCTTATTGTTATTATCATAAATAATATATTGTTAAATTAATTAAATATTTTAATTGTGTTGTTTAGATGGATATGACACCATTAATTTTGGCAGCATCAGCTGGTCGTGAGAAAGTTGTTAATACCTTACTAACTGAAGGTGCAAATGTTAATGCCAAAACTCAAGAAGGTCATTCAGCATTGCAATATGCGGCATCAAAAAACTGGAAATCTATTTGTGTTGCATTACTAGAAAAAGATGCCAATATTAATATTATCGACAAACGTGGTGCGACACCATTACATAGAGCCGCATCTAAGGGCAATATTGCTATTGTGAAACTTCTCATAGAATATGGACGAAATTTAGATATCGGTAGATTTTTACATTAAAATCTTTGTTTAACACCTATTTCATCTAATTTTATAATAATCTTTAAATAGATATTTTTATCTAAAAATAGTAAGCTTCCAACAGCTTAATTTCTTAACAATTATGAAGATTATTATTCTACATTTCTTTGAACATCAATTTAAATGTAATATTTTAAACTTCATGTTGTGGTTTTTAAGTAAATGTAATTAAATTTATTTTTTGAATTATAAATAATTTGTATGAGTTATAAATATTAGTTCTATAATGTATATATTTTACCTAGGAAACTTTTTTTCTAGATAGTAAAGATGTTGATGGCAATAGTGCATTACATTTAGCATGCGAGGAAAATCGTGTTGATGAAGCTAAGTTGTTAGTGAAAAATGGTGCTAGCACAACACTGATGAATAAACAAAAGAAAACGCCTCTGGATTTAGCAAGTCCAGGATTAGTACGGCAACTGAAAGAACTACAGGAAAATTGACCTTTAATAGAAAAATAAAGCATCAATGTCATTGGCTCAGTGATGTTCAATCCGCATTTTTTTAGCGTTAATGCAAACTTAATATTTGATAACATAAAAGGTGTGTTATGTTAATTTATTCATACAAATTCATACAAATAATTTTGTTATGTTAAAGATAATACAGATATGAGATATATATGAATGAATTCCTATATAGTTTTTAAATAACATATATGCCAAAAAAAGAGGAAGAGAAACAGGAACCTACTTAATTATAGTTAGCATCTCAATATACGATAATTTTTATAGTTGTAAGAGATACAAAATGAATGAAAATAGCATTAATGTTTTCTTCAACTTGAAGATACAGCGTTCTTCCATACTACATGAAAATGTTATCAAAGCAAATTGTTCATATGGGATAATGTTCAAAATGCCAATATTCAAAATAATATATGGCATATAACTAGAAACTATCTTACAAGATTGTATTAATTAATTTTCATACAAAATTTAACAAAATCATTTAATTTAAAACCATTCAAACTATTTCATCTGCTGTCTATGCGATATAAATAGTTTAAAATGTTTATTTGAATAAAAAAAGTCAAATGAAGGTGAATATTTCTTATAAAAGTTTTCATCTTTGTAAAGATATAGATACTAAATGGAACAAACGTTTCTTAATAAAGTTAATACATAATATATAAATCTCATCTGCTTTTTATATATTACACAAAATTAAAATCATCTATTATTATGAGACTTCAAAATCATGTGTAAATAGTTCAAAGAACTATTAATTTAAAGAATTAGTTTCCTAGCTTAAAGAAAATTCTATTGTTCAAAAATTTGTGTGTTTATAACATTCTTTTCATATCATTTAGGTTTAATTTAAAAAATGTACTAAGCAATAATAACAAATATATTACATAATTAAATATTCAATGTTCTTATATCAACAAATTCCTCTGAAATTTAACTAATTTTTTAAATTATATTTTTTTAAAAGGATGCTAACAATAATATAAAATTATAAAGAAATAATATATCAATCGGATATATTAAATAACTGATTGAAAATCACTGACCATAACACTTTCTTATTATTCTCAGTTTTCAGCATTTATTATGCTTTCTTTTTAACATACTTAAGTGTTATTAGTATTTGATTTATACCTATATAAAATGTATCAAAAAGATTCATTATTTAGCTGGTCAAATCCTATTATCGCTGTCTCCCTTTTTTTACTCTTCCAGTTAATTTATTTTTTCCATACTTATCTGTTTCAATCCCATCGGGATTCATACTCTTAAATAGAGATAACATTTCCAATCCCAAAGCTAATTGCTTAAATAAAATGCACCACAGTTGAAAATTATTTTCTGTGCTTATTTACACAAATTCACACCAGTCCACAGATAACATTAGGTGGTCTAGATTTCTTTTTCCTTCAGAGAAATTTTGGATGGTTTATAAAAAATATGTTATTAAGTTTTTAGCTTATTTTTATATATAAATTTTTTTAATAATTTGTTATCTTAGATAAATAATTTGATATAAACAAATTTTCAATTTAAAAAGTATATACATATTATAATTTCTCCTACTAATTCTATATTAAATTTACACTCAAATTAGAAACAAATAAAATAACAAGAGTCTATCTTGAAATATTAATTCTTTTCAAAATGTTGAATATATTACTTAAACATCTTTGATAATGGAATATTAAAAATTTTTTAGAAGATATATATATATATAAGATATATATATATATATAAGTATATTAAGAATAAGAAATAAAATTCTGTTTTTACTAAGTATCGTAAATTCATTTCAATAATTGAAAAAGGAAATGAAGGAAAAATTAACAAAAGTTTTATTATGGCTATATTGGAGATATTTTAGTATAATTGTTATGTTGATTGAATTCCTTTTACATTATTTATTTATTATTATATCTCTATTCATTATTTATAATAAAAATAATAATTATTGTTATTGTGGTGTGATTTTGCACAATTAAAGATGTATATTTTTTACAATCATCCAAATTTTCATCAAAAAGAAATGCATTTGATGAAAAGGTTGTCGACGTTTCAGTGTTCGGTATTCAAGCTTTCTATACTTTATAAAAGATCCTGAGGCTCAGAGCTTTCACCTACGTTTCCAGACCTAAAAAAAGTACAAATATGTATATGTATCCTTTTACATTTCATTTTTGCATTCTACTCACACATCGTCGACATTTCTATTCAATAGATATAATTGAATACAGTGATCCTTTTTACATATGAAATTATAATTTATTTTTTATTAAGTAAATTCGTCGAAAATGTGTATAAGTTTATTAATTTAATCAAAAGATTTTCAAATTTAATTCATCATCGTTATATGGAGAAAATAGTCCACGATGGTGTGAAGTGGCAGTTCAATTGCGAATTTGAAAAGCCCGCCTAAAAAATCACTAGAAAGTTGTTTAATGTAAAAAACAGGCCGGTTTCGTCCAGACACAATCACTTTGCCATATCAAAAAATAGAATATTCCGGACATATATGTAAAGTATGCAATAAAGTATGTTGCACTTAGGAAATAATATTTTTGTACAAAGTATATTTTGTTTTTGCTCCAGCATTGGTTACGAAGTAGTCTAGTTCTTTTCAATATCGAAATTGATAGTACAAGTTATATATTAGATACTTTTATCGCAAAAAATACATATCTATTAAGCTTTTTTTATGTTTAATTGAAAAATGAAGTAAATCCGTAGAAAATAAATTGATCAAGTAGTATCATTCAATTTTTTTATAATAATTTTTTTTGGTATAAGATTTGTTTACCAAATACCCCATACTTTACGATACTCTGTATATGTATACATATGTACGTGTAATACATATGACCGCTCATTAACCTCCTTTTATCTTTCATTCCGGATTGTAAATACCTTTAAGAATAGTTATCTGTGTAATCAAATAATGATTAATATCTCAAGGTAACAGGGAAAAGCACATCGCAAGTACATATAAAGTCATTTGCCTGCTTTAAATTCTTTTCTTTGTTTAAATCTTTACAAAAGGAGGTTAAAAATGCGTTTTTTCTAATGCATGAGAAATGCACATGTCGTAAAAAATGCATATATAAAAAATTGCTGGCTTTCTCTTCTTCCTTTTTTAAATTTTGTTTTGTGATTTTCGACGATTCAATTTTAAATGCATAAAGAAATTCATTAAAACATTGCTTTTCTACCTAACAACATTACTGGTAGAAGTAAAGTAGTTCTTCGAAACTGTTTGAAAAAGTTTAATATGTATATATAGCTGTAAAAAATTGACGTTCATTAGTATGATATTTATAAGTTCATGCAGATAGTAAAACAATGATTTGAAAACATACATCGACTTTTCGATGCATTTAAAATTGAATAATACGAAACGAAAAAGTTCTCGATCTACGATCGACCCTAAGTACCAATTGATAACTCTCGATCGTCGATTTCTAGTTCGTTCCGTCAGACGAGTTGGAAACAAAAAAATTGACTGTACAATGATTATTTGAAAGAAATCAAGAAGAGCAATTATTAACATATTCGACCGAAACATAAAGAATAAAATTTTTCTTAAAAATAATAATACTACTTTTCTTCGCTTTGAAATTCGATATCCGAATAAGATATCTTTTTCTTTGCAAAGTATTTAGACATAAAAGAGCAAGTTTTCTTAGACGTTCTTTAGCTTTCGATCGTTTCAATCTACTTTAATTTCCTTTAGAACCGTCCATAAACTTCTGTGAAACATAAAAGCAATTTTTCTTCAGAAGTTTTAAATTTACTTTTTATTCGTTTGATTCGATGCTGTTAGTATATTATTTAAAAAATAGTTTCTTTAAACACTTTGATTAACAAAAAGTAAGTTTCAGCCTTTCGAAAATTCTATTAATCTCACATCTTTCGGAACGATGCTAGAATCGTCCGTCATTGGCTTGATTATTAAAAATAATTACAAGTAACATATTACGATATTTTTCGCGATAAAAATAAAAACTGCGGCAATATAATAATTATTAATAATAATAATAATAACTATAATATAATTATAATAGATATTAATGCTGCCTAAATGCGGTGTTAATTCGTTATCGATTATGCAGCCCCAATAATATATTTATAGTCTGAATCTTACCCGACTATGTGGTAGCATTTTCCAAAAAAATGACGAACATCTTCATTGTAAGATATAATTGAAAGAATGTCAGATATGAAGTGTGTATGGCATTCAAGTACTGTTAATGCATTATAGCATTAATATACATATTTCGTAAGCGTATATCTTGCACATTGAATTTATCGAAAAAAAAATTCGATTAAATTTACTTGTACAACCTTCTTTTGCTGTTTGCTTATTAATATTGAAAAATGTTAATAAGCTTGTTATAAAATATATAAGAAAGACTCGCTCATATTAAGTTGACCAGAGAAAATTCGTCATTTTCTGTGGAGTTCCGGAAGAAACGGAGATAAAATACTACTTAATACGGCCCTGTCGGGTTTCTTATGTACAGAAGAAAGCCACCGCCCTCGTGTAATGGCATCGTTGGGTGCACTGGAATCGACTTCTGAACTCATACAAAGGAGTTCTCCGATTCGAACTTAGTTTTGATCGAAACGGATCTTGCACACACTTCTTGGACCTGGATATTTTTATGAGTTTCCTGCGTTGTGAGGGTTCAATAAGTGGTGTGTTTTCTTGTTCAGTTGACAGTTTCCTCACCATCGATGCTTTCATCCTGTGTCGTCGAATCATCGCCGGATCCACCGGTTTGAACAGAGCCGCGTTTCAGACGCGTCGAACTAAGGCTTATTGGAGGACCACCTCGTCTGTGCAGACATTTCATACAATTTTAATCAAATACCCTGCGATCTAAGAAAGACGATGAATAGTTTCATAACAATAAACAAAACGATTTTCAAATTATCAAAATTAAATGTCGTTTTTCAATCTACAGATGCTTGGTATACCCTTTTCCCAGTCAACCAATTATATACGCAAAACTAACAAAGTAATAACAAATTATATGGTAAGCATTTTAAAATAACTATTTTAAAGTCTCTTATTATGTTTGAAGATGTTTGAAATTACATAAAGAAACAGAAAACGAATAAGTAAAGTTAATGAGAATGTAACTAAAATTATATATGTAATACACACGTATAAGATTAGTAATATATCTTTAAGAGAGAAAATAGGTTTTGGGATAAAAGATTCGTTAATAAAATTAATCAAATAGTCAGGAACGAAGGATGCACTACAAAATAATATACAATTAATAAAATAAATAAATGAAAAGTAGTAATAGTCACAACTCACATAGTATAATGGAGAAAAAAAGGAAGTAACAAGACAAAGGAGAAAATTATTTGAAATATTTGCAAGAAATATTCTATATAATTGAATATTTTATAGTTCAAAAATATATCTAAACTATATGCATATGTATAAATGACATGATTCGATATTAAAAGTAATTTAATTTATAGACTAACCAAGACTCGAGGAATGCTTGAGACTTGAAGAAATTCCGCTTTTTTCACGTGGGGTATGAACTATTCTTTTTCCCTCGACGCCTAAATATTTTAATATGTATAGTCATTTCTTATTTTCAAACCAATTTCCAGTAATTTAAATAAAAGGCAAAAAATTAGAACCTTTTGTCTATTAAATATCTTGACATATTTATCTTTCTCATAAGAAATAAATTATATAATAAAATATTGCAACAAGTGCAGAGAATATACTATTGTTTATAAATATCAAACGGTTTTTATATAATCGATATATATTTATTTATATTTGAGTTCACGTTTATATGAATGCCAGAGAGTAAACACCTCACATTCTATTTAAATTCTATTCTATTATAAATATAAAACGAATAAAACGAAAGATATAAGTATTTAAAAAATTGAACGACTAAAACTTACCTTAATTTATTTTTAAGATTTGCAACCTCCCTGGTTAGCTCTTCTTGAGATTCAAGCATATCATCCATTTCTCTTTGCGCTTTCCTTTTCATTGCTTTATGCCTGCTAATTTCTTCTTCAGCTTCATCAAGCTGTCTCTTCAAAGCTTTCATTCTAGCATTTACTTTTTCTGCTTGTTCTTTATATTGATCTGAATTTCTCCTTTCATCTTCTAATTGTAAACTCAATTCCTTTAGCTTTTTCTCCAATTTTCTATTAATCTTCTGCTGTGCAAATCTTTCTTTTGCTTCAGTTTCTAATTGTTCATCAAGATTATTAATCTTTGACTCTAATTGTTGAATGGTAGCTTTGGTCTTTGCTCTTTGAGCAGTTTCTAATTCTGTGAGTTTCGCCTTCAACTCCTTATTTTGCCTTTCTAATAACAGTTTGTGCGATTCCAATTTCTGTGTAGTTGATCTCTCAGTCGTTAAATCATTTGTTAGTTGTTCGATAGTTATTTGCGCTTTTCTAGCTCTATCCATTAACAGTTCACCATTTGATTGTTCTTCTTCTAACTCTTCTTCCAATGTTGCTATTCTAGCTTCCAATCTACGTTTTTCATCCAACATTAATGTACCCTTATTAGCATTATTATTGAGTTCTTCCTGTAATTCGTCTCTTTCGTTTTCAGCAGCTCTTCTAGCTCGTTCGCTGCTAGCATAATCTTCGGTTAATTGCATCAAGTCTGCTTCTAAACTCTTTACCTTTCTCTCAGTTTCTTTAGCACTTGCTGCAAGTTCATCTCTGGCAGCTCTAGCTTCCTCAGTTTCTCTAGTGCAATCTTTTATTTGGGCTTGAAGTTTCTTCAATTGTTTCAGTGCATCTTCTTTTACCTTATTGTGCATTTCCAATTGCTGTTCAATATCTTTATAGTCTGCTTCCATTTTTTTACGTTGTGCAATAGCGGCAGCTCTTTGTTTTCTTTCATCCTCTAATTCCGCTTCGAGATCGCGCAATTGTTTCACCAACCCTCTTCGTTTCTCCTCAGCTTGTTCTTCCTTAGCTTGCAAGTCTCGCTCGAATTGGGCTCTTAAAGCTTGCATATTTACTTCTAGACGCAATTTCGCATCTTCTGTAAATTGTAACTCATCCTCGAGCTCTTCTACTTGAGAACGTTGCTCCGCCAATTGTGACTCAAGAGCACGTTTTGCTTTTTCTAATTCATGCACATTTTTGTCTGCTGTTCCTTGATTGTTTACGAGTTCGTCCAATTCTGATTGAAGACCTCGACGAATTCGTTCGAGTTCTTCAACTTTCTCATTCATTTCGTCAAGTTCTCGAGTTAAGGATAAGACACGAGTTTCTTTTTCACGAGCCTCACGTTCGGCAGCATCACGTTGCTCTGCATACTGTTCAGAGACCGCTTTTTCTTCAGCCAGCACCTTAAAAATAGTAATAATACTAAGAGAAAGAGAAGTTTTAAAATTGATCATACTAATTCTACTATTACTTTTGAAACTTATTATATGTTTATTATATCTAAATGTAACGTAAAAATGAATGATATTTATATTACTGGTAATTAACATCTTATAGACCGTGAATAATCTGTGAGAAGCGTGCAAGAAATCATACTGACGATTGCACATTGTGCTTTAATAAACATCTTTGTGGAAGTGGAACTTTTGAAGCCGTATAATGTTATAGTAAATTATATAATAATAATCATGATATATAATTATAAATAGAATTATTAGATAATATATACAAATAATTATATCCGACTAAAAGTTTGTGCATAAATGGTCCATAAGATATTCAATATTGCGTAAAAATAAAAAATGATTCAGTGTAAATAATTTTTATATTGTTATTGGATACCAAATTTTCTACATTAAATATTATGAATCATTAATAATGGTAATTGAAAAACTCACAGAAAGTTCCCCAAACTATCGTTAATAATTAAAAAGAAGTAACAATTCTATTAATTGCAAATTAATATAGAATTAAAGAATAAAAATTAGTAATAGAATAATAGAATAAGAATATATCTAATTATTCAGACATTGTTAATAATAGAAACAAATTATCAGTATAATATGAATATTAAGAATTTATTTGCTTCTGCAGACATTCAAATCAAAACTAATAAAACTAATAAATTGAAATTTATTGTACTGTATATAAATTAAGAATTATTAGTATTAAATTAAATATAAATTAAGAATTTTAATTTTATATTTTTCCAATTAATAATCAAAACTGCACCCACAGTTACCTTATCGAAATTTTTCTGTTTCTTCTCCAACTCTAGCACCTTTGCTCTTTGCGCTTCGAGCTCAATGATACTATCTTCTAATTCTGCTTGAATCTTTTTCTTTGATTTGTCTAATTTATCATTAGCAGCTTGTAGTTCTTCAACTTGTCTTTGAAGTGCTTCGATGTCTTTCATGCACCGCTTTCTTGCTTCTTCCAATGCTGTAGCAGCTTCAGTTTCTTCCTCAACTCTTTTCTTTGCTTCAGCCAGTTGTACAGTTAATCCCATAACCTATTTTAAGAAAACAAAATTAATAAATGAAGGTTTCATTTTTGTGATTTGTTAAAAGCATACATAATTTTTTTGATTAACACCCAGATATTGAAAATAACGAACTTTATTATTATAAAGTAACTACAATTAAAATTAGTTGAGTGTACCTACTTTTTAAATCATCAGTTAATTAAATGATTAGAAATTATACCTGTTTATCTAAGCATCTCTTTGCCTCCTCTTCTTCTTCTAATTGATCATGCAGACTTTCCTTTTCACTTTCTAACGCTCTCAATTTCGAACTTAAAGCTAATTTTTGTCTTGTTTCCTCTTCAAGTTGTTGCTGAAGTTCTGTAAATTGAGATTCGCAAGTTGCTGAAGCTTTCAAGGCTGCAGAAGCCTTCAACTCTGCTGCTTCTAATTGTTGCATAATACTTTCAGATTCTTGTTGTAATTTTGTTACTCTTTCTATCAGTTCCTGCCTGTTTCTTTCCACTTCTGCAAGTTTTGCATTTACTTCAGCAAGTTGTTGTTCAGCCTGTTTTCTTCTTCTATCTGATTCTTGTCTGCTCGCACCAACAGACCTAAGTTCTGTAGCTAAATCAGCATTTTCAGCCTCCAATGTTCCCTTTGCTTTTTCTAAAACAGCTTTAGTTTTCTTCAATGCATCCATTTGTTCGTTCAAAGCAGTCAATTCCTGCGTGTGCTTATGACGCATATCCGCCAATGTTGCTTCGTGTATTGATGTTTCTTCTTCTAAATTCTTCTTTAATGTTGCTAATTCCTGTTCTCGTTTGCTTCTTAATTCTTGCTGTGCAGCAGTTGTATCTAAAGAATCTAATAATTCATTTTTCAATGCTTCTAATTCTTCATTTAAGTCTCGTTTTAGTTTTTCTGCTTTTCCCCTAGCAGCTTTTTCAGCTTCTAAGTCTTCTTGAAGTTCAGCCAATTGAGACTCTAATTCACGAAGTGCTTTTTGAGCTTGAGCTTTAGCTGCTCCTTCTTCATCCATTTTTGCCATTACTTGATTTAATTCTTCTTCACGTTTACCAAGTTGCAGTTGAAGTTCTTCTACCTATAAAAATTTATATTATTACTATTGTTTTATATATTTTACTTAAAAATATATTTTTTGCTTCAGATTAAAATTATTCTTACTTTTTTCTAATGTACTTTTATTGACAGAAAATAGGAAAAAAGAAGTTATAAAAATCACTATACCTGTGTCTTCCTTTCTGCAAGTTGTTCCTTCAAATCTGATACTTCAGTTTCTATTTTCCGTTTTGATCTATCTACTTCCTGTCTTTGTTGATGATCTTTCAACAATCTTTCTTCAAGATCTGCAATCGTTGCTTCATGTTTTGCTTTTAATTTGGATAAGTGCTTCGCTTTTTCTTCTTCCTCAGCAAGTGTCTGAGATAAATCATTTGCTCTTTCTTCGAGGATCTTTTTCTCCTTCAACAATTTTTGATTTGTATCCTCAGAAAGTGCAAGGTCTTCCTCAAGTTTTTTGATTTTTGCATCACATTGTACTTTCTCTAACTGTAATTTCTGTCTAGCAGCTTCCTCCTCCTCTAACTGCTCTTCAAGATCACTTATATTTAATTGCAATTTCTTTTTTTCTTGAGTTAATCCAGCACTTCTTTCTTCTTCCTCTTCAATTCTTGTTTCCAAATCATGAAGAATCTCTTCTAGTTCTTGCTTTCTGGCGGCTAATCTCGCTCGCATTTCTTCTGCTTCTGCACATAATTCGACTTCAGCTTGTAATTGTTCTGCTAACATAGTTTTTTCTTCCATAGCTTGTTGATATTTTCGTTCATATTCTTGTGCAGAATGTAATTGCATCTCTAACTTGTCCCGTACTTGTTTCAATTCATCTTCTTTTTGAGTCAATTTTTCCTCTTGTTTTGTCACTTCCAGAAGTGGTTTCACCTTTGTATACAAACGCCACCATTGCCAATTTCTAAGTTTTAAGTAAGCAGCACAATTTCTTTGAATAATTCTAATAGCATTTAATTGTTGCAAACGTTTCTGATAATTTCTGCGAGCAAGAAAACCACGACAGAATGCTTGGAAATTAACAATTATGTCAGTAATTTTATAATCACGTTCTTCTTCAAGATGAGCCAAAACTCCAGCACGGAAGAAAATTTTTGATTGACCAACGCGATAAAGATTAGGATCAAGTTCAAGAGCTTGAATCTGAAATATAGATTTTGTGAAATTACATATACATATATGTTTTAAATTTCTAGAACAATTAAGAACAAATAATAAATTATATTATGTATATGAATATATATATAATATAAATTTATATATGTATATATAAATTTTAAATCAATATAATCAATATTTTACCAATTATAATATTTTATTAATATTGAATATTGTATTCCATTGTATTGTGATATTCATTCGTAGTAAAAAATGCAATATATAAACAAGATTACACTTACCATTTTCTCACAAGCTTTCTTTCCATCCATAAACCCTTTAGGAATAGCATTTGGTGTTAGAAGTTCGTATCTTTGTCTGAATTCTTGAAATGGTATTCTATTTGGAAATCCTTGTCGGCAAATTCGAATTCCTTCTAAAACTCCATTACATCTCAATTGATCTAGTACCAATGGTGCATCAATTTTTCCAGCCTTCTTTTCATGATTTGGTATGATGCACCTTACAAAATTAGGATTTGTGTTTCTTAAAGTAACCATTAATTTTGCTAATTGTTCCTTGTACAATTGAGAAACTGTTCTGAACATGCCTTTCCTTGTTCTTGCACCAAATTGTGTATCAGTTAATGCTTGTTGAGCCATTCCAACAATTTCTGCGTCTTTCCAAATATGACAAACAAAAGGATCTTGTGAATTTTGTAAAAGGCTAACAACATTTTCATTCAAAGGATCCATATTTTTCATCAACCATTTGGCAGCTGAATAATCAACTTTTCCAGCATAATGTATGATAGCAAAATCTGCCACACCTCTGAAGTCTGTTTTCATGAATTTTGGATGTACACTATGTGCACCTACTAATTTTTCAACAAATGTTTTATCTGTTGCTTTAGGGAACCAACATTCTTCATCCAGTAAAGCCATGATGCCTGTTTTGAATTAAAATTTGCTTAAATTATTGAAGAAGCATTGACGATAAATAAATATAATTTGTAAATAACAAAGTTTCCAATAGAAACATTAAGTAATTCAATTTTAAAACACTGAAAAAGTAATATTAAAATGTATACAATGTATTATTTAAATTCACTAGCATGTTACTTCGACCGAGTGACACTGGTTTCTTTCAGAAAGAGAATGTGGAATGTAGATATGTATTAAATGTATAAGCTACATTAAAGAGGAGGATTAAGTAATTCGAACGTACCCATCGGTTTGTCAATCAAATCAATAGTTGGTTGCAAATCTAATCCAAAATCAATAAACTTCCATTCAATTCCTTCCCTTTGATATTCTTCTTGTTCCAAAATGAACATGGTATGGTTGAATAGCTGTTGTAACTTCTCGTTAGTATAATTAATGCATAACTGTTCGAAACTGTTCAATTCGAATATTTCAAAACCAGCCATATCTAAGATACCGATAAAACTTGCTCCTTGTCTTTTTGTCCGATCCAACGATCGATTGATTCGGTTTACAAGCCACCTAAACATTCTCTCATAGCAAGCTTTTGAAATTGCTTCTACGGCAAATTCAACTTGCTCTTTTGTTTGTGCTTTCGTTACGAAGTCTCTACCCACTTTAATTCTTGGTTTTAAAAACGCTTTTGTCATTTCTGTTACGCTCAAACCGAGTAAATGAGAAATTTTTTGAGCAACAGTATTGTCCGGTAACGTGGCTTGATCCGAGTTCCTTTCTTGACGGAACTGCATAGAACCAAATAGCATTACCGCAGACACGATACGAAAGATCGAAGAAAAATCTTCATTTGTCATGCCCATGATATGCATGGACTTCACGGTTGAGAAGAACTCAGCTGAATCGTCCACTCCTGGAACTGGTAATGCGCCATTGGAAAGGAATGGATAGTGTTTCGGATCCTCCAAGATAAATTCCTCTGAAATTTTTTAAATACTGAATCATTTTTGTGTTCTTTTTTTTAAATATATTTAAGGAATAATTGTAGAGTATGAAAGAGAAGATAACTGTTATTTACTATCTTTAATGAACTTAATGAACTACTATTTTCTAACTATAGTGAAACATACAATGTGGATAATATTTAGTATTTCCTTTTTTTGAAATATATTCATTTTGACTTACGGTAGAAAATTCCATTTATACGAACTGGTTGAGAAACGAATAACTTATATCATTGAAATTGATATAATAGAAGTCTACTGATTCTTTTCTCTACCTATGATTTTTTGCTGATAAAAAAAGAGTTCATATTCAAGTAAGTGCACTAAATTGACAAGAGTATTTAATCTACTGACTACAATTTTGTTGAAATAAATAAAGTTTATAAAAACGGAATTCTACTATACTTTAGTTTGCTCTTTAACAACAATAAGCGTGTCAAATTATTTGTCTCATGATCTTGTATAATCGAGATCCAGTATTATTGGAACTTATCGAGAATGAAATATTTAATTGAGTATAATTGCATTTATTCTGAACTTATGCGAACTCGTGCTTATGAACTCGTAAACGAATAAAGATCAAAATTTAAAGCCTGAATGTATACTCAAATCTGTATTTACAAAATTAATTTTTTATTTCAATTTCTCCCTTTTCTAGAAATTAGATTATTGCCGATTTAAATCGATTTACGTTGTTTCATTTTAGAGAAGCAGTGCGAATGATTCATCAAAATATGTCATTTTCATCCTCCATCTGCAGTGTTGCTCCAAAGTGCACAGTGAACGGAGTACAGCTGAGCTTTACAGAATGGATGATACACTCATAGTGAAATGCCATTGACAAGTACATATAAACGCATGTTGAATGCATAATCGAACGATCAGTTCGCATTTCTAGGATACACATCGTACAAAATGAATATGGAATGACTGCGGATAAATAAGAATTTTGATTTTTTGCAAATTAGTGAATATAATTATTACGGGTATTTGCTTATACAAAATGTTTTACTACGGGTAAACGAAACTGTGCAAGTTATTTTGTGGTGTTATTCTAAGTAGAAAATACGTAATAAACATATCATTACTCCTAGTGTGCTAAAAATGGCTCTTAATGCAATAAAACTAATTATTTATCCGCAGTGCTCATTTGGAGTCTTCATCTGAAGCATTCATCCAGTGAAATTGTGTAAATACTCTGGTTTAAATCCTTCATTTTCTCTGTCGCCAATGGTTCTCCAATGTGAAACAGTGTAAATTCGGTTTTACTACAATTTAGCCATTTGCATTTTGTCTCATACACAATTAAATTTCATAATCGTTCTATTTTATACGTGGCTTCCATATTGCATCAGTTCCATTCGGGATAATATATTCTCCCAACTTTTAAGACAGAGATTCATATATTCTGCCATTTCATAAAGAGAAATTTAAATAGGAAATGGAGAACAAGGACGTTCTAAATTTGTATTTTGACGAATGAAGAAACTGATGCATTTATCATAGCGTTACGTTATTAAACGACGTCCAAAATGATTCGTTGCCTGACATTCCACGCATAAATAATTGAACTTCAAGTCAGGTAGCACAGCTGAGTCATCTATGAAGAAGGTTGTTTTAAATCGTTCGTATCCTGAAAGAACAGGCTTAATCGGAGAATAGATTCGGCTATGGATCAAAATATCCCTAACAAGTACAACACATAATGGGCGGAAACGTTCAGTGTCTCGAAGCGGGAATATCGATTCACTTCTCCGCTGCGAATAGTAATAAACAGTACGTCCTATGGGCTTGGCCTGAGTCAATAACATTTTACACGGCATAAACGTGCACAGAATAAACCTACATAAGACAAGTTGAACTGATAATGAACTGATAACATATATCATCATTTCCATGAATCTCAACCTCATATTATTATTAAACCAATAAATTCTAAAATACTTATTGCAATCTATTTACGAAGTTGTTTGTGGCAATGAAACTTTTCCCTTAAATATCGTTTATCCTTACAGTTAACATATTAAAGCGAAAGAACTGAAAGAAATTTGTGTCATAAAAGAAAAATTATGAAAAGTGTAAATGATTTTTTTATTACCAATGATAAATGTCGACTTACTTTTTTGATCAGCGGAGGCACCCGCTAGAAGTTGATAGAATATGTGGAAGGTTCTCTCATCTTTTGCTTGTCGAATTGCTCTTGACTTTTCCAGAAGATAAGTCTCTATGTTTGCGCCGGCAATGTAACCCGAGGCATCGAAGTTTATTCGAATAAATTTACCCTATTTCATAAATTGACAGTTATTAACATTATTAATTATCATTAAGGCAAATTGCTTTTTAGGTACAATTAACAATGCACTACTTAATATTTTCTACTTTTAGATTCTTATTGAAAAAATATATATATTTTAATAATAAAATATATAATTAATAAAACAACAATAACAAATAAAAATAATATATATATATATATATACACGTGTATATTTTTTCTATTTTCTGAAACACAATAGAAAATATTAATTTCATTGTATAATATCTGTTAATAAATATTTATAAAAGATATTTGTAATAAAAGTAATTGTTTTTTATTATGCAACTTTAGAACAGTATATGCAATCAATTTACAAAAATAATTAATTAATAGTGTATTCTGTTTCTTAAAGTAAATATTTTACCTGAAGAAACAAAAACGTTCTTGTCGCATAAAAGTTTTCAAGAGTTTCATAAAAAGTTTAATTGAAGATGAATATCAATTTTGAGAAAATGTTATAAGGAAAAAGAGCAATATTTTTGGAACTTACAAATCGGGATGAGTTGTCATTTTTCACTGTTTTAGCATTCCCAAAAGCTTCTAAAATTGGATTCGCTTGTAAGAGTTGTTGTTCCAATTCACCCTATCATCAAAAATTAATTACATTAGTAAACACAAAAATTGTTAATTTATCTCGCAACATATGTATCTGTTTATGTATTGTTTTTAGCAAAATTATATTCTCTGAATTTACATTGTTAAACGTATTTCATAATACTTTAAAAGTTCAGTGGAGAAGTTATAAAATATAGACGTATCTAATCTACAAAGTTACTGTTAACTGACATTGATAGAAATAGAAAAAAAGCATTTCTTTCAAATGAATCTACAAATAATAGTAAAACCGTAAAATGTAAAAATGCTCTCAAAGTACTTGTAGAATTGTAGATAATTTGTAAAGATAGTCATAACTTTATTATATAAGCAATAAACGCTTCTTATAAGTTAGTAATATTTAAATAAATAATATGTCATTAAATAAATTTACAGCACGTGCGCAAATACAATAAAATTTTAATAGAACAACAAATTCATTTATGTATACTTTACGAAATCTGCAAAATAATTGCGATAAATAAAACATGAGCAATGCATGAAATGCAACAAGAATTATGATATAAACAGATATTTTTTAAAGAAATATTATATCATCGTTTGTTTCACTACAACTATACATGTTGCTAATTAGCTAATTCTCTAAAATCTAATAAATCTCGTCTAAATCACCAAACAACCAAAATAATAATGATTATTTCAGAACAATTAATAATGTAAAAGCGTAATTCATTACCCATTGTATTTAAAGGATATAAAACGTTGTATATTATCTTAAATTGAAAAGTGCTTGGAAAAAATACAGTGTTTCCAAGAAACAAGTATTTTCAGGAGGATAAGAAAAGTTATGCGTCAACGTGGACCAAATTTATGAAAAAGAAGAGCGTATCTGTAGGAAAACCTACGTGTGCCACTTTTTAGTTGTAAACAAAATTCAATGTTTGATTCAATTAGAGAAATGGCATAGACAAAAGCTAAGAAACAATTAACTAATATTTACTGGCACTTATATGTTTTTCTGTAAGGGAGACGTTGAGACACCATCTTCTAGCATTATGAATAATTATTTAGTAAGGGAAATTGCACCTAAATTCTATGCTATGGCTTTCTCATTGGTATGTGGAACATTTTCCAATAAAAAATCAGTTTTTCAATCTTGGCACTCACAGTACTTTTTATAAGCACCTTTCAATTAAATAACAGAATTTATAAGTTTCTATTTAATTTAAGAATCAATATGAACTTTTTAACAAATATAGCAATCAATAGAAAAAAATGGCAAGAAGCTAATCTCAGCTTGATTTATTTATTTATGAAATCTATGTAATCAAAGCAATAGTTGACAAAATGGTTAAATTAATTATAGTCGTGTTTAATGTTTAATATAAACAAAACATTGATCTCCGATATTTACCATTTCCATTATTATAAAACAAAGAATATCGTTACATTATTTAAAACTTTATACGATTAAGCGCAAAGTAAAATAAATATGTGGCAAGCATACAGCACACGCACACACATACATAAACACGACAGCGAATATATTAATAAATAATTTAATCAATCGACTCTCACGTTAATTACCGCAAATTTATCCGAAACATTTCCGGAACCCTGAATCCAGCGAGCAGCAGTAAAAAAAAAGAAAAAAAAAACAGTAAGAAGAACATGTTAGAACTTCGAAATACTTTGTTTCTTAATCGACTAAAAAGCTATCGTGTTAAAGACAATATTTTGAAATTAATTTTTAATTAACTCTCCACTTTATTAGTACGTAGAATAAAATACGAAGGAGGAGAGGATAGGGAAAGAAGGACGAAAGGGAAGAGAGAATAAGCCAGATTACGTATCTATTAAGATTGGTAATATTAAATATAGTTAATTTATATATATCATTAGAGAGAAATAAGTATTAAAAATATTCGATAGATGAAACGAAGACGCAATAACATACATATATTTTTCGTGCATAGAATATACGAAGAAATAATGGGAACAAAACTTCCAAAACCTGGGAATACAAACTGTTAGTGTTAACCAAAGCTAAAAACAAATAGATATTACAAAACAGAAAGCAAAAAGAAAAATAAGAAGGAAATATAAAAAAGGCAGACAGTAGCGTATAAATCGCGTGAGCGGAATGTTGATCATTTTGTTGTTGACTTACTATGATTAATGCCGGACTTGGTGTCTAGGTATGTTGTAGCCGCCGAAAGTCAGCACCGGGAATGAAAGAATTTATAAAATTAAATTCACGAGCCTTAGTTCACGAATCTAATTTTCATTCGAAGTTTTGGCAAACTCAAATAACTGAAACACCAGCAAATGTATATCCAGAATCGCTCGGAGTGAATCAGTGAAATCCGAGTAAAATTCTAAATATTTGAAAGTTCATCACGAGTAAGATTACGCAAAAAAGAAAAAAGAAAAAAAAAGAAAGGAAAAATCCTGTTTCCATTTGTAATTACTTGTTTGATACGTGTCATTGAAGGTAACTCGAGCTTGATTCACAACAAGTATAACGTAGATTTTTTTTTCTACGTTCGTAGAAAGATAATGTTTTCATCTAAACGCCATACACAAGCTATTTTGAACATAATTTACGTTAAATGAGTATATTCCATTCTTCAACTAAATATTCTGACTGTGGCGTGTCACGCATTATAAAAGCTCTCGGCACTCTTTCTTAATGATTTTGCAGTTAAAACAAGATTCGTGCCGTTGTTAATGTCGAATTATGAAACACGTGAAAAGGGAACGACGATAGTTTTTTCCTATATAAGAACACAAGTTTCGAAGCATACGGTGACTCAGAACAGTCCGACGAGAATGAGTCAAAGCCGAGTTAGGCCGATAAGCGGATCGTTTCACTGAAAAAGGAAAGATCCTTCGAGAGCCAGTGATCTACGATGGCCTATCATTATCTATCGCGATCGCAAAACAGTCGTATAGTATTCGATGATCGAGTTTTTAAACAGTTCACGTAACCCTTGCACAATCAACATTTAATGTACGTATTTGTCCTTTGTTTCGTTTTCTTTTTTTTTTTTTTTTTTTTCTTTACTATATCACGTGTAACGACACGTTGACGACATTTTCAGTAAATCACGTTCGTATGATTATACAATTATTAGCATTTTAATACAACTATGTATATACTGAATTCTTAGTACTATATATAATACATTCTTATTATATGTAAGATTATTTTGAACGAAACATATCTCTGAGTAAATATTGTTTATGAAAGTTGTTTACATTGTGTAATCAAATTGGTCAATGTTTTATTTTCTACAATTCATTAATCGGTTTTTCAATAAAGATAACTTCTAATTTAATCGAGAGTACTAAAAATATATCTCTCCATATACCAAAATATCACAGTGCTTTCCTTGCTTTAGGAAGTTCGGTATATTTTATCTTCGTAGTCAAATTTTATCTACTATAACTGCGGAAACTGAGGCTGAATTTCCTTCCTGTGTCATTGTTCACGATATCATACATGTATTAATTTATACAACATTCTAAGATTATTACGATTACGTTGATATTTTTTAATATTAAAAAAATGTACAAAATACGATTATTGGGGAAAATTTTATCGACAAAATTTTTAATATTTACATTTTTATTTATTGGAAAAGTTCAATAATTCATCATTTGGGTAACATTAAAAGTCAATTTTAAAATAACTTTTTATATTATTTTAAAATAAATGTTTGAAATGAATAATAATTTTTTGAATAATTGAGAAAAGCTTGACCTATGTATTAACACTTTGATTGACATAATTTTTATTTCAATTGCTTAATAATAATTTAATTGAGCTGAGAGATTTCAAACTTCTATATATATGTAAATATTATTTTTGTATTATCTAAATTTCCTTTTGTATAATTTGGCTTGATATGTGCATTACGTATTTGTTTATATTCGCATGAAATTTACGAAGCATCATGCACGAAAAAAGAAAAGGAAGAGTATTTACAGAAACTTTCATGCACCGGGTGAGATTTACAATGCTCTCAATTACTATTTAAATAAACTCTTTCTAAATTTGAGTCCTTTTGAGAAACATTCATTGGAATATATGGAAGTCAGCTACTTTCCTGTATAATCCAAACAATCGTAAACAAAATTTCAAAATAAACCGTCTATCTAATATAGAATCATTATTCCAGGATATATATTCGAATTATGAAACTGGAAGTAAAATTATTATTGAAATATTCACCTATAAAACCAAGATAAGAGTTCCATACATGTGCTAATGATATAAATTTTGTAATTACAAGTAGTGAATGGAATAAATAACTGGCATGGACAATCGATTATTTGTAATCGTTTGCTATTGATATATCTTTCATAACTAATTTTAATATTATGATTTTTGTTTTAAAAGAAAAGATATAAGTTTCAATTAGTTTCAAAGAAAATAAATGTGAGAATATTTATATCATATACACAGTAAACAATATGTTTATAAAATAATAATTACATACCACTTTTATATATATATATGTGAAATCTTTTATCTCAATAAACTCTCTTTCATGGAACATTTCATAATTTTTAATTGATATAAAGAATTTAATTATATTACTATCTACTTCTAAGTAAGATATAAACGTCATACAAAGATATGACATAAATCCCAATAAGCTTATAAAACAATTTTCACTATCCACGATATTAAAGATTAAATAAAAAAATAAACAGATTGACTTTGTAATATCAAATGTATTGTCAATTGTGATGTCACAAAGTTAAATATATATACATGTATATTATTAATGAATAATTCATAACATCTATTACACCATAAAATTGCGGAAAGGACACTAGAAAGTAAAGATCATGTTCCGTATGTTGCTTGTTGAATGAAATAGTATTTAAACGTAACAGCAAGATTCACAAGTCTATCAGTTTGTCAATTCGTAAGTTGCAGGAAGTTATTTAGAATGATAGATATAAACATATCTGTTTCTTTTAAGACTATAAAGATATCATTGAAGACAAAAGTATACAATCTAAGATATAAAATATAATAACATTAGCGATGATATGTACTTTGAAATATCTTTCGTAGAGTTTTCATAATCACTAATATTTTTGTACAAACTCAAATAAATAAAAAATAATTCTAGTAGAAAACAGATATCAGTTTATACTTATAACGCATAATTTAACTAATATAGAATTAAGGCTACAATATTTTGCTCGATATTACGTACTGAAGTTCTTTAAATTTTTAAGGATGTAAAAAAGAGGAAATATATAATTTCATTTAAGAAAAATTGAATAATTCAAGAGAGTTGCGAAATAAATGAGTATCTGTAAACGATTTCCTTCCAATACCTATTCCCTTTTATCACCAGCAAAACAGTATATATTCTTACAGCAACAAAAATATCTAACATCTTAATGCTAACATTGAAATACTGTACATTGCAATAGCTTTCGTTTATTCTACATAAACACAATAAAAAAGATCAGTGTACAGAGAAGAATGTATCCCTTCTATCAGTATGCAACATATATACAGCTATTTATTTTATCTTGTCAATGATTCCTTTTCTTTACTGGAATATTTTAAGTGCTGAAAAATTCTTTTCACATCGAATCTCACCAAAGATCGAGATATTTAGTTATTAACTTACCGCATTTGATTTTGGTTTTGAGGCAGCGACATACGCCAGGTATTGAATCACTTTTTTCGTGTTCTCAGTTTTACCAGCGCCAGATTCACCGGTGCATAGAATGGACTGGTCTTCGCGATCTATAAACAAAAATATGTACAAAAGATCTGGTATTTCGAAGAAATAATAAACAAATACGTCTTACCTTTAAATTCAATAACAAATCATAATCAATTACATACATTTTATTTTATGAGCTGGTCAGTAAAAACATTTAAAAGATCATAAAATAATATACAATTACCGATTAATTACAAACAATTAAATAGAAGACTAAATGAAATATCAAACAACCAGATGTCTCGATAACGCTTAATGACTAAATAAATTAGTGGATGACTGGACAAATAGGAAAACTAATTACCTTGAAGCATAGAACGATATGCAGTATCCGTAATAGCAAAAACATGAGGTGGGACCTCGTGTCTCTTGATACCCTTATACCTCTCCATTATCTTTTCCGTGTAAATTGGCAGCCTCTTGTATGGATTTACCACCACGCAAAATAGTCCTGAGTATGTCTGCAATCATACCAACGAATCGATGAGTGGCCTGGCTACGAATCACAGAAAACGAATTTCAATCACGTTGATTTCTCCCTCGAATATCTTGAAAATCGAATAGCACCGTCCCAACAATATATTTCACAGACAAAAGCTACAGGCAGCAGCATAAGTGCAATTTGTAACTGAATAATTGACTTTTTTTACAGCCTACGGGAATTTATAAAATTTGAAATAATATATTTGTAATCCTAATAAAAACTTTTTAACATTTTCTACGAGAGTTATATTTTACGTATTTGTATTACGTACGTAAGAAACTAGGCTATTGAATGAACTACATTGATAGGAATAAAGCTGGACAAAAATGTAATCGGTTAAATTTGTAAATAAAAGCTACCAATAAGTAATATTTTCTGCTATGTAATTCGCGTAAGAAATTTCTTTTTAAATCACATTTAACGTGATGGTTTAAGGTAAGAGTGATTTGGTGCGTTGGTAAATTATAAAATGAAACTGCAGTTATACTGTTCCTCCCTCAGCCAGACATTTCTGTATAATTCCAAGTCAGTAGCATTTCTCTTACATTTTTCACGTAACGAGTTCAAGGTTAACAAGCAGGCACATATATATTATCACTTAGAGAATATACTATAAAAAAGAATATTTCTCTTTTTCTTTTTCAAGTTTTTAACGTGGTCTAAAATATACAATGGAAATTAAGAGGTTCAGTACTTTTTCTGTGCGTCGTTCATCGTGAGAATATTCTCTCTGCGCGAAAATATTTCTCACGCCTTTTAAACACCAGTGTTTAGTCGTTATTTATACAAAGAAATGGACAAAATTGCTATTACTTGTGATTTTTTGTTTAACGTATCAGACGAAAGAAACTGACGATCGAGAAATCGACGAAACGTAAAAATAAAATAGCGTGAGGGGAAGAAACCAGTTGCAACTAGTTTAACGAGAATAGTATCGCGTTAAAGTTTGTTTGGAATTCGATTATCAATTAATGAGAAAATCACACGCAATGAGCTAATCAATAGATTCTACTGGCGTTAATAATTCACGTAACAAACTTAATATATAAATCGCAGTTATACCGCGGTCTAACGTATAATCAATAACACAAGAATTTCACTAATCCAATGATATCGACGTCTCAGTCTAATTTTCATCAAATATTAGCTCTTTTGTTTCAACAACTGCTTAAACGTTCAATTACAATGCATGTAATTCATGTACGAGACACTTATAGAACTTACGTAGCGTGCAAACTTGAAGCGATTTGCTACGCACGTGTTGTACTTTAACCATCAATAACCCCATAAATTGATAAACGACTACACTATGTAAGCAGATAAACGAACGGAAGATCGATTTACATATATTTTGTTGAAAAATCTGAGCAGGCTAGTGTAGCGGAAAATGTGACTTGTATTCGATAAAGGGCTGAATTATAAGCCACATTTTGCAGTACGTTCATGCATTTGGTAATAGTTTCCTTTTGATGAATAATTTACAAGTTAAACGGAACGAGAAGCTGAAGGTATGCGTCACCATTCGGGAAAGATGAGCAAGCGGGTCGGTTTACACTTTCCACAAGTTCATACCGATGTGTAATCATGAAAAAATGTCAAGTAGGAAAGGATCTTGGAGATTTTTGTAGCCAGACTTAAAAGTGTAACTTTCTATATCTTGCCGACTCATTTTTCCATTACTCTCGTATAATAGAGATACATAGAGCGTAAAAAATATATTCGAATGAAGCTGTCTATGTTAAGGAAAATATTGCAACTACTCATTTTACGATATAATAGTACCGGTAGTTGTTCGATAAGAGGTTAAATAACTTTGCTCTGTTTCAGTATCGTTGATAAGAGGATGGCGGTGGATTTGCGGTACATTCACTGAAATAATGAGACGATGACCTAATAATCGATACAAACAATCGTATTGTTATGTAATATGAGTCATGCAAAAAATCATATAATAAAAAATGCAGGCTTAAAGGATTTTCGAGAAAAGGAATGAAGAAGTTTGAGCTAAGAACATATACATTGTCAATATAATTGTATTAAAATAAATTTTTAATTTTTAATTTAAATTCTACAGATTTCTAATTTAAATTTTTCTATTGAAGAAGGAAGAAAAAAAATGATTCCAAATGTTTAAAATCATAATAAAGAAAGGCATATCCTTTTTTAAATATTTTATGATATTTAAATATATGATATATCTGTATTATAAAAACCTGGACTTTATCTCATCATTAGTCGACATCATTATTTATTCATTAAATGTTGAAAGTAAAACGTTCATCGGACATTAATGAATTAATAGCAAGAACAATGTTAATAATAACATCCACTTCGTTAGAACGTTTGCAATGCTTAATTCTGTTCAACAAATGTAAAGCTTTTCGCGCATAAAACATTCCACATTAAATTTTATTATCCTCTTCTTTGTTGTTGAAATTGTATCGTTATAAATTCATTACTTTCTAATCTTCACATTTTCTATAACAATCTACAAGCTGCACCCTCATATTTATAATGTTCATTAAGGTCAATTGCAGAAAAACATTTACAGTCTTCCCTTTTTTTCTTCAAGACAGATGAACCTAACCGAGGTCGAACAAAGTCTCAATGCAAAGTAAGGATCCACGGCTATTTTGTTCCCTTTTTTTTTTTAACAGAACTCTCTCCTCGAAGGTCTCCAAAACCGGTCTTTGAGAGTGTCGTGTCGTCGACCTGCCTAACATTCCTGGTTATCGCTCACTAACAACCACTGACTCTAACTCCCTCTAAAGGAAAATTGCATGTCTTTCTTGACTTGGTGACGTAGGATAAAGCTAACATCGGTTTTCATATCAATTTAGAAGAAATGAATCATTCACATTGATCTTCTTTGAAGCAGCATGCGGTGATCACGCTGTTTCATTTTGTCTTTCGTTTAATAGCTGACTTTTTCATTTTTCTCGTTTTAAACAAAAAATTTCACCAAAAAAGGAAAAAGAGAAAGAAACCAAACAAATATGAAGACTGGAAAATCTCGATAATTGGTTGTGGACAACTAATAAGAAGGGAATGTTCTTTGTTATGATCTTTTATGTGCGGTATATATATTATTTAATTATAATTATTACGATATTTATAAACGAACATGTTTATAAAAATACAAAAGGCATATTTAGATATTAAGTGCAAGAAATATATCATGGAAATAACTCTGCATTCATTTTGTTAATGCATATAAGAAAACATAATAGTGCTGTGTTTTCATATAATTAATAGTCATCAAGCTCTCAAGTTGTTGACTATTAAAATTGGTTGCGCGTGCAGAAATCTGTAGTAATTGAAGCATATTAAAGTGCGCCGTTTTCTGCACAATTTATCACGAGTTTTAGACACACGCATCAAGATCACGACACGATGCTATTATACGCGTATACAGATTACCACGAGAAAAAGAAACGTATTTATTATATTTTCGCTATTACGTATCACTTTTACTATCAGAATCATCGACGAACATATCTTGTACTTTCTATTTCTTAAAGCTTCGCAGAATTGTAACTCATAATAAGCATTTATGCTTATAATTATAATGATGCATAATAATAATACATAATATGTTTCATACGCAGTCGTACGAAAATCGCGTATTAAAATCTGGCTCGTACATATTTCAAAACTATATTTCCAACCATTCTTCGCTTTAAATCCGTTAAAGTTCAGAATAGAAGAAAGGATTGGAGTTAAAGTTCAGATAAAAATAAAAAAAAAATAAAAAAAAATAGAAGAAACGATGCTGGTCACGTGTAAACAATCTTAAAATAAAATAAAAATTAATTTAATGTTACATTATACGAACTTCCATTATACAAAGTTGCCTGTATGAAAATAAAGTATCCCGGTTTTCAATACGCCCCGAATTAGTAGACACGTAGGCATTTTTTTGATATGACTTTCCGATTTATATTCGAGTAGAAGAGAGTGAAAAAGAAGAGGGAAAGAGACGAAAATCAGAGAGAGGGAAAGAAAGATATAGAGGAGTGCGGTCACAAAAAAGAAGAAGGAGAAAGAGCATGAGAAAGAGAAGGAGAAGGAGAAGAACGAGATGGAGAAAGAGGAGGTGGAGGAGGAGGACAAAGAGGAGGAGGAGGAGAAGGAAGAGAGGAGGACAAGGGTATATGACGAAGCGACATGTTTAATCAATCCCGGAATCTGTACGGTTTCATCAGAGTTCGGTTTCTTTCCTAAGGAGACCGAAACTGCGTCTTGACTATAAAAGGCACGAAATCTTCAGCGAAACTGACTCTTTCTCTTTTCCTCTTCAACTCGTCACTGGTATATTACATCGGGACGTTTACGGTACCGCGAGGAAGCAGGTTAAGGACACTCGTCCTTATAAGGACTCCTCCCTGATCGTTCTCTTTCTCTTTTCTCCTTTCCTAAATTCGATAGAGAAGAAACGCCAATGCTTCATATATAAATTTCCTTTCTCGCTCGGTCCTATGTTAATAGCTTTCACCACGGTATACTTTAATTTACTATCCTTTTATGGAAATTACATGAAAATATGACCAAAGCACATATAAACAGGATCGAACGTTCCAACAGCGAACGAATGTTTCCAATAGTACTAACAAGTATTTAAGAACCAGTCGAAATTACGGCTCAGTTTGGTACATGGATTCGTTCGAATTCTTATAATATACCATAGATATTGATAACAGATTTTATTTATTGCGCAAGAAATAGAATTTCTTGTTTTAGTAGCAGTACGATGATTACGATCGATTATGAGCTGAAAGATTTTGATGATTTTCGGAACGTTGCACGGAATGTAATATACCGCGGATTGAAAGAAGAAAAATCAGCACGTACGAGGCACATGCATGACGTCATTCTCTCGTGTCCTAGAATGCTTGCCATACGTAAGCAGATATTTCTATATCGTAAGGCCCAATAAAAACCTCAATTCTTTTAATTAATATCGACCGATAAAAGCCAGCACGATCTTCAGTTACGATTCCGTTGAACTGTTTATCGAATTATTAACAAAGAGAAAATTTGAGCGAAAATGCCTACAATTTTCATACGTTTACGTCTATATCATCTATGGGGAAACAATTTTTTAAATTTACTTGCCGAATTTATATTGAAATATAAAACGCAAAATGTTTCTTGTCTTTTGCTTCATTTTTCTGTTCTAATTATTCGAAAATTTCCTATTTGTCAATACTGCGAATGACAAGTAATTAATCTTACATCTCAGCAAGCGAAAACATTGGTAATTTAAAATTAAAGGATCATATTATCCATTAATTTGTATGAATCGGTCCACATTTTTCTTGTTTTGATTTTACAATTTGGTTTTACAAAATTTTGAACGCAACCTTCAAAGTATGCTAAAAATTACGGTGAGTCAATGTGCCACACGTACGTGGAAATGAGGTATGGCTGTTATCAGCTTCAGATAAGAGTCAAGAATGAACTACAGTTGTGCTATCTATTAACATTGGAGTTCCAGCCTTCTTTGAAGTTTCGAGATCCTATAGCTCTCTCTATGTCGATTACATTATTGTTTTCCAATTTGACTGAGTTTATTCTTTATTTCTATATAATACCAAAATGAATAAAACCACGTATGGGGATTATTTTTTCTTCCATATTAATAATTTAATAATGACAGTAAATAAAGAAATATTATTTACACTGATTCAATAAACGTTAATCATATATGGATAAAATTCAATGTAAAATAAAACGATTATTCTTCTAATTTTTTATGTATTAGAATATCGTCCATTTTATATTATAGATGAAATAATGTACGAATCGACGGTATGTTTTATCATAAAACGATGATAAGTTATTAAATAAGTAAATGTATTTTCAATTATACTGTTTATAATTTCTTCTGATTTACTTTCATAAAAGATTTTATTGTGATAAATATTCTCGTACAAATATTTTTTGGTAAAGTTCATTCTCTTCAAAAGCAAATTATGCAATCATTTATATAGCAGAATATTTATAAAACATTTCAATTTACCTCTTATTTACGAATAAAGAAAAAATGTTCAAAGATTTTCGACGGAGATAATTATCAGCTTAATACCATTTTTTAATTATTCTGTTTTTATATCATGTGTTCCTTTATAATTAGGTTTTTCTAAAATAGTAATGTTAATTCATATATGTTTATTATTTTGAGCACGAAATTCGAGAGAAAAGTAAATGCAACGGTTCAATGAGAGTAATCTCAGAAATAGAATACTTTTGTTTATTGTTAGAAACGAACGAGAAAAAGCTTGATCACAACACTGTGAGATAATCAAATTCAGCGAGAGCCTTGGGTTAGGTCAGTGTTACGTTTACAAATCCGTTTGATTTATTTTGGATGTTTAGCTCATAATACAACAACAAAAAAACAAAACGATCGAATGTAACATTAAAATTTGATAATAACAATTGCTCGCGTTAACTTTAAATCAAAATGAATGTTTAAATTGATTTACTTTTCGTATTCTTCCGGTTCATGCAAGAAATTTGTTAACTTACTTGTACTAACTAGATTAGATAGCAAAAACATAATTAAAAGAAGCTTTAACCATTTATAGCTTATAAATATTTGTTAAAGATATCTTTCGAATTCGAAAGACAAAAATATAGTAAAAAATAAATATTTGGTATAAAGAAATTAAATTTTGATATTTTGATAATTATATATTTGTATAACTGTTTATGGTAGTATTAGTATACGTATAATGACATCACATGATTTATATTAAAATAATCACAATTTTTAGTATAGACTGCATATTACTAATTCAGTATACTGTTTCTACGTAATATTTCATTATAGTTCAATGCATATAACTTATATTATATACTAAATATTTGCATAAAATATAAGAATATTATAATATTTAAACAAAAGGAAGACTAGAATTACTTTAGACATAAAGTACTATATATCCAACTTTATAATTGACATTAAAAGATTGGGCCACAGTATAAAATTAATTAAAGAATTAATATTAAAAAACCCGAATTTATGCATATGAAAATACATAAATTAATATGATTGTTATTTATATCAGATAATGCTAAATGTATATAACTGTTGCACAGGCCATAGTCTTACAAACTTCTGTCCAATAATCCATACACAAATTTGTATGTGTGTGTTTGTGAAATATATTAATATTTATAACTTATTTATATACTTATATAAAACAAAATGAAAATTATGTATTCTTATTATTTGCCTTAGCTGTACATTCCAGTTCAATTTTTTTAAATTAAAGCAGAAAAATCTTACAAAAATCACTTTTAGTTTAAATTTAAAAGTATTATCAATTCTTTGTTTACGATATAATTTTCCTCCTAGGTGACAAAAAAAGAAATACTTTTTTAATTTAAATAAAATCTACTGAATAGTATCAAGATAATGATAACTTAATTTTGATATCTGATACAATTAATTTTTCTTTTTTCCCATTGATACTAATCTAGTAAACAAGTAGATTGATAAGATATTTATAAAAAGAAATATAAAAATTAATTAATATCAGAAACAGATCATAAAGAATTAATTATAAGCATATTTGCATTTGGAAAAAATGTTACTTACCATATAATTCAGAATAATTATTCTTTTTATATTATTGTTATAAACAATAAATATATATTTATAAATTAAATAAATAATTTGTAAACAAATAAAGATTGCGTAATAATAAAATAAAATTTTACTAAAAGCGTTTATACACTGACAGACTGCATGCAAAAAAATATAATATTTATAATAGCTCTACAATTAGTACACAGTAATTTAATACTAAAAAATTAATGTTATCAATAATTATAGAATTGGTTTCTTTGTAATTGATCTTAATTTCTGCTCCATTTAAAATAAAAGAATGAGAAAGGAAACTTTATCGCTAATGCTTATCACCAATCTTTTACGATCTATTTGTTATATTCCCCTCAAGAAAACTAATCAAAAAATGAATCATTGGTTTTTGTTTGACAGTATTAGTAATGGAAAAAGATAAAATCTATCAAACTCACGTAAATGAGGCCGGAGTAGTATCTGTCTTTGAGGTTATGCAGTACCGAAGCTTCATTTAGGCACGTTAATTCAGCCATGTCTTCAACTTTATCAAATTTCGGTGGATTCATCTTCTGAATATCATCTTTCGCGACAAGGACCCGTTTTCCAGTTTCGGCAATCTCCACTTCGACCTCATCACCCCGTTCACCCTTTATCCCGGCTGCAACGAAACCCTGAGTTTCGTGAGGCACCCAAACCAGCTTTTTTTGCGTCCATTCCGCCTGAGTTGCAGGATCATTGAAATTATTCCTGTCAACGGAAAGGAACCGCAATTCGGGATCCGAATGATCCACCCTCGAGTCGACGTCCGCCATTTTTGTTTTCGAGATCACTAGCTCCTCGAGCCGGCTTCAGGGACGAGCGATTCCAAGGACGATCCTCGACAGACTGACCTCTTCGTAACAAGGACACACATGTAACTATTCAACACTCGTTTTCCCGTACTTTTCGAGTGTCTATTGTCTAGTGGTGGTTAAGATAATCTGAAGTTGGAGAGTTTTGGACGATTCGTAGTTCGTTCTCCTTCGAGGCACCGTGTTCTTCTACCACCTTTAACGCTCTTCGAGATTGTTTTCTTTCTCGCTCCTCGCGGCCATCTTCTTTTCTCCTTACCATAAAATGATGGTGGGGCTCTGTTTTCAAGGTAGGCTGCATAGTAGCGCTCATGTCGCTATATGACGCGTCTCAATAGAAAATTGATTGGTTAGCAGGTAAATATATTAACACAGCAACCAATCAGAAATATTTCGTATACCATAAAAAAGAGTATTGGTTTAGACCATAAGTGAGGTATCCTTATTTCATTCTTTTCTATGTCCTGATTTTAAATATACACCTGACGATTCTTAACCGACAACTCATAGTAGTGCAATTGTAATGAAGTATAAGTATGTCGATGATACACAATTTAATTATTTCCAAAATCTTTTTATAGGAATTTCTCTATTTGTTTGTTATATAAATTATATTTTTATTTCCTAAGTTTACAACATAAAGACGTCAAATTATATCATATAATATATTAATTTACTGTGTTTTCCAAATTAAATGATATTTTATTTTTTATGTAAGATCCATATTTAATATAAAAATAATAGTGGTGAAATAATACATTGTTTTTTGCATATAAAATTTGTATTCGAAAGTTACAATAAAACAATGTAATATTTTAATAGAATCAGTTGATAATTGATTTAATTGTTAGGGATTCTCTATTATACGTATTTAGAATCATTAAATAAATAATATAAAGGAAATATGAAAATCTTGTCCATTTAAAATTATGTAGTTATATTTTTGATGATATTTTTTTATATACGTCTATATACATATTTACGTAAAGTATAAATTTATTAAAATTCTTTGAAAAATTATTTACTTTTTATGAAATTTAGGCCGTAATTAAATATGTTTTAAAGATATATGATTTACATATATTTTTAATATATTTAATAGTAAAAATAACTTAAGGAGATGAGGATTTTTAAGATTGAATTTCTTTTCTTTATAGTCTTCTTTAATATATTAACAGTAAATATTCTTGTTATTTCCACTTTATAAACTGAATTATGAAGAAATGTATTAAATTAATAAGTTATGTAACTAACTTTATTTATTGCAATAGATGGACTTCTTGCATGTTTTTGTTTATAAATGATATACATATATACACAAATAATTTGTATAAATTTAAAGAAATTATAAACAAATAAACAAATTTTATTTGTTAAGCACAGGTACATAATACTTTTTAAATTTAAAAGTTCCTATAATCTGTCTAACGAGACAAGGGAGTAAACGTAAACAAAATGTGATTACTACGGCTGCAACTATTGGTCAAACTGATGACTCTCGAATGTCACTAGTTGGCGACCAATAGTTGCAACCGTGGGAATCACATTTTGTTTACAGTTGCTACCTTGTCTGGTTGGAGCAACTGTAGAATATTTTTTATTAATTTTTTTTTTGTATGTTAATAGGAATACAAAGGAAGGCATGATCGCAACGGGATCGCACGATAAAATATCACCTGTGTGCGTTCAGGGTAACGTTATCGGTAATCGTCAAATATAAACGAATTTATGAAGTCGTAAAAATAATCGTGTTTAATTTTATGTTTTACATAATGCTGCATGTAATCTTGTGATTAATATTCTTTAACTGTTCTAGCAGGAAGGTGAAGTGCCAAAAGTTTAGTAATGTATTCTGCAGAAACATTGTGTAGTAGAACGTGAAACGTGCACGATCAAATTTTTGGCTAGTATAAAACGATATTAATAATATCAACGATAGATGTAATACGTTAAAATACGGATATCATAGTGGTTTTTATCGTTCTGTATTTTTTGTTATAAATTTAATTTCTTTTCATATCTAATTTGCAATTTGCAATTAGATTCCGTTAACTTATAAAATTTCTCCAATATAATAATTTACAAAGCAATATATATCTATTTGAAAAAGTATATAATTTTATAGTTGAAACATGTATTATGATAAAGGTTATTCATATGCAACTTATGAGAAAGATAAGGTAAGAATAAGTATGTATATAAAATTGAACCAAACATTAGGGGATCAAAAATTATTGATTTCTTTTATATGCAATCCTATAGTTTTTGATGCATAGAATCTACTGAAATGTAGATTTAAAATTGCGGAATCCAGTGGTTCAAAAGCTAAGAATCTATAAAACTAAGTATTTTAGACTATTTTACATGTTACTTTGACGCTATATTGACTTCTATCCATGCTTTCTCCAATGAGTAAAATCTATGAAGTCATTGAGTGAACATGGTTGAGTTAAATCATATGTGTTTGGCTATATGTATTTTGAATATGTTTGGTTTTTTATCCTGACATGACTCAAGGCAAGCACGTAATAGTTTTTAAATGTGTCCAAAGTAATCACTTCTTCTTTTTGCATTGTTACATTTTATCCATTTTATTTTATTTTCTTTTGACATTTTGAAATTTTTCTTGCTTTATTTTTTATTACTCTTTATTCCATATAGAACAGTCAATCACAGCATGGAATTTATAGGTGAGGTTGATTATGATTTGCAATAGTACCTATTTTCTAGTTATCGCGGCTGGTTACGTTAGTACAAAATAATTCTTTGCGAATTTAACTACAACAAATACCCTAAAAATACTCTCTTTTAATTATAATTTTTGATCTAGTGGATTCTGCAATGACTTGCATTTTCAGATTCTATGCATTGAGAACTATAGGATTGCAGACAAAGAGGTCAATAATTTTTGGTCCCCTGAAGAACAACCTACGATTGTTTCAACTTTCTGTTTGATAAAATATAATAATCAAATCTTTTTCAGGTAATAGTTGTTGATCTTCGGAGTGATACTTTAACAAAACCAACCCAAAAGATGAGAGAGGCAATATCCAGTGCTGAAGTTGGTGATGATGCTTTTCATGAAGATCCAACAGTGAAAGGTATGAAAATGTTGTTCTGAAATATTATGTTTAATATTAACACATACATACACATACATATGATTCTTTATTTATAAATTATATATTTTAATTGCTTTGTAAAGTAACTATAAGATAGTACATTAAATAACCAAGAAAGTTTATGCCATTTTAATTAATAGAGATAAATCTAAAAATGGCATAAACTTTTTTGCCTACATGATATAATTATTAATGTCAACAATATAATTATTACATACAATATTATTAACAGTAGAAAGGTTTTGTAAAGAAGTTTTTGGATTTTAGTATTACAAGAAACAGCTGCCAAAATGGTTGGAATGGAAGATGCGTTATTTGTATGCTCTGGGACTATGGCAAATTTAATTGCAAGTAGGTATAGCAGATTATATGTACATTAAGTTGCACTTTTATTCAAGGTACTACAAGTTTTATTAATTTCATTACTTAGCTTAAAAAGATATTAATTCATAAACAATACTGTTAATTGGAATTGTTATGTCTTTAATGTAGATTTAAACTTTATTAATGAATAAGAAATATTGAGTGGTATCTAATTGTACTTTCTTAAGTATCTAACACAAAGAAGATCAATTTTATATTTAATGATTATTTGTAAAAATATAAATATTTCCAACTCTTTAAATGATAGGTAGACACACATATTCAGTGAATATGAAGCTATAAATTATGGATGAATATAATATGCATGTAAATACTGGGAATGTTTGAAATTTTATTTGATTTTTATACAGTAGTATAGTATTATAAAAAGCTAAAATTATAATTTAAGTATAAACTTACTAATATAAGGAATAGAAATTTATGTTCTACATGCTGTGTTAGAATCTACAATGTTTAGCAATTAAAGAATTCCTTATATTGCAACATAAATATTTTCTTTAATAACAGTAGCTAATAAATTAATTTTGGTAAATATATATCACATACATACACATTGCATGTATATTACAATCATGTTGATAGTAATAGTTATCTACTATATTTATTACTATTTTCTATGCAAATTAATATTTAGATCATGTACTCATTTCAGTCTCTGTATCATATCTATTATTTTTTCCACTTAATTAATAGCCTAATTAAACTTTAATCTAATTGTAATTTCTTCAAGAATGTTTTTATCTTTAATTGCAACGAATATTTTTGTTTTCATGCAAGATGCTTTATTTATATCTTATAAAGGTGTTGGTATGTAGCTATATTGATGGAGTGGAAAAAAGAGAAAGGAGCCAGGATTGTATATTATACTCTTTCTTTTAAAAAAAAGTATTATGCTTTGCATTACTTTTAAGCTAGGTATGATATATTTCCAAGACTATTCAAATAATCTTTCTATTTTCATATTGATATATAAAAGTCATCACTTTTTATTTTACAACATGGTATTAGTATCAGTTATATAATTCATGGCAATTACATACATAATAAATATATTATAATAAAGATACTTATAATTATAATAATAAAGATAATAAATAAACAATAAATAAAGATTTCTTTTATTTTATTAGAAATTTTATCAGAAATATTGTAATTAGATACATATGTAATTTTTTTATTCCAAACATATATTTTTTAATTATGATTCTTAATTAGAATTAATTAGAAGATTACTACGACTTTTTTAATTGTAATATGCAGTGGTTAATTACAAATAGTTGTTACAAATATTTGAAAAATTCTAATAATGAGACATCATTGTAATACTTGATCTCACAACAGTTCTTGAGGAAAGATTTATATTTCAGAAGATAAATGGAGAAATTTTACTCTTAAACTATTTATCATCTATTCCTGAAACTAGATATAATTAATATGCTTTTCAATCAACACTACTGTGCAGTTCTATCAAAATGTTAAAATTATACTTTGGAAGTTCTTCTTAGGAAAACAGTTTTTACCTTATGTCCAAATTCGTTCTCAATATTTTGTTGTTAAATATTTGATTAATATATATAATCGAGGTTAAGAGAAATTGGAATCTTTATCCTTTTATTTGTGTTAATTTTTTATAGAATATAAGTGCAATATATATAATGCAAATAAAACTACAAACATAATATAAATACAAAAAGATACGTAATAAATATAATAGATAAATAAAAAAGAAATATATGACGCAAAATAAATACGTTTGATGAGTACTCACGTATTGGTCAATCCATAAATTATACTAGATAGCATATATTTTCATAAAATATAAGATGATATGAGAAACCCGATAAGCTTCGAGTAAAGCATTCAAGGCAATGAAGCATGAGTCAACGGCCGTTTGTAGTGACTCAGAAACGCAATTTTTCATGGTAAAACATAGTCGAAGCAGATAGTGTGAACAAAAAAGGCACGATACGTAACTACGTGCTATTGAATCAATACTAAACATCGTTGATTCGAAGATTAGGTTCATTGAGGACGAGACAGTTATACCAATTGCAATACTTTCAATATTTTTTTTGCATATCATGTAATAATCTAATGTTTCGAACTTCTCGAAAAATTCAAGTCGTTCGGACCAATTTAAAAACGGTTATTCTATTTTAAGACTTGTTCGAATATTGTTCCGTGAGCCACTGTAGGTCTAGTTGTTCTTAGTCGGTGATCAAGATGATGTGGACTTCCGGAATCGGTGTTCAGTATTTTTGATTGGTTAGCTGACTTAAAAAATAAATTTTCTGATGAGGAAAAATATACAGGGTGATTTACCAGATATTACCACTTCGATTTACGTGACTGTCACTACTCTCAGCGAGAAATGTTTGGATGGAAGTTGAATGGTTTCGAAGGGTACATATTCTGATGCTATTAGATCTTTTGTAGGTGGACGCGTTAAAGACCTATAAAGAAGAACTTTGATTTTTTAAATAGTATCATACATTTTTTTAATGCACTAATCGATGCAGCTTGTCATTCTCTATACGAAAGTATTAGCCTATTTGTATCGAAAAGCTATTAGTTTACCAGATATTTTAACTTTAGGTTGTTAAATTTAATGCGTGTTATATCGCTTACATTGCTTTATCAGAAGAATATTTAAAACAGATAAAAATATTGCTTGAAAGTTTTGCATATGCTTAAGGACGTATAAAATAGTGATCAACACAATTAAATGCTATTTTATAAATTAGTGGTAAAATTTGTCGGTTATTTGATGATTCAGGAAGGTATGCAAATACTACTTAAGAAGCAATTAGGACATCATCAAGATGGACAACATAAAAATAGCTTCTGTATGTAAGAATTATAATAATCAGTTAAAATCTTAAATGATTCTTATAATTACATTAAGATTATAGTCTAATTATTACTACTAATTTGAAAAATATCTTAACTGTATCTTAACTGTGATTTTGTCAAATTTAGTGTATGAAAGATAGGAAAAACATAAATAAAAAGTATTGCTTTACATTTTTCCCTATAAGGTTCAAAATATGAATCATAGAAACATACTTAAAATAAAAATATACTTTTAAAATTACTGATTACAAGTATTATTTTTTTCTGTTTTATTTAAACAGATGAGCTTTTCATATAATTTTTGTTAAGTGTGAGAAAAGTTATTTTTGCAATTCAATAATTATAAATAAATTTTCAATCTCAAACTCCACCTTTTGTGTGAAACATTTTTCATAATAAAAGTCAGAAAAAACATTAACATGTTCTCAAAAAGAATGATGTTAATATATAGGTTTTTATATGAGATGTATTTAGAAATTAATGCTGTATGTAATGAATCATACACGAGTTTCTGCAGTTAAGATAAAAGATCAGTTGTTTTATTTGAACAGTTTCCTTTGAATATAATATATTTTTTTTATTTCGGCTTTAAAGCCAAAAAAGTAGTTGATTTATAATACCTTTTGCAATGTTACAAATATCTCATTCATTCATTCTCCTCGTTCATTCTTTCCTTCTTCTACAAATTATTTCTTATTGTTGTCTTACCGTTATTTGTTCCATTTCTCTATGTTTCCACATCTAATCTGCGCTATTAACTTTTGCCTTTCGCTCTTAACTTCTTTACTTCTTTACCGGTGCTCCGGTATCACTAACGTCCTAAATATATTTTTATTTTTTGTTAGTACAGTAAAACCTTGGTAATCCTAATCTTAAGGGAAGAGTTTAAATCTTCTATGAAGATTTCCACTTACCGAAATTTTGACAGAAGCATATTACCTTTTGCAGTGAAGAAGAAAATGACATTGGTGATTTTCCCTGCTCTCTTGCCTTCTTTTAAAAAATATGCATTTTTGCGCTTGAGTTTGATAAAATTTCAGTTTTTGTTACTAAAAGAGAAAAACTTTTATGATGTAGTACTCGTCCATAAGGAGCGTAAGGGGATATAAGTCCATAATTTTTAAATGTTTTGGTTTTTACTTTGTTTGGTAAAATGATTCTTTAGAAAGACTAGTGCGTTCAACGTCTTGATACTCAATCGGCTGCAAATTTTTGTAATAGTGTTTCCTGAAACAGAAAAACTCTTGCAAGATATTGATGTTGGTTTATATAGTATTACATAAAATATCCATATTGTTACTTCTCTTCCCTTCATTTCCTTCAACACTTTAAAACTCTTTATCTATATCGAATCTTCTACATCTGATTTGTTTTAATTCATTTTAACTTTTGATGCCATTTTGTAAGTTTTCATATTCTTTTATTTCATCTGTTTTTATTTCACTCTCTGATTCTGATTCACAATTTGATCTTCATTTCTTTCTTTCTCAATGAACAGTCTTTTAAATAGCTGTTTTGCACAATTTTTCAATACATATTTGGATGAATAGCTCAAAATTCATTCGTATCTGGGTATAATCACAGATGTAAAAATATAAAGAATGATAAAATGTTTTTATTTCTCTGTTTCTCAATTTCACTTTTTACTATTTCTAATAAATTTAGTGATAGTTTAGTATTTATGCACTTTAGCTTATTGAAAACATAGAATTGTCCCTTTTGTAGTCACTAAATTAGCACTTTTTTTACTTAGTTCCTGAACTGTTAACACTGTTAGCTCTAGGACAATTAATATATGATTCTACACACAATATAATTACAGTTAATATAATAAGAACAGTAACGTAATTTTTGGCAAAACATTCAGAACGAAGATCGATTAATTCCTTATTTATACAATCAATTAATTTTAAAAATCTATTTATAGTTGATACAAATGTATTCCAACGAGTTCTTACATTTAAAATTAGTCTTAAGTTTTTTCTTCCATTTTAAAATGTTTGACGGCCACTGTCCCGGTAAACGTGTCTTCGCTGTGTAATCTGTTGTTGGCCACCGTTATCTTTTCGTGACCCCAGTTTTTTAATTTTTTTATTTTATTTAATCGATTCTTACACGTTAGACAAATGATTCCTATATTCGAGAGTGTTCTATTGAAATGGAACGATTTCTAAATGCACTGAAAAGTGACAGTTTGCAAGTCTAATGTTCCAGTAATAGTGAATGGTTAGAAAATGATTATAATGTCCGCAACTGTATGGGTCAATCAGAACATAAATAAATAAATTCATATATGCATAAGTGCACACAATAAATTAGGGTAACACGACAAAGATTCAATAATGATGATGCATTCAATGCAATTTTCTTAAAAAGGGTTTTAATTATACTAATAAATATAATAATAATAATATAATAAATGAAAAATGCCGGCAATTGGCAATAAGATCTACGCGAAACGTGTGGTCGTTCAAGTATTAACAGGATTTCAGGTTGAACTGATGAATTTTTAAAAAATTTGATTAATTTTCGCATTGCGTTTAATACAGGTTTTATATAGCAAAGCAATGCATAATTATCAGAACTTACTTCGTCTATTAAATTTTCGACTTGTTTAGGACAAGAATCGTTAAGGCGTTCTAATTTTGGAAGAATTCACATATAAGAACTATATCGGGGTTTTTGCCTTACTTAGTTCTTTTGTTCTGAGTTTTCTTCTTGTGTTGTGTTTGTTTTTCTAATATACTGGTGGTACCCGACGGCTTCGTTCGGCAATTTTCGGCTTTGTTGACGCCGGTGCTATCGCCCAATCGGCAAACTTCGCCATTGCTCTTCTATAGGGCGTCTCTTTATTATGGCGAACAACGGCGGCTGCTAATTGTTTACACTTCCGTGTCCGCCGTTAACCTTTTGTACATTAGCCGTTCAAACGGTTTCGAACTCTGCGTGTTCAAAAGAACCACAGAAGCGCGCAGGGGTATAAATCGACGAGCCACGCTCGGCTTGCGTTATTGTTAAATTACTCAGCCTTTTGGCAAATTACTCGGTTTTTGCAAATTCCTCGGTAATTTATTTAAGAAGATTTAAGTGCGTGTTCATCCTTTTGTAGTCTATAATATTTTAACTTTGAACCGTAAGTCTTGCTCGATTCACCGTTACTCCTAATTTCGTAGTTTTGTTGATATTTCCCGGTAAGGAGCACGATTTTTTCCTGTTTATAATATTTTCTGCTGTAAAAAATATCCGTTCTGCACTCGCTGAAGTTGCCGGAATACATAGAAACTAGAAGCTTTCTGGCTAATTGCAAAAATTTTGTAAGTTATTATTTCGTTACGACTGCTATCAATTTACGTGGTCAAGATTATGTCCAATTCCTGATTTATCTCCAGCTCCTCGGTAAGTGATGTATCTTCAATATTTTGTGTTGAGTGTTGAGTAACAAAATCTAAAGTTGTTTCTCTTAAATTTGTTTCATTTTGCGAAGAAACCGCTATATCATTTAGCACCTTATTTACTTTCTTTCGTATTTCATATCGACATATTTCTGTTTTAAAGTCGAGATTCTTACAGTGAAATATAAATACAGTATTTTTTGCATAATCGATCGAAAATCGGGGTTGGATCATCGATTATCGTATATGATTGCAGGTAATAAATACGGTTCGTCATTTTAGTGGTCTTAGAAAAATACAGCGCGAGTGAAAGAGAAAAATGTTAATCCAACAACGGAACTTGTTTATTTCCAAGTTTTATTGAATAAAACTGACCAATGAATTATGAAGCTTCTCTGATTAAAACAAGACCAAACACAATGTAATTAAAGAGCATATTTCCTTATTTAATGATATAAACTTACTTACATAATGACATAATGGCAATAATTAAAAAATTAGAAACTTAAAGATTGTTATCATTTTGAAAAAATCTGATAAATACCAATGTATTTTACCAATGTAAAAGTACGGTTTCAAGAAAATCAAAAATAAAGAAGTGTCATCATTGTTTCATGGATAATCAATCTTTTCATGTTAATGTTACGAACATGTTAGTTTTTGTGTTAAAAAATATGCAAATTAATCCGAGTACTTGATTTAATTACCCGATTAATTTTATTTACTATTATCGTATTTAGTAAATTAATTTAACACTCGGATAAATAACTTACTTGTCGGATAGTCAAGTATACGAGTATTCGGGTTGGAAGACTTACGTATAATATGATATTCTCTGGAAGCATCTGAATATCCTAAAATGTATGACAAATACGAAAAGAAAACTGTCGAAACACACTTTATTATAAGTAAGTAGTCATTTATGAATCGAAAAGCTGTAGGTGTTCATCCTCATAGCAGAAATGCTAATTATAATTTTAACACTTAATATGTATTAATTCGATCTTTAATCTCATTTTAGTTTTTAAAATAGAGCAAAAGTAAATTTTCAGTTATTCAGAAAATTTAGATTTTCAGTTATTGTTATTTATATATATATACAGGTTTTCACTCATAAGAAAATCACTGAAATCAATCATCACACTTCATTATTTTTCGCAGATTTTGCTAAACGAATTAATTCCTTAGAAATAAACAAGTGTGTAGCCGATGAATGTTTGAATTTTCCTTTTGTCAAAGGAACTCCATTCATCGAGTGAATTTTTAATTGATTTTTATTTTAGTTTTATTTATTGCTATTGCTGGATGCTGGTTGCTGCTGATAAATGAGGTAGGCATAATAAACCTTTAACTAATTTTTTTTACATTGGCAAATATTTGTTTTTGTTTTATATTTTTCATTTTAAAAACGTTACTGCAAAAAGCCACGAGTTCTTAATCTTTTTCTAATGTTTCTGTGGCTCTCAATATTTATTTGCATTATCCTTCAAACTTTGGAAGAAAGTTTTCAAATATTTCATCTTATCCAAAACCCCATCGATTGAAACGAGATTTTCAACGTTATTCGCCTGTCACGTAATCCAATGCCATCGCCGATTTACCACCATATTTTACCGTGGGACACAGATTCTTTGGATTTAATTCCGTATTTTATTCTTCTATACAGATTTAGGAACATGATTTTCAAAAATGTCAAATTTACTTTCATACTACAACAGATACCGTGGAGAAAAATGCCTTACTCCAGTAAGGATTATCTTTGCTAGTAGATTCATTAACATATTCTAAATGTAATATTTTATTCTTCTTACTGTTATGCCGCGGCTCCTCAGTGGTGGTAGGTTGAAAGATGTGAAGATTCTTCGTAAGGAATTTACGATATTTCTTAGAGACAGAGTCTCTTTCGGTCAAAGTGGTTCACCATTTCGAAGACAAATGTTGAGAACTTGGGTTTTCGGATGTGTATTCTTAACAAACTTGGTATGAATGAACGAACGAGCGAATTATCGCATAACGAACTAACGAACTCCTAGCGACCTCGCCAGTGGTAATTTTATATCAACGTTCTCTATCTGTTTTTGGGATAACAGCTGGTGACAGAGTTAATGTTTTGCCTTGTGGAACGTTACTAACCCCAATGGTTTAGAACTAAGTTAAAAATGTGCCGATACTGTGATATAAGGTGTTTCCAGGTTAGCGATTCTTTCCAGCATTATTAATATAATAATAATATATATAATGTATATATATAATGATATATATATAATATATAATAACATTATTAATAAACGGTCTTTTTCTCGCAAGTCGTGCATTTAAACCACGTTTACTTAATCTCAATTCTGTATGTACTTCTTCGTCGTACTGTGCTGCTACCATCGTCGTCAGTTGTGGTTCAAATAAAGAATTAAAGTATTATTATTATTATTATTCTGTATCATTCTCGTACCTCTGAATTTCGCAAATGATTGCTCTTTCTGCTTTTTTCGCTAACTTCTTTGGTCGTCCAGGCTGATCTTCTTCCCAATCTTATAATAAAAATAAATTTCTTTCCTCGTACCACTGTACTAATAATTCTCTTTCTGTCTTATCCGCTTCCAATTTCTTCTAAAATTTCATTATATGGGCACACGATCTTCGAGAAATTACAGCGCAAATTCTACGCATTATTCCTTGCAGACTAGCTGTCTGTAAACTAGGCAACCTTTGTTTACGTTCTCTGATCCACCGAAACGAAATTATTATGAAGATCCTATACAGATTTTCAATACTTTTTCGATTGATGATTTGCTACTAATTGCAATAAATCATTCTATTTTAGATGTGCGTACCTCAATTTGAATGAAATTTATACACAGATTATCCTCACATTTATACCCATGCATTATACATGCAGAAATTTCAAAATATTTATTATCCTTGGAAGAATTGGACGGTTTTGATACGATTTCACGTGTATTTAAAATATACGCGTACACGTGTAGTTAATATATCCACGTTTTAATCCATGTACTTCTCAATACAGGAATATTAAGAATATATAAACTTCAAAATACAGGAGCACACTGATCATAATATCTATACATGTAGCTGTATGTGTACTGGGCTTTACCAATACACGTATAGAAATGTATAGTTTCACGTGTATTAACCCGCACTTTATGTTTTATTTTATAATTAAATATCAAAATATTTAGATATGTAAATTGTTTATGAAACTTCATTTTTTGGTTTGCAGGTGAAAATAAGAAACATTATGGTTTTGATTAATAAAGTTTAATTTATTAATTTTTTATTTCGAGATAAGAAAGCTAAAATATTAATATTCTGTGCAAGTAAATGGTTTCTTTTTTTTGTTATAATATTTTCAGCACATGAAAATATTCACAAGTTCGGAAATTACTGGGTATTTGTTTACGCTAGCCTTCCACCATTCAACTTAATTTAAATCGAAGCGTTACTGTGGCTCGGTCATATATGTTTCTTTTTGAATATAAACGTTTTTTTACAATTACATTGTAATCGGTGATTTCGTCATATAAAAATTCAGATTTTTCGTGCGTCTTTGTTGCATTTACTGTATGTACTGCGTTTATTATATTCGAGTTTCGAAGAAAACGTTCGACTTCTGTACGAATTATTTCTTTTACTGTCCACTCAAGTTTGAAACATCTCGTAATATCCAAAATTATAGCTTTTTTTTAAATATATAGACGTGTTCGTTGTCACAATTTTGGATTGCATCTCTAGTGATTGCAATTTGTTGTCTCATTGGTATTTGAACATTCCTATCTTCGAAGAGAATCGAGTCGATCGTCTTCTTATGAAATTTAGCGTCTTTGGTATCGGGGGAGTAACCAACGCAAAACGTACGGTGCGCCGTCAAACGCGCCCTCTTATTTTATTTCCCTTGTTCGATTTATGTGGCTGTCGTGTATTTGATAAGTTTGATTCTATTCACAGTTGCGTGAGAACGTTCAGATGCGTGACTGTATATTTCGAAGACAGCTCTGACGAAAATAGACATTGTTACCGTATACCGCACGTTCGGACTTGTGTGTACACATATTCAAGGATCTTGAGTGGCATTTGGATAATCGATCGAGTTTTTTGCCTGCGATGGCGAGATTAAGGTAGGTTAGTAGGATTTCCAGTTTCGCGTTGCCTAATTGGTTGTGATGTAATTCTACTTGATAGTTTAGGCGGGAGATTTTGTAACAGGGTTCGTTAATTTCACGTACGTGATTAAGGATGGTTGAGACGAATGTCATTAGAGCAAACTGGAATCTATTGTCTTTGTGTTAATAATATCTATTACTCGTCATTGTCGCCTAAAACAAAGGGTTTCAAAAAATTAGCGTGATAGGCTGTTAACTTTCCGTTCTTCAAAATTCGGATGGTGGTATTGGAATTGATTTTCGTTATTTTGTAAAGAACCTTTGTCGTTTGATATCAGTATTTTTATTTTATTTCGGCTTATTCTGTTTGTTTAGGATATATACTAAATCGTCGACTTAGTCGTAAGTAAATTTTTGATCGAATTAGGTTATCTCTAGTTATTTTTTCCGTAAAGTTTAATTTCCATTTCAAGTTGACTCTATAGTCTTCATAATAATAAGTTGTTGTAAGAATCTTGAATTATATTTTATTATTTATTAATTATTACTAGACATGCTTTAGTTCCGAAAAGCATTTCATATTTAAGATTATTTCGATTTAAACACGTGTACGTAGGCTAGGTTATGAATTCTAGTAGCTATCGTTATTTCATGCACGTCATCGATCTCAGTGATTTTCGAATATGTTGTAAAAATCTATATTACCAACAATTTTTCCCCATTCGTGTAACCACCGTTCGGCATTAGTTTCCGAGATATTGAGAAAAAGTTGTCAGTATCACTATAAAATACCAAATTCTGCTTGTAAAGGTGCGTCTGTGACAGCGCATGCGCTGGAGTATTGGTTAACATTAGACAAAATAGCACCTAATCCAAACCTATATAAATTATGAACGAAAGATAATAAATTGGTTTGGATTAACCTCTTAGCTATTAATACCACTGTAGTGTCTTTCCTGTAGATGATCTTTTCGACAATCTATATAGTGACTTTCACTTATGTTACTACAGTGGCTCATTCTGTCCGTAGATATGTGTAAATTATCGCTTGACTGTTATTTGTTTAGTTTCGCATTTTTTCGCTCAAACCACGTTTCCTAACAGTATATAAGCTATCGTTAAATAGTACTTCTGTTAGAGATGCCAACGGGTCATACAGTCTTTAGTTTTGAATACACCAGTTATGAGTACTGTTACTTTTTATTCTATTATATGTACCATTAGTCAATAACCTTTTTAACATTCCGCTTCGTATATTTATAATTTTGTAGGATTCTTGACCCCTGAATTCTTGAGTATATCAATACAAAACAGAAAGCAGGGAGCAATTAGTGATGGTTTCGAAGTGGACTCGGGAATTAAAAAGGCGCCGAACAAAAATATAAGCGATAGGAAACGTGTAAGAAAATTGCAAAGAAGGATATTGAGTACGTCAGAATCTTACGATTCTGATACTCACATAGAGACGTAGAGACGGAAATGATCTGGTCGTATAAAAATTTGGATCTGCAAATACGTAGATTTAACTCGAATAATTCTGGAATGAAAATACAAATTAATCGATTTGCTACTTCGTTACGATTACTTTGAACTATTCTTTTTCTGAAGTATTAATATCGTTTATTGTGGAATAAACAAATCGGTATCGTAAATACAAAAGGGAAAATTCTATGTGCTCTTTTGTAAAACCTCACGAAGGGGAAACAACTCTGAGTGAGATATATTCCTTTTTGCAATCAAGTTACTTATGTCGCGAGTAAAAGAGTTACATTATTCCGAATATTGAACAAAGGATAAATTTTTGCGTATTGATACTTTCGGACGCATAATGAATAGAGATAGATATCCTTTTTTTGCTACGAATGCTTTATTTTAATGAAATTACGACAGCGAATTCTGACTGGCTAGTAGAAGCAAGAGAATTCTGTAGTAAGTTTCGTTTTTCATTTGAAAATTATTTTAGCCCATTTAGTAACTTATGGATAAATGAAGATTTATCATTACATAAGACGGGATTATCATTCGAACAGTATATTCCATTCAAACGGAATAATAGATTTGACATCAAATCTTTTATACTGTATGATTGTAAAAGTGGATATGTATTACATTTTCCTGTGTATACAGAAAACAAAAATAAATGAGAAGCCTTTGAGAAAATCAGGCGAAATTGTAATTTCATTATTAGAATGATATTTGGGATTAGGAAAATGCCACACTTTGTTGATATTTAGTATACCAACCTGGCTTTACCAACCTGCACTTATCTCCAAAAAAACCCATTGTGGTAAATTGTCAGAGGAAAGATATTCCTATCATGAGAGAAAAATTAACTGGAGGTGAAATGTGTATTTGATCGTCGCCAAATATCTTCGCAATCAAATGGCAAGATAAACGCAAAGTGTATACACCGTCCACTTGTCCCTCTATAAATTGTATTTTCTTGTATTTTATAAATACAAGAAAATTAAATTAGTGAACGAAAGAGGTTATCCAAAAATCGACTTGTACAGTAAATTATATTGCAAACATGGGAGCGATAGATAATCTGTCCCTATTCATTACGTCGTAAATATAGCAGAACATAAAATATTTTTTCCATTTACTTGATGCGGCCATTCGGAATGCGTTTTGTCTGTACAAAAAAAAAAAAAAAAACGAATGAAAAAATGACAGCTCGCAAATTTTAGCTTCAGTTAATTAAGGAAATCGTAAAGAAGTATGGAGAGAAAAATAACGATTTTATCAATCGGCATAAATCTATCGCAGACCAACTTTGTTGGAAGATATTTCCTGTCTTTTTGTAAAACAATAAACGCACAAAAAAAAAAAGAAACGTTGAGAAATTATGTTGTACGCACAAAAAGCGATGTAAGGCGAAGGTCACGCTACGAATATTAAAGTTTTGGCGTTGGACTCTGAGAGGTCCCTTGCTTCAAAATATATCATACAAAATTGTATTGATTTTTTAAAAATGTCTGTTATTAGTTACTAAAGTATACGTGCCTATATTATCTTATTATGTTTTCTTCAAACTCTTTGCTTGAAAATATCTAAATAAATTATAATCTGTTCATCTATAATTTTATTCGTATGTAATTTCATAGTTACATGCACGTACAGAATTTTGCAACTTTCAATGAGCGATTCTTGCAGGGCTAAACATTTTCCGAATTAAACACGAATCTGCCAACCGTCCGTTCCTAGAACCTACAGTTTTTGAAAAAATCAGTTCGGAAAAAGATGTGAAATTTTCAACTTTCGAGATGTTTTTTGATCTTTACTGTAGCAGCTATCGAGTTGCTACCAGTTTGTTTCAAAAACTATAGCAAAAACCATAATACGCGATAGAGCAGACAGTTTTATTAAGAAACACAGAGAAAAACTGGAAAAAAATGTTTTGATTTCGACGTAAAAGCGAAATAGTTTGATAAAACACGTGGCAAATTTGTTGAATTTGTTTTAACACAACAGTGTTATGGGCAGAATTCACTGTAGTAGCATCGATAGTTTTTTACAAATATCTCAAAAACTAAGACCGAGCGGTGATTAAATGTGTAATAAAAATCAAGCTCGATGGATAACGAAAACATAAATCATCAAGATCGGTGAAGTGGCTGAGATATCGATAATTACCTAAATTCGTCACAATCCATCTGTTTTTCACTAATATAATGTTTTAGTTAATGCTTTAATCTTAGGTGACCTCTACATTTGTTTGAAGCTGATAAGGAAAAAATGACACATGTTTGGTGTTGAGTAGTTTAGTTCAATCAGATCTTGCATTAACTGTGACATAAAATCGGTTCCTTGATCGCTGAATGATCTTGTCATATTTTATTAATTACGTACGAAAATTACGTACAGTTAATGTTATGAAAGTTCAATTTTTAAAGTAATAATCTTTACGATTCCAAGAATCATGATTGATGATGATAATGAAGATGCAACACTGATTTGAGTAATTCGATATTTGAACATTTTTTTACTAATTATGCAAATGAATTCTGGAAGCAAAAATAGTAGACACGTCTCCTTTATTTTAATATTAGTAATAAAAGTGTTATGAGCAGTTTAAAATTAAAAAAGTCGAATGTTTCCGACCACGTACCGAATTTCCCCGAAGATCACGTGACGTTATAAGTCTGTAATGGCGCTACACACTTTTTCTTAACTGGCTGTATAAATCCGATAACCGACGCGTTCACATCAAAATATGATCGTGTATCTACAGTGGGTCACGTAGGAATTTGCACTTCAGAACAGAACAACTTTTGTAAACTGGACCAGGCGATTTTGACTTTTTCTGAGAAGATAGAAGGGCTTATTGACATCGTGTAGAAAAAATTTCGCATTAATTATAGTTGGTCGAAATCGCGAAGAAAATAGTAAAGTTTACGTTTTATAACCTTTTTATCTGGGCCTGTAATGAAAATTTAAACAACATATTTTTAAGTTATACCAGATATACACATGCTGAAAATTTCATCGAAATTTGATGCAAGAACAGGCAACAGACATCAAAAAATGGAAAGTCGTGGAAAATTACGATTTTCATCACTTTCAACCTTTGTAGCTCATAGCAACGTTAACTGATTTCAGTGAAATTGAACAAAGTTGGAAGGACTGACTTTTACTTCTTTCTTGATGATTCTAATCAGTTATATTTTCTTCAAAATTGTTTTTGATGTTGTCGTGTCATCTAGCCAACTGATCTAGCTAACGTTTCAAAAAGGCTTGAGTCGTTTACATCAATTTTAAAACAGTTATTCTATTTTGAAGTTCGAATATCTTCGTAAGTTACTGTGTATCGGAGAGACAGAGCCATGACGTCACAAAGAAGGCGACTAAGAAACGCGCGTTTCTACGCCGCTCAAATATTAACAACGTTTTGATTTAATTATTTTGATTAATAAGCAAACGTATGTAACGGAAATATCAATTAACAGTCTCTAATATACCGAATTTTTATTTCCAGTAATTTTCCTAATTATAAAAAGATGTTCTAATACCAAATTGACACCCTCCTTTATATATTTTTGAGGATGTTTCGATCGTTCCAGCGGTCCACAATGATCGATATGAGGTACACCAAAGAGATATCTTTCTCTCAACCTATTTTGCCGTGGTTGTAAATGTTACGCATTTGAGGCAATTTCAAATATTCTTCAGTACTTTATCTTTCGTAAATGGAAACCTATATACTTCACGTATATAGTCCATTGTCTTATTAATCCCTTGATAAGCGAATCTCTTCATGGCTCGCGTATATAACATTTTCCATCGTTGACGAAATATAAAACAATATTGTATTTTCGATCAGTTGCGGGGAGACTCGATCGCGAGATATCACGTCAACGGGAGTCGTAAATTCCCGCTACGATTATATTAATCGACACCGTTAAGATAATAGGGGTGATTGTTTTGATATAACACTGCATTAACAGATTATAAAATATATATATTTCCAACAACTTTATATACAATGTAAGATACAGAGTGATTGACGGATGCGAACCGAGGAAGAGAATTTGATTGTTCTAGAGCTTGAGAGAGACTGATCGTTCGGTGGTGATGATGTTGCGGAGGAAAACTAGTGATGGGTGTGCTTCGCGCACGAGATGAGCTGATTTGTTAAGGATCCTTTTGCTAGGAAAGGGAGGGTAATAGACATTGCTTCGGATTGGTTAATAAGAAGATTGGTGGACTAGGAAGGGTCTTAACCACCCTTGAGAGAAAGTTGCTAACGGAAGATACCGAACGTGAGGAAAACCAACGTATCTTCCCGTAGTGGACAATATATGCAGAGAACAAAGACGCTTGTTTAGTCTGACGGACCTTAACTATGAAAATGACAAGATTTATGTTGGGTCTCTGAGGCTATTGAGAGTATGCAGTAGACATTTGGCTGCCATCTTCCTGTGGTGTATAGCCTGTGTTAGGTAGAGAGTCAGCCGACGTAACAAATATTTTCTCAGTTACTTTACGATGTACTAAACCATTGTTCAAATCCAATAGTTTATTCTCATTTTGTTTCAATTTCACTCCAATCCGACAAATTTTCGCATCTAAACCAGAACGATTGGCATCAGAAAACTGCACGCTTACTGTGTATAAAAGCAAACTTAAATAAAAGTCCTGCTTCTAAGCATCAAACATATAGGAATACAAGTAGAAGACAATTATAAACGTGTTCCAGAAACCATTGCTTTTTATAATAAATCAAAGTTTGGCGTGGACGTCATTGACCAGATGGCACGCAAATATAGCGTGAAAACAGGGAGTTTCCGACGGGAGTTTCCTTCAAGTTCTTTTTCAATATTTTAGATTTAGCAACCATAAACGCGTGAATATTATGTAAAGAGTGCACCGGATGGAAAATATCTAGAAAGGAGTTTATATTTTGCCAAAGATCAGATGCTTCATTTCTGTTACCTTCAACGTCAGAAGTGCGAAAAAGTTGTCAAGTAGGCTACTGCAAAAGAAATAGAAGCAATAGCGCGGGTTCCGAGTTGTGTGGATAAGCCTGTATAGACCTCTATGCACACGTATCATTCGTCTTAACTCTCGGCCATATTCCGTCATTTCCAAAAGAGTTTATACACTTCTGAGATGCATTTTTAATAAACACAATCGTACACTTCTTTCATATATTCCCTACCATTAGAAGACTTCTTGTATTTGGTAATTACATTTGAAGCAACTATTGGCGTGGCGATTCGCATATACATTACCGCAGCTTTTGAAACGCATGTGCGAAGCTGTGCACCTCTACATTTCGTTTGCCTACAGTCTTTGTCTGCCTTAAAGGCGTACGATTATGTGCCTGAAAATCGCCAGATTCTTCGCGATGCCTTTCTATTTCCTAGCCTGTAAAGAGAGGACTAGCTCATCTCAAGCCTCCGAACGATCTATACTTAGGCATAAAATAGGTAATAAATTGACCGTTATTTCTGTGAGAATACAGATGCTCGAAGCGTATTATTGGAACATCAAGTACTCGCTAAGAAAAGAGTTCAGACCGAACGAGGAAAGATCGTGCAGCTTTAACCGCGGTAGAGAGACGACCTTCAGCAACCCAATTTTGGTATTGGATAGCACCGGATGGAGGTTAACGTGGTTATAACTGTCGACGATCCGCACATATATTACCGCGGTATGCGGCTATTCCGATGCATTTGCGAAGCTGTGCACCTCTACATTTCATTTGCTCACAGCCTATTCTACCTCAACGTCGTGAGATTATGAGCCGGAAAATCGGCAGATTCTTCGCGATGCCTTTCTGTTTCCTAGCCTGTGAAGAGAGGGCTAGCTCATTTCAAGCCTCCATATGATCTATACTTTTTTTTTTTGCTCGAGGAAGGGAAAATGCTGTTATCCATACCACTGGGCTATGTGAAACTCGGCGGATGAAGTTGCCATACCCATTAAAAACCCCTCCTCTCCCCGCTCCTCTTCTGTACAAGCACCAACCCCGGAACCTCTTTACGGTATTACTTCAGAGTTGGGCTTAAATACGCATCGCTGTCTCATACTTGAGTCACATTTCTTCTTCTCCTCCTCTCTTCGAATCTCTCCTGCATCATTCTTGATAACATAATTTCTCTGCACCTTGCTCAGTCGATCTCTTTCTTCACCACTAGCTCCATTAAATTCTCCATTGCTAGTGGTGTGGCGACGTAGTTCCCTAGCTTCGTCCATTGCAGTCCCAACATCTGCAGTGGTCCTCCTTATTAATCGTTTTAGGATAAACATTAAAGGTCCTATGTCCTGTCAGGATCTGCATAGTGAAGTGATCAATATTCCTCCTATATCTTCTACATAAACATACATCTGCTACCAGTCGCTTGGTCCAATTGTCTTCTCTGTAAAGTCGCCACTCCTCCTCCCATTTCTCCACAATGCGCTCCTCCACTGCCTTGATCCTCTCTTGATAGACTGAGGCAGCACCAGCTCTTAAACGAATGTTATACTGCCCCTGATGGTTCCCCTTCTTAATGCTGTATTTTTCGGCCAGAAGCTCAGCTGTGAAATAAATGGGCATAATGCCCATAAGCACGTACAGTGCTGCATGGGACACTGTACGGTAGGTCGACGAAGCTCTTGTCAATGGGGTCCAATGGGCCCTTTTCAAGATGTTCCTGTTCTTAATTCTTCGTCGTGGTCGGATGGGCGCCGCATATAACACCACCGACTCCCAGACTCTATAATAGAGTCTTCTAACAGAGTCGGTGGGCCCGTTGACTTTGGGGAGCAGAGATCTAAATATTCCCATAAGAGCGTTGGTCTTCCCGCACACTTTTTCCAAGTGAGCTGCGAACCTTCTATTGCAATCTAGCTGGACCTCAAGGTATCTCACTTCCTGTCTTGTCGTCAGGAGGTACCCCTCGACGTTCATTTCGATTACTTGGGGGATCCATTTGCCCGTCAAGGATATCATTTTGGTCTTCTTCCAAGCAATCCTTAATCCACAAACGGCATACCACCACGAAATCACGCTCACTGCATCGGATATCTTCGTGGTCGCATCCTTCCTGCTTAGCCACGTCAAGTATAACTACTAGGTCGTCGGCAAATACCACCGCGATCAGGCGAGCAATCACTTTTAACTCCTTTAACCCTTTCGCTTCGGCAGTACAGTCCGCCGAAGTACTATCACTGAACGGAAGCGCGTGTCAGAAATGCGCACAGTGTGCGTGGTTGCTGTATTTACGTTTTCCTAAGTCTTAAATAACATTGGTGTATGCCCGATATATGGAATGCCGCGCATCTTGCCGGCGCCGCCTATAAGCGGCACCCGTATCCGCGGGCCATCTCGCTGGTCCCGAAGCGAAAGGGTTAATAGACCGTACACAAAGTTCCAGAGCAGCGACCCCAGTATTGACCCCTGAGGGACACCTGCGTACACGTTCTTCCTAACTATTCCTCCCGTCATTCTGACTATAATCCTTCTGTCCCTGAAATAATTTTCAAGGAGCGTTAACAGTTTCTTGGGTATCTCTCTAACATCCGCTTCCCGCAAGATCGCGCTCCAATTGAGAGTATTAAACGCGTTCTTCACATCAACTGCTACCAACACGGTTATTCTGTTTCTTCTTTTCTGTTTCATCCCTTAGGTCCAGTCGGCAAGATCAACCACGTGGCGCATGGCGTCAACAATACTCCTCATCCTTCTGAACCCATATTGGTCGTCATCGTACGATCTATATCTAGGCATAAAATAGATAAGAAATTAAACGTTATCTCTGTGAGAATATTGATGCTAGGAATTATGTTCGAAGCGTATTGTCGTGGTATCAGCTGTACATCAGGATAGGAGTTCAGACTGAATGAGGAAAGATCGTACAGCTCTACCACGGTAGGGAGACGACCTTCAGCGACGCAATTTTGGCACTGGATAGCACCAGATGGAGGTTAACGTGGTTATAGCTGTCGACGATCCGCACATATATTACCGCGGTATGCGGCTATTCCGATACATCTGCCAAGCTGTGCATCTCTATATTTCGTTTGCTCACAGTCACAGTTTGCCATCATACACCTATTCTTCGCGAAGCCTTTCTGTTTTCTTATCTGTGAGAAGAGGGCTAGCTCGTTTCAGGCCTTCGATCTATACCTAGGCATAAAATAGGTAATAAAGTGACCGTCATTTCTGTGAGACTACTGATGCTAGAGACATTGCTCGAAGTGTATTATCGGAACATCAAGTACTCGCTAAGAAAAGAGTTCAGACCAAACGAGGAAAGATCGTACAGTTTCAATTGCGATAGGTGGAAGACCTGCAGCGACTGGATTGTGGTAACACATTACTGGGTGACACTAGATGAAGGTTAACATGGTTATCAGTGTGGGCGATTCGCACATTCGCACATACACTTCTGCGGTGTGCGGTTATTCTGACGCGTCCGTGATTCTGTACGCCTTTGCATCTCGTATGCTCACAGCCAAGTTGATTCAGTGGATGTCTGATTATAGGCAGATTCATCTATCTCTGAGGAGGGGAGGTTAGCTCATCCTAGGCGATCTTAAGTGTACACAGCTCCTGCACAAAGGTCTCCGTTATCTGATAAACATCCCGAATTGTCTATTCGAGCACCTTCTCATAGCAAGCACATTATAATATTGCTTGTCGTGCATTACTGGCGATAAATTGTAAATCCCTATGTCAAAACCGCGGGACTGTTATTTTTTGAAGTGTGAATGTGATAAATGGTTTTTTCTTCCTGAGCTACTTTGACAAATATAATGAAGTAATCTTCTAATAAGTCTGCGTATTGTTCCGAATGCATTCATGTAAAAATGTTACAAATTGGTAGTTTTAAGAAATAACTAAGTGCTACTGATAGCATCAAACTTCTTCCATTGAAATTTCTATTTATGATATTGTACCTATCTGCGCGTAAGTTGTGTCAGTGATAGTTAAATCCGCCTAGATGGACCTCCTAGATTAAATTTTTTGTTTCCACGAGATTTCGTTCCGCTTTAGTCCTTTATCTTACTTCTGTATTAGTTGGACACATCGCGTAGTCATTAGCAAATCCCAAATTCTTGACAGTTTTATTTCTGATGGCGATTTCTTTCAATGTTCGTGAACGATCTCATCCTTAACCTTTAATTTAGTACTATTACATATTGTGCACATATTATGTACATAAGAGATCAAGTACTTATTGTTTCAAATCTTGCTGAATAAAATAGGTAATAAATTAAATGTTATTTCTGCGAGAATACTGATGTTAGAGATCGTACTCGAAGCGTATCGTCGGGACATCAACTATACGGTAAGAAAAGAGTTCGGATTGAACAAGGAGAGATCGTACAGTTCCAACTGCGATAGGTGGACGACCTGCAGCGATGCAATTTTAGTGACTCTCGGTGACACCAGATGGAGGTTAACATGGTTATTGTCATCGACCATTCGCACATACACTACCGCGGCTCTTCCAACGCATCAGCGTTTCGCTGTGCTCCTCTACACTTTGTTTTGTATTCACAGTCGAATAGTATATAACTGAATTCAGACGTCCTTAACGATCCATTGTTCTGCATTCCTCGATGGGTACACGCACCCTTGTGGGCGAAGTCATTCTCGCTAGAATTGACTGCTCACCTTCTTTACCGTGATGTAGATGGCGTTCCAATCTTTTCAGTATCCCAAATGCTCAAAGGTGTCCTATAGTATAGGTCCGTTTTTTTGAGGTTCGCGGATGAATCTCAATAGTACAAAGTGTTAACTTCATCATGGCCTTCAAATTAGCGTCGTCCAGGCTCGCACGAAGTTCTTGTTCGTCATGTGGTTGTACCAAACAGAGCGGCAGCTTTCTCTGTGTTTGTGGCAAACTTTGCACAGCCTTATTGCGTTCGGTTTTTTTTTCGTGGTGTCGCATCGATATGCTTTGGGAATTTCGGCCTAATATTGCGTTTGGAGTCGAAAAGGTGTTTCGCCTAGTGAAGATTTTCCATGTTTTTCATAATTGAACACTTTGTAAAATTACCTCTGTTCTATGGGTTTTCCATAGCATCAGAATGAGATCATTCGATATTTCGGTCAGTTTCTTCAAGTCCCTGTAGAACTGGGACAGTTTCCGGTCTCCCATCTCTTCACCCTCGAGTGTCATGCGCATTCTCGTGCTGTCCGAATCGGCCAGTCTTTTGATTAGTTCACTCTTTAATTTCTCGTATCGTCCCGTCGCCCGCGGTTTTAGCACTATGTCCTCGACTAGATCTAGGTATTGATACTCGATGTTCGCAGCGAGGGTGTTAAATTTCGCTTTGTCGCTTGTGAGGCGCGCTGATTCAAACTGACCTTCCGTCTGGGCGAACCACGGCAATATTTTTTGCGGCTCTAGTGTTAGTAGTGTCTCTGCCGTCTGTGACGTTTGTTGCACGCATTTCCTCGTTAGTGTTTCCCATGATGTAAATTTTTAATATGCAGATACGGCGTCTATGTGGCCCAAACACGTCCACTTCTTTCGCTCAGATCACGTCGAGGCCACAAATTTGAGGTAGTAAGGACGTGTTGGGTGATATCAAATTATTCCGGTGTAGAGCTATAACAATGCTTATTTTGGTGTTGAATGTGCGTCATTTTAGATCGTAAAGGACGCGCGTTGAGCTCGAACGAGCATGATACAGAAGTGATACAAACTTACTATGACTATCTGTTTGATGGACCAAAAGTGTTAGCTACCAGCGACTACCGCGAACTGCTATAAGCTATCGACTATGACGGACTAAGATCGACTATCGAGGCGAGCTTTTCCTCGTTTCCCTTTTTATAGAGTGCCGAGGTCCTCGGAAGAGAGAGTTTTCTTTTCTAAGGCCTATCGGATCTTTACTAAGTCCCAGGATTTATCCTTTTGCGACGTCCTGTCCTAGGAAAAAAAAGAAAAAATATAAACACAGAGTCAAGATGTTACTGGAAGATTCCTACAAAAATCTTCATCTTTCACCGAATACTTGTAGGCAAACAAAATGTTAGACTTACCGTAATCTTCTAGGCCTCGAGAGTTGCATATTTATTTAAATCTTACTTTGCACGTTAATTTTTAAAAAAACTTGTTTAATTATTTTCTAAATTTTCAGTAATGAACCATTGCAACGTTCGTGGATGTGAGGCATATTGTGGCGATTCTGCTCATACTTTGTTACACGAACAATGCGGCGCTGTTCAAATCGGAGGAGTGAGTCTTAGATCGTTACGCAACAATATCGATGGCACTTTCGATCTTTCTGAACTGCGATCCAAGCTGCGCCATGACAGAAATTACGAGCCCATTTCTAAGCTGGTAATTGTGGAAAATACAATTAATGGAAAAATTGTTCCCCTAAGCTGGCTTAAGGAATTAGTATCACTGTGCAAAGAACATAACTTGAAGTTACACATGGACGGAGCCAGGCTATGGAATGCAAGCGTGGGATCAGGAATATCTGGGAAGGAAATTGTTTCGGGCTTCGATTCAGTATCATTCTGTCTCAGCAAAGGTCTAGGTATATATTCTTTTACTATTTCTATGTTTAGAACGATGTTTGCTAAGTGTTCCTTTAACAACAATTCTCTTTTTTTACATATTTCATTTAATATCTTTTAACAATTTGAAAGTTAATTATTTCTCATATAAATTGATTGGAATACGATTACATTTTTTTAGATATTTTACTTCCTTATTTTTTTTTTTTATAAAAACTACCATAACTTAAGGAAGCATATCTATATTATCGTAACAACTATCATATGGACTGATTAGCATTGCAAAAAAGCAAATTTGGACCATTGGTATTTTCCTCTGTTAATATTATTCAGCTGTAATATTATTATTATTATTATTATTATTATTATTATTATTATTATTATTATTATTATTATTGCTTAGCCTGTGCCTTTCGGCTTTGGACGAGCTATCCACTCTAAAACTATGGCAACTTTTGGGCTTTTGCCTCCTTGCTGAGCTTCCTTATTGTCGTTCCTCTCAGTCTTGTATTTCCCTTCTCTTCTCTATTATTGTTTTTAGTTCTGTTAGTCCTTCTCCAGTCTCGTTTAGTATTTTTTCTGTGTCCTTTGGTCCTCCCGTTATTTCGCATTCTTCTATTACATGTCTCAGGTCTTCTTTTTTCCTTTTACATAGACCGCATCTTTGTTCTCCCTCTTCTTTCCAGTATTCCCTTCCTTGGGTCTCGTTTCCACATCTGAATCTTGCTAATATTTTTCTGTCCCTCCACTTCATCCTCCCTTCTAAGTATTTCGGTAACTCTTCTTTGGCGTTTTTTCTGCAATGTATGTTATGTTTGGATTCCCTTATCCTTTTCCCCCTTCCTTCTGCTTCTCTCTTTCTTCTTTCTTCTATAATTTGGTTTACTGTCATCCTTTCTTGCTTTTCTCTTGCTTCCATCTGGGTCCCTCCATTTCTCACCTCTTCTAGTCCCTTCTTTCTCTTTCTTGCTCTTTTCCCTTCTTGGCCATTTCCCCAGTTTCTCTCTCTTTCCTTTATGCACTCCTTTATTAGTTCCTTTTTTGATTCTATGGCTTTCCCTTTATACCTTGCTGCTCTTCTTAATCCTTTTCTTTGATTTCTGTTAGCTTGCATTTTTTTATCAATGTATAATTTGGTGTTGTCATATCTAAACCTAAGATTCATTTCACATATCGTATTTGTATTCTATCCAGTCTTTCTTCCATGTTCCAGTTCCATATCTCTGCTCCAAACAGCGTCACGCTCTCTACCAGTGTTCCAAACATCTTCATTCTCCTCTTGTAGTCCTGTTTGAATATTCTTTCTCTCACGCTCCATGTTTTCTTCATTGCTATTGTTGCTCTCTTTTTCCTGTCTTGTATGTGTTTCTCATCACTGCCGTTTTTCCGTACGTCTTTACGGTAATGAAGAGCAAACGACGAAAACGCTAACTTTGGCTTTTCATCTTTAATACGACGAGACAAACAAAAACGACTTGACAGATGCAAAATCAATTCTGTTTTTAAATGAAGTTTGAATTATTATTTGTGAAAACGTGCAATGATTCTATAGATTAAAACGAAGTTGGCTGTTTGAAGATACGACTAGCGACATCTAAATGGAAGAAACGAAATTACTTTCCGAACAACGCAATATCTCACGTATCCTTAAACGGTCGTATTGTCGATATCTTCAGCTTGGCGACTACGAGTCTGATATTGACTTTCCAAACATTCATACACGCACGCTCAATGACAAATTATTGTAAGGCTAAATAGCTGCGGGCTATCCAACATAATATTATTACGAAAATGCGTTGCCACTAAGAGATTACTTTTTCGCATCGATATAAGGTAGAAATATACTGATTGTAGATATACGTCACTTCCAATTCATTGTGTTGGTTTTCTTATAAACGCAAGATTGACACGTATAGAAAATTGAATATATTCCAAAACGAAATACATTGAATTTTTTATAGATACCAATCTTGCATTTATTTATAATTCTTACTTTATTACATTATTACGAATTACTTACTAATTTCGCGTAGCTCGCTATCGTCCTTCTCGATTTCCCGACCGTTTCGATTCGGGATAGAGTGTCAGCTACGTTATTATCTATTCGTTTGATGTGTCGGATGTCGGTCGTAAATTGTCCAATGTAATCTAAATGTCAAAATTGTCGTGGCAAACACTTGTTGGAATTTTGGTTAAATGTGTAGATAAGGGGTTTATGATCGGTGTATATCGCGAAATCTCTGCCTTTAACGGCGTGTCTGAATCGTTTAACCGCGTAATACATCGCCAAAATTCCCCGGTCATACGCGCTGGTTTTTTGCTGCGCGGGGGATAGCGCTTTCCTTATAAAGCCCAGTGGCTACCATGATTCGTTGACGCGTTGTTGAAGTATCGCACCAATAGCGTAGTTGGATACGTCGACCGCGAGGCTAACATCGTCGCGTCAGCTAGGGCGCGTTTCAACTCGCGGAAGCTTTTTTTGGCATGCTCGGACCACTCAATATACGCGTTGCACTTCGTTGTGCCTTTCAATAAGTCGTTGAGTTGTCGAAACGTCGTAAAAGTTAATCATACCGAGGTAGCGGTTTGATTTACTTTAACGATAGCGCGTCAACGCGTTCAGCCAGCGGTTTTATCCCCTCAGCGGTTACCGCGCAACCGAGAAATTGGATTTCGCGGACGCCGAATTCGCATTTCGCGAGATTTGTAACGACCCCACTCGTCGAGGCATTTAAATAAAATCCGCAAGTGCTCGCGGTGTCGTTCTTCATTTTCGGACGCGATCAGAAAATCATCTATGTACGCGTAGATGAAATCCAGGCCCCGCGTGATTTCGTCGTTGTGCGCGGCGTTTTGAGGCCCGAACATCATATTAGTCGTTCCGAATAGGCCAAAAGGCGTCGCGATAGCCGTTTTCTTAACGTTTTTCGGCACGATCGGAATTTTGATGATAAGCGCGAACGAAGTCGATTTTGGAAAAGATGCGCTTATCATACAAGTTCTGCGCGAAGTCCTCTATGTGCGGTGGCGCGTACCTGTCCGGGATAGTGCGGGCGTTCAGCGCCCGGTAGTCGCCGCACGGCCGAATGCCTCCGTCCTTCTTGGGAACGACGTACAAGGGTGATGCTCATGGGCTGCTTGATGGCTGCATCACGCCTTGCTCGATTATGACTTCGAATTCCGCCTTCGCCAGCTTGATCGGGGGTGAGGCGGCGGGGTTTAGCGTGGACGGGAGGGCCAGGCGTCGTCCGGATAAAGTGTTGCACACCGTGATGAAGGGAACTCCTCCGAAAGACGGGCGGTCTCGTCAAGTTCGGGTATTCCGCCAGAATTTTGTGGTACGGTGATTCTCCGTCGATGGTCTTGATCGACTCCACGTCAGTTGTTACAGCATATCCTTTCGTCGATAGTCGTGTCGTGGTATCGAGAAGCCGTTTATTCCGCGGGTTGACCATCAGTCCGCGTATCTTGCTGCGCGGATATACGCAAATGTCAGCGTCGGTATCGATTAAAAATGCGACGTTTGTCGTCTTGTCCGAGACAAAAATGCGGCGGGAGACTAAGCCATCGTCGTATGCCACGTTTACGGACAGCTGCTCGCGTTTCCCGACTTCAAAGAGTACGGTGGGCGACATTTCCTCGCGCGTTCTTCGAATATCGCACGATAAAAGCATAAATCGTCTTTCCGCGGCGAATGTCGAGAAGATGAACGGCGACGGTATCGTGTATGCACGGGCGATCGGAGCGCCGTCGACGGTATTTACAAGCACAAGGCACGTCGAGACGTGTTTCTAATCGCGCCATCTTTGTGTTTAACGCGCTAATTTCCGCGGTGAGAGCTTCGATTGATCCTGCGTTTTGGGTTGGCGAATTTCTCACCGTCGTTACTTGGTTGGCGCTAGCGATGCCGATCTGGCTTCTGTCCAGGCGGATCTCATGGATGGCGCTCGCTATTCTGATGCGTGTCTCGGGTGCCTTGTTCTGCACAGCGGCCAGGATCTGCTGGACGTGTATCGGTAGACGGCCTTCCCAGACGGTGAGGATGAAGTCGTCCGATGTTGCAAGGGTGGCCAGGTTTTTTAAATCTGGATAGAATTGAGATGGCTTCCCATCCCCAATTTGCTCGTTTTCTATGAATTTTTTCGTCCTTTGGGCGTCGGTGTCTCTCAATCTTCTAATGAGCTCTTCCTTAAGGATCAGGTGTCGGACGAGCCGTACATGCCGCTTGTCGATGTTCGCACAAGCGGTGCGAAAATTTGATACGTCGCTCGTGATCTGAGCAGCCTCGAATTGCATTTCGAGCATCGTGAACCACAGCACAACATCGTCTTCCTAGAACGGTGGCACGCGGAGCGGTGTGTTTACCGTGTCGATGTTGTCACCGTCTGTCGTCGTACGTTCTGCCTTTTCGGAGCTGGACATCTTGATTCTTCCAATTACCTCTTTCGTTTAACTCACGTCGAATAGTCACCACTTTGTAGGAGATATAGGATTCAGTTGAGGTAAATTACTCGAGATGGTTCGTCGTTTAGACCGACAAATGTATTTCGGAATAAATAAAATAAATAAGTTATAATTAAATACGCGAGTATGTAGTACACGCAAAGTCAAAATCATAAAGGTCGCTTGTCTATACTCGATACTGAAAGATGCTGAAGAATACCCTAGAGATATGATCGCTCGCAATCCCGTTCGTTTACTTGCACTGGTAGGGGAGTGTTAGAAAATTCGAATTCGACTTTGCTCGATGGTTGGACGTAGCTGCGACATTCTTTTGCACGGAGATAACTTGTTGTTATTACCTTACGAATATCCTAACGATCTTGACTCCGTGGCAAAACAACAGCAAGATTTAAATTGTTCTTATGTTCATATGCCGCGACATATTAATGTGTGCTTTCGCTATTCAATAAGCGAATATTAAATAATAGAACATATTTCAATTTTGTAATGGTTTTAATTAGTCACATCTGTCATTAAAATGAGACAACATTGTATGTTACACATCGTTGACCGGCAGCACTGAAATGGACCTGATCAGTGTTTCCGAACATTTTTGGGAATAACACAAAAGAATGTAAACATTTTCTTAAACGAAATCCTTTCTTAAAATTTCCTGGATATATTTACTATTATTGCTGGTAGTTTCTTTAACTGTGATAATCATGAAAACATTGTCCCTTACGAAGCGATATTCAGCAGAATTTACATATATATTTATTGTATTACACCTTCTATCTGGTACGTGATCTCTACTAAATTATTTATTACAATATGATGTAGCCAGAAATATTTACTTAATACAGTAATCTGATACATCTAAGCATCTTATATGGATGATTCACAATTCAACTCACAACTTATGATTAAAAGCTTAACTATCTATAGCTTATAGTTTACAATATAGAACGACCCAACAATTCATGAGTACTCGTGCAACTCTGTTTTCAATACTACGTACAGCACTTCCAACACTATTTTCAATACCCTTCTCGACCTATTGTTACAACGCTCGTTTCAACTTTCGCTATAGCACTCGTCGCAACACTCCTCTCGACCTCTGGCTTCAACTTGCTTACAACATTGTCGGCAACGTTCTTCTCAACCTGTACCTACAGCTCTTGTGCCAATTCTCGTTATAACACTATAATGGGGGGGTAATGGGGGGTAATGCCAGATTCATACCGGCTAAAACCTCCACGATGACCCTCCGAAGCGCATCAGGAGGGGCCCTGGAACCGCGAAAACGTACTCCCCTCCCCCCCCCGCTTCACACTGATCACAATCTTCCCTCTTCGATGGCACGAAGTGCGCGAAGTGCAACCAAATGTCCCAGTTTGGCAGGATGGCCTTGACGACCCTAAGTCCGGGCGCGGCCGCTCTCTTATCGAAGCTTGCCCATCAACTCTCAGGCAGGTTCTGTCGCTCCTAGACTTTAACGTCGGTATCTGCAGGGTCAACCGCATCCAACAGACCCGTGACTCCTCAGGGCAGCTCGAACGGGGCAACCCGGCCAGTACCGCCGCTGCCGTCGCTGCGATGTTGCGCAATCCTCCCACTACCCTGATCGCCATCGTTCTATGTAACTTCCTACCCAACAGCAGGCTGCGACGGTTGGCCTTCAAGTCCACCGCCCAGATCGAAGCACCGTAATGGAACTTCGACCGCACCACCCCGGCATACAACCGGCATCCCCTGCCCCCCGACTTACCAATCCGAGGCAGCGAACGTCCTAAGACGTTCGCCGTGTCCTCGACGGACGGTACCAGACGCTCGAAGTGGACACCGCAGGCCCAGTGGCTGTCGAGGATGAGACCCAGATATTTCATCTGGGTTCCCAGTCTCAATTACTTACTAATTCCCCTTAATTTAACGCATGCATTATGAATGCTTTGTATTAATTTCTAGAACATACATTAATCCCCTAAAAATGGGGTGAGAAGTCGTTCGAACGATATACGAACTGTGCGTACATACATATTTATCATTCATCAACAGCAGATAATGCGGTAATAGAACGAGCAAATTTGACGAAAGTAAATTTGGATGAAATTTTATGAAAGGCTGATTCTATTCTTCACTGATTCCCCGCCTCTTGATTAAGGTTCACCCGGCGGACCTCGATCAGAGATTCTTCTTGTTTATTCTGTGTACCTTGTCTCCTAAGTGCGGCAAAATTCTTCTTAAATGGTTATTTTGTCTCCCGCTGCCTGGCCCTAATATGTATGGGCATACTGCCCGTCACGACGCATAGGGCCGCGTGTGACACTTTATCTTAGCTATTTTCTTGATAGCTCAGCGCAGATGCCCATATTGGTGCAGTGTAGAGTACCACCGACTCCCATACCCTATAGTACAGCTTCCTAATGGAGCCGGTGGATCCGTTTACGTTTGGCAACAGGTTTCTAATGGCGCCAACGAACGCCCCTGCCTTGCCACTCACCTGCTCCAAATGAGGAGAATACCTCCTAGCGTTTTCCAATAAAACACCCAAATATTTCACAGTACTTTTGGTTTGTTTTTCCGTACCAACAGTATAATTTCAATCTTATCTTGGGCCAAATGAGGAGAATACCTCCTAGCGTTTTCCAATAAAACACCCAAATATTTCACAGTACTTTTGGTTTGTTTTTCCGTACCAACAGTATAATTTCAATCTTATCTTGGGCCAAATGAAGGCCCGTGTCCGCGCACCATTCTGTGATGACCTTTGTGGCTTCCCGAACCCTATCGCCGATGTCTTGCACCTTTCTCACCGTAATAACGAGGGTCAAGTCATCGAAAGCTACGGCGTCCAAGTCCTTTACAGGGTCCAAGCCATCGTAAACGTTATTCCGCAGGAGTGGGTCCACGATCCACCCCTGTGGGTCTCCTGTGTGTACATCTCTTCTGACTTTGCCGTTGCCGCAATAAGCTAAAATTCTTCTGTCCGAAAGGTGGTCATGTAATAAAATGCGTTGATTACTTATATGCAGTGGCACAATTAGTGTCGGACGACGGCAGCGCAATGGTTTTCGTCTTAGGTTACGAACGTCCGACTCGGGTTCAAATTCTGGCGATCGTAGTTCGATTTTTCATCCACGGCACAAAAAGAAAAGAAAGCAGCAGTACCCCACAGCGACAGCACCACACCACCAGCAGCACTATAACGATTAACTATCTGCACCTCATATATGATCTTCTTTCATCTCAAAGTGTTTAAGGCGTTTCTAACGATTAGGGCGACAAGAACGCACACCTGGCTCCATTTCCTATATGAATATGCAATCCCGCAAACTCTACCAAGGACGTCTCAATCGTGCTCCTCTTTTTTCTGCATCCAAACTGTTCCACATGGAGGGGAGTATACTCCCAGGCTTCCTTCGATGAGCATCTTAAAGGTGTGTTTCCAGACCTTGCTCAATGCTGGTAAAATACTAATGGGTCTGTAGGATGACGTGAGTAACGTGTCCTTTCCTGGTTTCGCTAGTAGAACCACCCTCGCCACCTTCCATACCGCCGGAATTTTTCCAGATCTATTGATTTTATTGGGCAGAGCTGCCTGGGTTGCTGCTCCGCTAGTATTTTTGTAATGTACCTGGGTACCCAGAGCCATCTGGTAGCCAACCGCTTTCCTCGAGTCAATCCTTCTTATGGCGTTTATCGGTTCTTTTTCAGCGATTTCTAGTCCTAGCCCTTTCTTCCTCGTCGGTCTGCGGGATTAGCTTTCGTTTGTTAACCTACTTCTACACAAGTCATCGAGTCCGAGACAACTACACGTTTGCACACTGCATGTACCATTTCCATCTACTCACCTCAGTTTCGCTCAATCTCAACGGTATTCTATTTCTTAATTAACAGGACAAGATCGTCGGCATATGCGACGTATGTCCACCTGCTGTCCTTTATCCTCCACGGTAGTTTATCCATCATCAGGTTTCAGATGAATGGATGACAGATGGACTCTCGAGGACATCAACGTTCTACCTTTTCCAAACAGTCCCTCTCACTCTGATCATACATGAGGTCTTCTGCTGAGAGTAGCTTTTTCACAGAGCGATCTCCTCGCACCTTATTTCATTTAATTTCTCAATCACCCTAGGTATTTCCTGGTTGTCAACGTCTTCTTGAAGTCAAGAAAAATCCCCAACACATACTTGCATCCACTCAGATGAATGTAGCCTTTTGCTCTTATCTACGAATTCTCAGTCGAACTATCGCGACGAAATCCACGTTGAGCATCATTCATTCCACCTTCCACCTTTTCTGCTCAATCCTTTTCATTATCACTATATAATGTGATTGAAAGCCCAATTAATCTAGCCACCACTAAATAAACTATTATTAATTTCTCCAATCTTAATGCTACTGCTGCTCCGCTAAATAATATCATTTCATATCCGAGGTAAATATAATCTCAATGTAACCTCGCTTTTAATCTTATCCCTTTCGACCATTTATTTCCCCATACCTGTATGATAATATCATTAATGTTTAATAAAATTGCTTCATTATTCACTTTGCAGTCACATATAGTCTTTTTTACCGATTATTATTGCAATTCATACATTATATTGTCTATACTGACATCTCCATTACTATTAAAAGTTTATATGTCTTTACAGTCAAATTTCTATGTCTAATTTACTTATTTTATACCAATGCACACACATAATTCTTCAAATAACTTCAAATGACTTCCATTTTCTGAGAGCGAACCGAAACACGCCCTCACACTCCAACGCCTCAAGCCTAACTAAATAATATCAAACGCCTTCTTCATTAGGAATATTTTGTCGAGACCCAACGATACGCCAGCAGACCAGTTTAGACTAAACGAAGAATACTTGACGATGCGTATTGTAACATGCGTGTTGAAAGTTACTTAAACAAAAACTCAACACGACAATACACAGCACGAAACTTAGTCTAGTTCATGATTCATTAGTTCATTATTCATTGAATCCTTCCGAGACTAGGTGTTTGTGACATTGAAATCAATGTAGTGGTAGATATCGCCGGCAATTCCTTGAGCTTACACGATTACAGAACACCGCGTTTCCTTCATTGCTTGCATTTGGTATTCTTAATTGTTCCGATTCAGTGAAATTATTTTACTATTTTCGTTTTCCATCAATGCTTCATAATACTCCTACGATTACTTCTTTTTACATTGATATGTTAACAGGTTGTTGTACATTTACGTTTCTCGCTGCTTAACATCGTGTTATAACGTCAATTACACTTTTTACGTGTAGATCTAGCACTGTCTCTCCTGCATTTCGAAATATTTATCTATGCAATGTGAATGTCCATATCCTTGCACTTGGAATGATGTTCCTCACTGTAGAAATTTGTAAGATTCCCTTTAGAGATTCAAGCTTTCGATCCAGCTTCCCTGATGATTTATATCATCAGTCGACTCACTCGTCGCTTGTGCCATCCCCTTTATAGTTGTCGTCATTACGTCCCTTGTGACTTCTCACTAACCTCGGAATTGTCTTTCGTCATATTGAATAACGCTGTTGCATTCATTTCACTACTCATCAGTTATTGAATAACTGTGTTAAATATCTGATAACTACTTGCTTTTTGGAATCTCGTGTGATATAACTGGTGAACACCGGTAGTCTATGCTCTGAGTCTTTGAGGCATTTCATGGTTAAAAACTGCGAGGTCCGGTTGTGTCGATAAGACATATACGAGTGTATGGTAATTGCAGACAGGAACTTCTGAAAAAAAAAAATTAATAATAAAAATGGAAGTAGAGAGTTCTCTGATCGTGATTATCTTGTTCCTTAGTCTACAGTCGTTTCGTATCCTTAATCTTATTTTTGCATTTTTAGTTTATGCAAAAGTATTGTAGCATAATGAATGTTACTTATACTTCCGAACATTTCGAGTATAATAAAGCAATAGTCATGTTACTAGATTATTCTACACATGTCACGCTTTTTTTATGACGTTATCATTCTAAAACGCTAATTATTTTTTTATTATTATCACATAACAACGTGTCAAAGTTTAATATATAATTATGTTATTGTATTAATGTGTACTTTCGCTGTTCAATAAGCGAATATAAAATAATAGAAAATATTCGAATTTTGTAATGGTTTTAATTAGTCACATCTGTCATTAAAATGAGATAACATTATATGTTACCTAGAATTTAACATTACTTCTCAATATATTCTAATACATCGTTGATCGGGAGCACTGAAATGGACCTTATCAGTGTTTCCGAACATTTTTGTGAATAACACAAAAGAATGTAAACATCTTCTTAAACGAAATCCTTTCTTAAAATTTCTTTATTGCTCGTAGTTTCTTTAACTGTGATAATCACGAAAACATTGTCCTTTATGAAGTGATATTCAGCAGAATTTGCATATATATTTATTGTATTACACCTTCTATCTGGTACGTGATCTCTACTAAATTATTTATTACAATATGATGTAGCCAGAAATATTTACTTAATACAGTAATCTGATACATCTAAGCATCTTATATGGATGATCCACAATTCAACTCACAACTTATGATTAAAAGCTTAACTATCTATAGCTTATAGTTTACAATATAGAACGACCCAACAATTCATGAGTCCTCGTGCAACTCTGTTTTCAATACTACGTACAACATTTCCAACACTATTTTCAATACCCTTCTCGACCTATTGTTACAACGCTCGTTTCAACTTTCGTTATAGCATTCGTCGCAACACTCTTCTCTATTCTTTTTTTTTTCTTGCGTAGAGTGTACCTTCATAGGCATCCAGTGCCCTCGCAGGGAAAATTGAGATTATATTATATTATATCATATTATAATGAGCTTATATTATATATTGCTGCACTAAGATAAACAAAATTTGAATTATAGACAAAATATGTAAACCTATTTTTAATTTAAAACATATTCATTTTAATTCAGGTGCTCCTGCAGGTTCTCTTCTGTGTGGAACTAAAGACTTTATCACTAGTGCAAGAAGAATCAGGAAAGTACTTGGTGGGGATATGAGACAAGTTGGTATTCTTGCTGCAGCTGGGCTTGTAGCTCTTGAAAATATCCCCAAATTAGTTGATGATCATAGAAGGGCTTACGCTTTTGCATCTGCGCTAAATGAAATCCAGTCGTCTATATTTTCGATTGATTTGAGTACTGTACATACAAATATTGTTTTCCTTAATATCAAATCTGATACCATTGACGCAACGAAGTTCATTCATTGTTTGCTAGACATTGATGATGCCGAGAACGAACACGTTGTCGTCAAGTGTTTGGGATTGACCGATTCACTTATCAGGTTTGTATTTTCTTTCGAAACTACAGACGATGATTTGATGTTAGCTATTAAAAAGGTTACATCCGTTATTAAAAAGTTAGATCCTAAATTCTAATCATTGTAGTCGAGGGTGCCTAATTGTTATCTAAAATATATTTATTGGGATACGCATAATTCCTTTTTCTTATATCAAACCTTTTTCAATCAGTCTCCTCTTCTCCTCATGATAAATGATTTTCCAAATTGACCAAATTTAATCTAAGAAAAACATCTAAAAGAATAAATCTGAAAACAGAAATTCCCTATTATTTGACCTACACGCTTTGAAAAAAGATATTTCATTATATTCTGTTTTCCAAAGATTTCATAATTCGTTTTAAAGAATGTAGGTATAAGCTGAGGAAAACAAGGTTTCCGATTTTTGGCCAGCAGATTATGACGTTCGACATTTCTAACGAGACTTCCGGTAGATGGAGATCTTGCAACGATCGGTTCCGAGAACGGATTCGTGTCAGGGTGGTGCGAGATCGAGACGCTTACTAACATGTGGGTCTCCATAGAAGGATAGCTCAAAATAACTAAAACGCTCAGATGGGAGATGTTTGCACAGCTCATGGCGTACTATTCGAAGGTCAAGAATTTGACACCAGATATGCCCATCGCTGTGCTAGCACATTTCGAAAATACTAACTTTTGGGACACAGATCTTCTTTTGCAACAAACCGCGCCGGGTTACACTGTCTCTTTAACCGACTGGGAGATAGAAACGCATCAAACATACTCAGTTCGATTCGATTGGTGCCGCGGAAGTTTGCGAAGATGGCACCACGGGCCAGAAACGTCCGCCTGCCTAGCGAACCAATTGCTGAGACACCGTGTCGCCCAGCTGAATATATTGAGACAGGCAGGATGCCTGGTGAACATCGACCCAAGAGAAACAATGACCACGAAGTTGCTGTTGGACCGCCAGCCGGGAGAATTCTCGTGAGACGTGGGAATTTTACCTTCTGCCACCAATAATTTTTACGTTACGATCTCGTTACAAGATCGTTAAGTATTGAAATACATTTTTTTATTTTATTTCATTTCTATTCAAATCTAAAGTGTAAAAGGAGCCAACAGAATTCAGCCGCTGCTATGAATAATTATTTGTATTACAAACTAAGCTGCGACATGATTTTCCTCGAGCTAAATTCTAATCTCCTCGTGGCTTTTATTCTCCATGTTTTCAAGGGAGAAATTGATGTCTCCTTTCATCATATCCTTCGAATATATCTTTCCAAAAATTCTGTTCTATTCGAAACCGACAGCTCTTCACAAACAGACGATATACTGGGTCACCTGGTAAGTTCATTCCGATTAATATTCCGATTGGCAACTGTGTTTCTTGTGTTATATAGGTGTCATTTTACTCCACCTTTCTCCATATGAGTATAACTTGAATATTTCATCTTCTCAGAATTTCCGATCATTCATTCACCAATTACTGTCATCTGTAATTTGTAAATGTCAACAGCGAAGCAAAGAAAAAATGATCGTCTATCGTCGTCGCTATTATACGAGAAGCTATTGTTTATCAACGCTGTATAAAAATATGAAACCGAATTTCCTCGCATGGAAGAAATGGAACCTCGCCAAGGTTTCCTTCGGAAAATTACCGCACCTCAACGTGAATCAAAACTTCAAAGATTTTAACCAGCTCCGCTCTAATTTTCTATTTTAATTATATCTCCGTTGATAAACAAAGAGCAAAAGTTGAAAAAATTGATTTACCGTTCTGGCTGGTGAATAAATTGTTAAATATAAATATCAATGACGGGTATATTTTACAGAAATACGCGATGCCACTGATTTTATCGCTAACCTGCCACTATCTAGCATGACTCTGACAAGCTTGTGGTACTACACTTCGATACAAATCACGATGTCAGGAGAATTCCATTTGTCGATAAGATCGGCATTGAGTGTTCTTGGTCAATGCCGTAAAAAATCGAAATATGGAAATCATCGGTCTCGATTAACTTGGTCTTTGCTTTGCCGGCTCTTTCAGATTCTGCATGCAAATTTATCCCACTTTATCGGCGAATATTAAAATCCGACGTACTCGTGTGAACAAGCGAACTAGCATTTACGTATTTTTCTAATGCAAGAGAATCGAGGCTAAATGGCGATGACAGCATGTAAAATCATGCAAATTTAAATGCTATTTGTAATCCTGTAACACAGAGAATTGTCGATTTTATACGGATAATAAATAATAAAATATAACTTTATCGCTTGGAACGTGACGAAAAGCGTGTATTATCTTTCCAATAACTCAATAACTATATTAGGTTATCCGAAAAGTTTCTTTCGCTGTATAAGGAAATAATAGTTACGATTAAATAATCGACGCCACGAACTAATCGATCCCATTCTTTCTGTTAGGATAATAGGGGCGGTTCAATTGAGTATACACTGAAATAACAGGTATAAATTAGTTTACTCAAACAACTTGTTGTTTAGACAGATGAAGTATAATTAAGTTTCGATTGATAGACAGAGTTACAGTGTAGAATACGCGACGTAAGCTTAGATGGTGACCGGTTAAAAAATGTATAAAGACTGACTTTCTGTAAAGATGATTCTGCGGAGAAAAACTTGTGATGGGTGGGTCTAACGACACGATTTGTTAAGGGGATGTCTTGAATTAGAATTTTCTAAAACAGCATCTTTTTGTGATTTTTTGTTAGAAGGGAAAGAAAGGAATGAAGTTATTGAATTTTGAGGTATGGTTATATATATATTTGAAGAATACAAAAAATTTTTTTTAAAGTAAAAAAAGAAATTATAGCAAATTTGTAAGCCTATTTCATAGGCTGCATGTTTCAATCGGTGTGCAAGATCCGCGTCGTAATTCTTGAAAAAGGATTAAATTATTATATATATTTCTTCTCGATAAACTACAAAAAAAGCAGAAAATAGTGAGAAGTTAAAAATTTTGGCGGGTTTAAAGAAAAAATGTGTTTTATAAAAAGAAAAAATAAACTTTAAGGTGCTATAACAATTATTTAAATAAACTTTTTGTCGAAATTTGTTAGTTCATTTAGAAGAGAATTTAATATGGAAGAAAAGGAATTATGGTTCAATTAAATAAGTCGTCTAGTTCTTTTGCTATCACGTACACCAATTTAGAGAAATCGTGAAAATAAAAACTAAAGAAAACGCGTTTGGTGAATACGCTGCCAACTGGATAACCGGCATGGTGGAACCGTCCTCAAATCACGCTCCCGTAAACTTGTTAGTGTGTCACCTATCAGGAAATTACCGGGAGTGAGGATAGGTAGATCATTCGAATCGGATGATATGGGAGTCAGTGGGTGGGAGTTGAGAATGGCTTCTATTTCAATGACAAGGGTGTTGAGATGCTCAAAAGTTAAGAGTTCCGCGCCGACGACACGGATGAGATGACGTTTAAATGATTTCACCGCGGCTTCCCATAAACCGCCACAGTGTGGTGAATTTGGAGGATTGAAACGTCATTGTATCCGTCGATCAGCGAGGAAACTCTGCACCCTTTCTTTGTGGTCGTCGGATTGCAATAGGACCCGAAGTTCTTGCAACTCCCTGTTAGCCCTGACGAAGTTGGTGCCATTGTTCGTTAGAATAGTCGCGCAGTATCCTCGCCGAGAGATGAATCGGCATAGAGCGGCCAGGAATGCGTCAGTGGTTAGATCACTGACGAACTCGATGTGGACAGCCTTGGTTGCCAGACAGACGAATATGGCGATGTAAACCTTGACTTTGCGGCCGTTACGATCCCTTCTCTTCTTGATATAGAATTAGCCGCAATAGTCGATTCTGACGTTCGTGAAGGGACGCGATTCTGTAATACGCGCCTCTGGCAGATGGCCCATCAGGAATTCTACTGGTGGTGGGTTGGCTCGGCAACAACGGACGCACCTTTTGATGGTGCGCCATACTTGGCTACGGCCGTCGACAGGCCAATAGCGTAGTCTCATCGCGTATAGTGTAGTTTGTGTCCCAGTATGCTGGTTGTTCCGGTGCTCTTGATCTAAAATGAGCTCTGTCTGTACTGAAGGGTATAGCTGAGTTGGTGTGTCGTCCTCTGACTCGTAATATCCCATCTTCGTCGAGGAAGGGATTCAAGCGCTGGAGCTTCCCTCTAACGGCTGTAACCCGATCTCTTGCGAGCATCCTAATTTCATCAGAAAAATGAATTTCTTGTAATAATCTGACTAATTTATTATGTGCCGAGGATAAATCGTCTGCTGTTAGTGCTGCAGCTCGGTTCTGTTTACGTCTCCACCGAAGACAACGAGCGACGATTCTGATTAACTTGGGCCACGACGAATACCGTTCCAGCAGACTATGGTCCATATGTTTCGTGACCAGACACGTCGCTCGTTTCTGTTCAGGGACTTCGACCAACGGTATTGGACTCCAAGTCGGCCAATGTTTTTCGTTCTGCTGGAGCCACTTTGGTCCGTTTTTCCAAATGAATGGGCAGAGGAATTCCTTGGGCGTTTGACCTTGGGAGATGAGATCCGCTGGGTTGTCGGAGGGCACATGACGCCAATCGGTGATGTTGGTCTTTGTCTGTATCTTGGCTACGTGGTTTGCCACGAAGGTTTTTAGCGTATGCGGATGACCGACTGTTCAATGACCGACTGTTCGATGACCGACTGTTCGATGACCGACTGTTCGAAGATCGGCTGTTTGATGTTCGTCGCTTGGAATGGGTTTTGTTTCGGTGTAAATAGGTGTTGTGTCGTTGTTTACATATGCGATACGAGCCCGCTGAACATTGTTTGTGAGAGTGCCCTTTACCTAAACAATTAGTACAGAAGGATGCCCTTTTCGCGATATCAAGACGTTTGCTGGCCGACTGCGCTTTGAAGACCTCGCAATCCCTGATTCCGTGTTGTCCTTGGCATATCGGACATATCAACATCCGATGTGTGATGGCGAATGTATGTCGTCGTGGCGCGTTCCGACGATAACGGGAGCGTTGGTAGGGATCCCCTTTTATCATTGTTGGTGGAGGGTTCGTTTGACCGTCGTTTGCCCTTGTTTGGCGGAAGTCTGACAGATGTGTACAATCTGGCAGTCTTTTGTTCGGCAATGTGCGATGCCATTGACGGACGGTGGACTGAGGTAATTTTGAGGCGATCAGGTCGCATAGCACGGTATTCGATTTCACCGGATCGCCTAACTTCTCTAACGCTTTCAAATTAATCTTGAAAGCTTCGATGAGGTCCTTTACGGCTTCGGGCGTTTCTTTCGCCATCTTGGGATAGTAGAGGAGTGTATGCCAGTGACGCATGCATATTTGACGATGGTAGTCAAATTTTCCTCGCAACATGTTTATGGCGATAGAGTAATTGGACTCCGTGACGTTCAATGACTGGATGGTTCGCGCGGTTTTTCCAATGAATGCTGATCGGAGATGATAGAACTTTTGGAATGATGTCAGTTGTTCATTCTGACCAGAAGGAGTCGTAAAACGATTGCCAATTCTCGAGGGTGCCATCAAAAGTAGGTATCCGAATCTCCGGTAGTTTAAGCGATGTCGATTCGCGACTAGCGGCTGATTCGCTGTTTGTCGATTTCGACGGCGTTGATGGTCGTGAGCTGCTCACGAGGTTTGCTAATTATGCGTCAAGGGTGTGATATTCGATTAACGGAGAGTTTACACGTTCAGATTCTCCTTCGTCTAGGGTCTCTAATTCCTCTTGAATCAAGCTTATCCAAACCCATGCATCATCGATAGTTTTACGGTAAGACTTTAGGAGTTTCATGTTTGGCTGACCGGACTCTTCGTACACGTCGAGTTGACGAGTCACGTGTGTAAATCGACCGAGTAAGGAGCCTCGTTTCCGCCGTATCGTGCTGATTTGTTCAGCGTGGACCATGGTGGTTCGGATATTGGTTGCTGCTCGTTACTGTGCTGCGTGAAGTCGTGTGTATGCGTAGCAAGGAAGGCGTTCCTTTCTGAGGGCCACTCGTTTGATTGTGAAGCAGAATTTGTTGGACTTGTTGGATACACGTGGCACTGTATGTCAGTGGGTGTTGCTGTCGTGCACTTTTCACTTAACGCGGGATCCGGCTCGAAGGACCATGTATTTTCGACCAGTCGCGGGGAGACGCTTTCGCGAGATATCACGTCAACGGGAGTCGTAAATTCCCGCTACGATTATAATAATCGACACCATGAGTTGATCGATCCCCTGATTTTCGTTAAGATAATAGGGGTTATTGTTTTGATATAACACCGTGTTAACAGGTTATAAAAGATATATATGTTTTCAACAACTTAATGTACAATATAAGATACAGAGTGATAGACGGATGCGAACGGATGCAGAGAATTTGACTGTTCTAAAGCTTGAGAGAGACTGTCTTTCGTTTTCGTGTGATTACGGAGGAAAGCTCGGTGTGGGGGGTATCCCTTTGAACTAAGAACGCGGATTCGTTGTTCACATTTTTCGTTAGGAAAGTGAAGGTAACGATCCGCGATGCCCATAGATTATAGCTCATGTTAATGAATGAAAATAGGAGAAGGAAGTCTCCTACATACGTGGCTCGTGGGTGCCATTGTTCACGGGAAAAACCCAACTTTCCCGTTCGGTAAATACTTGCTTTCTCCGTAATTTGCACGAACGCGTAATAAACCTAAGGACTGTTCCAAGGACCATTCATAAACCGAAGTCATTTACCGTGTAGACGACTTTTTCCGTTAAAAAGAAGATTAATTTAAAAAGTACGTCTTAAAACTCTTAAGTTAGAAGTTTCAGTTTAGGATGAGTTCCTAGGTTTATTGAGGGTCGGAAACGGTACGTGGGCCTTAGAAGAATGGCGTGTGCATTGTCCCAAGCGGCGTAACAGTTTATCTATCGATTTATGCAATAAAAAAAACGATGATTTGGACATTCTAATTCAGGACACCCCCTTAAGGACAAGTTTTCATTAGGAGAGTGAGGGAACAAACGTCGCTGTCAATTGGCTAATTTTCTAGGTTGATGGGCGAGGAAGGGTGCTAACCGCCCCCGAGAGAAAGTTGCTAGAGGGAAGCATCATACGTGAGAAAAACCAACTTTCCCTTGTCATCCCATAATAAACAATAAACTTTAGAAAACAGTTCAGTAAGAAGATATTTTTTCGGTCTGAAGGACCTTAACTAGAAAATTCTTGAGATTTATGGGGGGTCCTTAAGAATATTGAGGGTACGCATTGAGGATATGTAGCCATCTGGCTGACATCTTGCCCGCGGTGTGTGGCCTGGTCTAGATAGAGAGTCGCCAGACGTAACATCCTCCCCCCGTTGAGAGAGTACCGATCAAAATTAGCGAAGTGTGTTGTTGTTTGAAGTTCCCATCCTATTTCGTCTCGATCGCTGGTTGTTTGGATTTCTCGAGATCGGGTTGAATTGGTAGTGGGATAAGCCTTTTGACGCCCCGATCCAAGATGCTCTTTGCCGTCTGAACTGTAGCTATTCTTGGATGGACTTAATAACTCGCGGCCCAGAGGCCACTGCATTGAGGGCACGTTGTCCTCTCTGAGGATGACGACTGTGTCTTCCTAGATGCTGTGTCCACCCTTGTCCCATTCATTGCGGTTAATCAACTCATTTAGATATCCTTTATGTCAGCGGATCCAAAAATGCTGTTTGAGTTGTTGAATGTGTTGCCATCTGCAGAGCCGGCTGGATGAAGTGTCCCTGAAATCCCGCTCCCGCAAACTCGTTAATGAATCGCCAATGAGGAAATGGCCGGGAGTGAGGTCTAGGAGATCGTTTGGATCAGTGGAAATTGGAGTTAGCGGTTGTGAATTGAGTATTGATTCTATTTCGATGATGAAGGTGTTAAATTATTCAAAAGTGAGCAACTCGTTGCTGACGACGCGTCTAAGGTGGCGTTTGTATGACTTCACCGCTGCTTCCCATAGCCCACCGAAATGCGGGGAATGAGGGCGGATGAAACGCCATTCAATTTGATTATCGGATAAGAATGTGTATACCTTTCCCTTGTGATCGTTCGATTGTAGTAGATCATGAAGCTTTCGTAATTCGTTATTTTGATTCGAAGTTTGAGCTGTTACCCTCCTTCTTCTCTCGACCGTGCTCCAACTTACGGAATCTCCACTCCTCTCTCCGTCCGAATCTTCCTAACCTATCTATTTGGAATAAACTTCATTATTGCATATACAATGCTACAAGACCAATACCTCCTACAATGGACATTCACCAAGGTAATCAAAACATTAGCCTCATACCTTAACTACTAAGAGTCTTCCTAACCCATACTTGCAGTTACTTTATTCAATTCTCTAGAACAATACCGTTATTTCTATAGCCTATCGCGGATCAAAAAATATAAATACTATTTACTACTTTATATAAGATTTATTATTTTATATTTATATAAAATAATAAATATTATATTATTATATTTTTATATAAGATTTACTACTGCACATACACTACCACCAGAATACCAGAATAGCTACATATTTTCATGCCTCCTATCAACCTATCTCTTACAACAACTATTAATCTGCATTGTTCAATTTATTTTAGGAAGATATCACTATTTTTCCAGTCTACCCCGGATAAAATAATGATACTTCAGTCACCTACTTACTTGGAATAAACTATTGCTGCCCATACATTACTACAAGGCCTATACCTTCTACGCTCAACCTTTACCATGGTAATTAAAACATTAGCCACTAACTTTAATTACAACTTACCATCCTAACTCATACTTGCATCTACTAATTAACTTCGTTAAGGACGCTACCTCCCTTTCAATGATCTACCACGAATAACATAATTGTACTCCAGTAATAAACCTAATTGATATAATATTTATTAGAATTTATTGTTAAGGTATAGAAAGGATTCGGAAATACAAATAGTTTACTTCATTTCACACACAACAGCTATACATATATATTACACTCAGAAGACCTCGATAACCTACTCGCACGCACGCTTCTTGTCAACAGACTCTCTAGATTCTTCTAACTGCTTCCAATCGCTTTTTGTTTCAACTGAGACCTGGACGCCCTCTGACGCTTACACGCACATTCACATGTACAGTGTAAATGTATCATCTACCTAATACGCCTCCTTACATTTATACTGTACACTTAATCGTATTTACATGCCTCTTATTTTACATTCATCCATGACCTAAACCTTTCGAATTTCTCCCTACACAGTGCTTTCGTAAAAACATCCGCAATATTTTCGTCAGTACTTACTTTAATTATATTTATCTTGTTTTCCTTTAAGTACTCGTAAACGTAGTGGTAATGAACTTCAATGGCGATGATAGTAAAGATAATTATTTATTGGGCAGCATGAATAAGGAAGAGTTAGAAAGTAAAGAAAATAAAAATGATAGTAATTTTGAAAACTTAAAGATCCGTAGGAGATCTACATGTAATAAGAGGACTCCAGTGAGGTATCCAGAAAAGGAAAACAGTAATGAGATTCACGCAAATTATTGTAGAGTAGAAGATATCCCTTGTACATTTGAGGAGGCGATTTGTTGTGAAAATAGTGAAGATTGGAAACAGGCTATGGATAAAGAAATAGAAAGTCTCTATAAGAATAAAACTTGGAAATTGGTAGAAAGGTTAAAAGGCAAAGAAGTATTAGATGTAAAATGGGTTTACACGAGAAAATCAGATGACAGGTATAAGGCTAGATTAGTGGTAAGAGGATGTCAACAAAGAAACGTAGTCGATGACATATTTTCCAGTAGCGAGTAATCAGACCTCTAAAATATTGCTATCATATTGTTGAAAAATGGATTAATCATTGAGTAAATGGATGTAGAAACTGCCTTTTTAAATGGTGAAGTAAGTTCGGAGGTATATATAAATCAACCAAAAGGATATTCGGACGAAACGAATAAAGTTTGTAAATTATCGAAAGCGCTTTATGGGTTAAAAGAAAGTCCGAGGGACTGGTATGAGTGTTTTGATAGGTATATGACGAGATTAGGTTTTAAGAAGAATAACATAGAGTTGTGCTTATATACTCATGGAGAAGGAGAAAATGTTGTTTATTTGCTAATATATGTAGACGATTTGTTAATCTGTAGTAAAAACAAAAAAAGGATACAAAATGTAAAGAAGTTATTAAATGATAAATTTGAAATGAAAGATTTAGGTGAAGTTAAAGAATATCTTGGAATAAATATAGAGTATGATTATATCAAAAATTAAATGAGATTAAGCCAAACGAAATACATTGAATCATTAGCAAACAAATATAAATTACAAGACAGCAAATTGCACTGTACACCTATGGAGACCAATTTAAAAATTGAAAAAGCTGAAATAAATAGAAAGGACATTGGATACAAGAATTTAATTGGTACATTGCTGTATATTAGTACAAATACCAGACCCGATATAAGTTATAGTGTGAATTATCTGAGTAGATTTCAAGATTGTTGTAGCGAGGCACATTTTAAATATGCTTTGCGAATATTGAAATACTTGTATCGAACTAGAGATTTAAGGTTACATTATAAAAGGAACGATAGACTGTTATGTAGACGCTGATTGGATAGGAGATCAGTTAGATAGGAAATCTATTTCTGGATATGTAATTAAATTGTATGGAAATGTAATTGGTTGGAAGTCTAAAAAACAAAGGTGTGTGACAAAAGCCTCGACGTATGCAGAGTATGTAGCTCTATCGGAAGCGGTGAGTGAATTAATGTCTATTAGAGAAATTATGCAGATCTTCAATGTAAATCTAGACGATAACCCTGTAAAAATTTATGAGGATAACTCTGGAGTGATAAGTATAGCAAAGTACGGAAATTTCACGAAAAATTCTAAACTTTCGCTTCCGCTAACAAGCAACGCGCCATGTCCATCACTGTTCTATTATATCTTTCCACTGTCCCGTTTAATTCATGTACGTAGGTTGGGCAATTATTTATTATGATACGTTTATCCCTAGCAAATTTATAAATTCGATTGTTTAAGTATTCTCTTCCATTATCGCATCTCAATATTTTTAACCTCTTGCCCGTTAAGTTCTCAACTTCATTTACAAACTGTACGAGAGAATCAAAGACCTCATCTTTTGATTTTATACAATAGATCCTAGCTACTTTACTATAATCATTGATGTATGAAACAAAATATTTCTCTCCATTTAATCCGGTAGTCTTAAAGGGACCTCACACGTCCGTATGAATAATTTCCATTATCTCCCTAGCCTTAGTTCCATTATTTTTAAAAGGTAAATTATGCATTTTACTTTCTATACACATCTTACATTTCAAAAATTCCTTTTCAAATTTATTCGGTATACCTGTCACTAGCTGCTCTTTACCCAAAATATTTAAGTATCTAAAATTTACGTGTTCTAGCATCCTATGCCATCTTTTTAATCATACCACTATGTTCGGCACTGTTTGCTAAGTGCTCCTTCCCTTTCAATATACTTTTCATTTTATATGTTCCATTTTCTTTGACCGTTAAAGCTGTAAGTTTATTGTTCTCATTTATTATTTTTGTAATATTTCCTTTTGAAATGACCGTATAATCCGCCTAAACTAATCAAATTTGCGGACATTTCTTTGGCATAATATGCATTATTCATATTTATTTTATTTCGCTTTCCAAACGCTACAAAATAGCTTATAACATTTCCTACTTTTGTTGCTTTTATCGATCTATTATCGTCTAAATATATATTTACCGGTTCTTTAAAGTCGATACATTTATCAAAATAATTGTTAATTATGTGATCTGTACAACCACTATCTAACAGGCACATTATTTCGTTATCACTTATCTCGTTCATCTCACTGCTGTGTGATGCGTGTGTCACGACCGGCACACTTCAAAGCCGATGGGCCGATGACGGAGATGAAGATGTGACGGCACTCGGCAACAATTATATATCCCCGAAGCGAAGTGCCTAATGAATCATCAATATCCCAACTGTCTTTTCGCCGAATGTTCGAGAGGAAGACGTGCGTGGCAACGATCGCGGACGCCTAATAAAATTCCTTTTTTATTTTCATCTTTAATTTCTTCTTTTTATTTTGTTTTGTTATTTTACGTGATCTGTGTGATTAACGATGGAAGTTTCTACGTCCCCTGCTCGTATTTCCTTTGTTTCCTCTTCCTCTGCTGCGACCACATGTTGACCCACGCCAATAACTGTTACTGCTTCCCGCTTGGACGGCATTTGGACACTTTCTCGCAAAATGTCCTACTCTTCCACATTTGAAGCATCCTTCCTTTTTTGCAGCAAAGACGTTAGTTTTCATTTCTCCTCGATTAGATTTATTTTTCATCTCCGTTATTTCGATTTTATTCGTCACGTACGCTACCGTTTGATTCTCTTCTTTCAATGCATCTATTATATCCGCTATGTAGCTATACTCTTCGGGTAACGTATTTAGCATGTAATTCAGCTTCACCCTCTCACTCACTTGTGCGCCCGCACTTTTTAATTCGTTTATTAGTTTTTCAAAATCGCTAAAGAACAATGCTGAATCACTGCATTTATCAAGACTTATCTTCTCCAATCTCCTTCTGCACACGATCTGTAGTGCTGTAGACTCTTTCAAGTACATTTCGTCGAGCTTTTTTATTATTTCGTAAGCTGTTTTTTCTTCCCTAATATATTCTAATTGTCTATTCGTGATGGCACTGTAAATTATGTTTATGGCCTTCAGATCCTTTTTATCCCAGTCTGCATTGTCTATTTCGGTCTTCACTCTAGTTATAACGATATCGCATTCTTTATACTTCAGAAACATCGTTATTCTTTTCTTCCACATTTCGTAATCCTTATCATCAAATACTGGTATCATAATTTCAGATCTCTCCATTTTAATTGATTTCTTATCCCTTACTTAAGCGTTCCTACGTGCTCGAAGTATTTTGTTTTATATCCTTTGAACGTTTCTTGCCTTACTAAAACTCACTCGAACTAACTCGCAAAACTAAAAAACCACGCACTAAATAACTTGAAAAACTACTAACCACGCTCTGCTACCATGTTAAGGTATAGAAAGGATTCGGAAATACAAATAGTTTACTTTATTTCACACACAACAGCTATACGTATATGTCGGGTTTACGTTATGGTTAGGATTAGGGGCGTGTAAAGAAGGGCTCAAGATTTGGCGTTGAAGTCACCAGCCACCATCAACCCCGGAGCTCTTCTCCTACCGTCCCCTATCACTTCTTCCAGCTCCCTCACATATCTATCAAAGTCTTGCTTGTTCGTATTGGGGGAGCAGTACCCACTAATGTAAAATCATTTTCCACTCTGACACCGACTAGTCCTACCTTTCTAATCAGGGTCTCGCTTGCCGCATGTCTCCCATTAAACAGGGTAACCCATATTGATGCATCCCCACCCGCATCATTACACCAATAAGGCATCTGTCTATAGGGCTCGAAGATGAATACAATATCCACCCTGTTTTCGAAAGCGTATTGAATCAATAAATCGTGTGCTAGCCTACACCTATTTAAATTGATCTGGAGGGCTTTTATCTTCTACCTAGTTTCGCGTTAACTCCATCGTACTTAGAGCACCTAGGCTCCTTCGTACAATCCGTCATCACATGCTCCGCGCTCCCACACCTTCTACACAGCTCCCTGCCTGGGCATACCACCGTACATTTCGCCACCATATGCCCCAACATGTGGCATCTGTAGCACCGCTGCACATCCGTGAGTAGCCTAGCCATTGCGATGGTCAGCCCAGCCTTAATCCTCCTATACCTTTCATCACGTGGCACCACACTGGCCGGAAGGATCACCACTGCCACCTGAGTGCCCCACGGTGTCATCCTCAGCGTCCTTATCTCCACTTCCAAGTCCTCCATCAACTCCTCCTTGGTGGTAAGGGGATCGATGTTTTTGATCTGCACCGTAACCCTATTAACCAAGGCGGTTACCTTCGTAGCATCACTCAAAGCAACTCTCAGTTTTACCGCCGCTTTGCTTACTATTATTGTTCTATCGAATTCTATCAGGATGTGTCCCGCCTTCGTCTTCCTCACCCCGGTGGCTCCGTCTATCGTATTCTTCACAGCCATTATCTTCCTGTAAACGTCGATCCACTTTCTTCCTTCTTCCACCTTAATGAGGATTGCTTCCTTTCTCCTCCTCATACTCGGTGCTCCCTTATCACGTATCTTCTCCCGCCTGTTACCTAAACGCATCCCCGAGGATATCAGTCCCTGGGGACCCTCCTCTCCCTTCTTCTCCTCTCCATGGCCGTCCACCCCTCCAAGTCTTCGCTATTCTCCTTGTCCGAACCAACATTTCTAGCCTCCTTTCCGCACGCCTCCGCGTACGTAGGATCCCCCTTCCTGGACCTCTTTGTCTCCCCCGCTCTCTTCCCCTCAACAGACACCATCTTTCTCTTCGGGTAGTCAGCCACCACCCTTGCTCTTGCCGCCTCTCTTACCACCTCCGTCATTGTGACTCGTCTCCCTGTATTTTGTCGAGCACCATCTATCCCAACTACATCTGTCCTCCTCCTCCTTCTTCTCTCCTTCTGTCCACTGCATTGCTCCAATGACGATACAATTCCCTTTATCAAATTTCCAATTTCTCTAATGCCTTCTTTCTTGTCCTTATCCAACTTGAATTTCTTCACCAGGACATTCAGCATCTGGACCGCCTCCGCCAGGGCTTGCGTAAATCCCTTTAGCTCTCCTATCGTGATCATTACCTCCTCCCCTTCAACCTCGCTAGCCTGGGTTTCAAAGTCCTCCTTAGCACTGTCCTCCGCCGCGCTACCTGCAGGTATCAACCTCCCACGCCTGGCACGAGTACTTCTCTCCACCGCTTTTCAGGCCAGCTGCTTTCCGCCTATTCCGCTTCTTCCAACTATAGGCCTGCTCTGATCACTATCTCCAACTCCAAATGATCCATCACCGCCCTCGGATTCTTCTCCAGCTTCCGTTTCCACCTTCCGACTCGCCACCGGGCTCCTTAGTAGCCTCCTACTCGGCTTAAGCGGGCTGAACCCATCACCGTTCTCTCCTCCTTTATAGCTCGGAATAACCGAGATAGTCACGTTATCATTCAATCTGATATCTGAGATCACCGTCCTATCCCTCGTCGACTCCTTTCTCACCTCCACTGGTCCACCTTCCTCTCCCACAAGGCTACTTCGCCCCCTATTGTCCACTCCTTTCTCCCCAGTCGCCTTTACCGAACGAAGAGGTGCCTGGGGATTCACCTCCCCCCCGCCGTTCTTCCAGTTGCTCGATGACCGTCAGGTCGAGCCTGGTAAGCCACTCGTGTTCTCGACGGGACCTGGGGACTCCGAAACCCCCTGAGCCGTAATTTTATTCACTCCATAATAATAATTAAGTTCTCATAGTCAAAAAAAAAACATAGCCGGTCGTCATAAGTCCCTGCCAAATATCCGTCCAAATAGAAAGAAAAATCATAAGCCCAAAACTCGCCAAGGTCATCAACACAAATGGTAGTTTATAATAATAACACTCCATTAAACAATCATTCGCCTACAGCGGTTGACACTCATTCAGTATACTTGCGAAGCACCATCAATACATGTGTCACCGCCTCTTTCCCCTACACTATATCACGCAAATGCATAAACAACCAGATAAATAGCTAAATAAATAAATAATAGCCAAATAAATACACGTGTTAATAGATAAATAAATAATAAATAATAAATAACCACCAATAAGTAACTAATAAATTATTAAATAATGAATAAATATAAGTTGATACTATAAATAATAATAACCTTAAAATAAATATATAAATAACTGTCTAAATAAATAAATAAACAATAACTAAATAATAACATACACTCCATGCATCCCTCATATCGCATACGTAACTCATATTTTAATATTCTCCAATCTCCTAGCACGATTAAACTTGTAAAGAAGTCCGCAAAGAAGTCCGGCTCGGGAAACATAAATGAAAAATACAAAAATACGTACTCTGGTCTACCTAATTTTAATTATTCATAATAGGAACTTACGCCCAGCAGACCATACATTCGTTCATCACACTGTCCGTATGGTGCAGTGTCCGTATGGTCCGCGCCGCAGCGAGCATATACCATGCGCACCACGCCAGCCGAGCGTATGCGCCCTACCATTACATTACATTATAACGTAAAATATGTCTATAATTATATATAATAACTCGTAAATATTAATAACTTTCGCTACAGTGTAATATGTGTGTGTATATATCCTAAATATAACATACTCAACTACGTCTTTGACAAATATAATCGCCAACCTCCTCAATAGTAATTTCAACACTTATAAGCATTAACTCTTTAATATAATTATTATTCACTATCATCATGCTAAAATCTGAACATGTATATTTTTAATAATTTGTGCTTTTAATAGTTTTAATATTTATACTAATTGAAAATAGTTATTAATAGTTTTTAATAGCTTTTAATAGCTGCTTTCAATAGTTGGTTCGGCTTTAGATATTATTTAATTAATGTTCAACAACTTTACCACTATAGTCACTTATCTATGTGTCACAGTCTATGATTGTCTATCCGTAGACCTACACAAAATGACGGCGGCAGAATCAAACGTGCCATAGTGTCATAAAGTCTATATAAATTTCGTTTTTATTCAGTACTTATAGTTCGCAAGACCACACATAGAGCTTGTTCATGTAATCTGCCACTAGCGATGCTTTAACATCCCCTTCGATGATTGCTAATTATCACACTATTACTATTCACTAATAACTACAATTGCTTATAATATTGTTTACAAATTGTTTATGATAATGATTGGCTATATAACTAATATTAACGGTAAGTACCAGACTTCATTATTTAATGGTATTAAATATATACCCTTCATTAAATTCATACTAGCTCTGTCAATATCGCTTGTCATGATAATTGCTATCAAGTCATATTTATCTTTAGATATAGACATTATATATATACATTATTTACTTACATTATCTATTCCCAGCACTATGCAGCTCGGGATAATTAACTGCTCTCAGCTGCACTTATATAACAAAAATTTAACTTGGTAAGCCTAACCTCAAAATATGGCCTCTGATAAACAAGAATTCTATTAAACTATCTGGATCAAGCATAGTCTAACTAAAGTAAAATAATAAATAAAATAAAAATAAAAATAACTAGGTAAAACGAGGTATGAATCAAATGTAATACAACTAAGTAATAATAATAAAATTATATTCTTTCCATATGATACTGCTTCACCCATCATCTATTACAAATGCTACAAGGAAACACTCCTTCCCACCACAAATTTAATGCAAAATTTTCTTTATAACAGATCAAATCAGATCTCACCACGTCTCCGACAATAACCAACTTAAATATCATAAATTATGACAAACTATAGATCCATACTATAAAATTATTACAAGTAAGTGTCTCCTTAACATATACTCCAAGGATAATAACCTAAATAATTCAGCCACTATAATAAATAAAATACTGTAATAGGTAAAATACTAATCATCCTTTATTAAAGATGATCGGCACCATAATTTCTCTAATTCAACCTTCACATCAAATAGTCAAATCCGTCGTGTGAGCGTACAGCATTCAAGTGATCAGTTATAATAACTCAATATCCCTTAACAATTCACCTTATATAGTACAATAAAACTTAATATTATATGTATAATTTTCAGCCTATGGGACATGTCACAGAAACATATCAAGATAGCATGGACGACGCCTTATCAACAACTCCACTAAGTCATTATTAGATAAAGCACCAATCACTTATTCCCTAGAAAGAACCATATGTACTTAGCAAAATTCCATCTTCATATTATTTAAATCATAAGTCATCACATAACCTTCACTTACAAGTCGCTACAACTCTGCAGCTAATCAACAACTAATCCCATATAGATAAAACATACCTATGTGCAATCACTATTCCACTTTAAAGTTCTAGATGGAGGGAACACCACATTAAACTGCCATGTATATCTTATTACCAAGGAACTTCATATGCTAACCATGAATGCCATTAAAGTAAGTATTGAATTACTATAATGTTATATCCTCCAGACTAATACATGCATTTCAGCATAATTAACAAATTAATCATGTGTAACTCAACCAACTATATCTTTTACTAAAGATCCAATTTACATTCTAGATGGACTCGATATCATATCAGAAGTTACCACATGACTCTATGCTCCAATAATAAATCTATAATTAATAGCTACTACCAAAGAATAAAATAGTATTACTTTAGCAATACCAAAACCAAAATCCAAGGTCCAAGTATAACTTTCTGCCTTTAATAGCAAATTATCCTGTATAAGTACAAACGGCTTACATATATTTCCACTAATTAGCTATATTTCTAGGTGAAAACTATTACCACATTAAACTACCACATAGCTCTCATATCCCTCATGTTGCATCTATGCTAAATAATACTAGCCAATCAAATATTGGATTACTTTAAACATTATAACCTAGTTCAATTACGTAGTTACATAAGTATAACTGTGCTAAGATGAAATAGTATCCAGCAGTATACCAATATCTAATAATTTAATCATATGTAAACACAACCACTGTATCCTTTATTAAAAATCCAATTATGTATCCTGATAGACTCGAACATCATATTAGATACTACCACATGGCTTTCTGACTTGCAGAAAGAAACAAACAACTACATAATACTTGATGAATCACTCACCAGATGAATCCAACAGGCAATAACATCCATATCATGGCAATAATTCATAATTATTATAAGCAATACTAAATATATAGCATATAAAATACATCTAAACTTTAACTGGAAACATAACCTATACCATCCATCCATACCACTTATGATTACATTATAATTAAATAATAATTATCTATCACTTCATCTTAGCCACGAAGGTTTACATACTAAATTAATAATTTAACACTATTAACACCCATATTTATATTAATAATTTATTTCCATATTTATAATTATGACACTTTATATCCTAAACGGGTTTTATACAAGTACTAAAAACACTTATAACATAATGCACTTAACTATCCAATTAAGTCATAACGTCAACTCTGCATCTGAATTAATATTCCTCTTCATTCTTCGTTCTAAAATCCTTCACAGTTACCACTCAGTCAATTATTACGTACACAAAACTCAGTCATTATCAATGCTTAAACGCCTATTACAAACATACTTATAACTATTTTACACTTACTAAATATAATAACTAATAATTTTAGCCAAAATTTAGAATTAGCACATGCTGCATACCATATTATAAAATTAACACTCCATATCTAATGACAATGTAAAATATACAGTAATTACTATAAAACTCCATTGCAATTATACATCTATCTTATAAAATTACTGATTCAGCCATTCATTCTATACATTCTTGTTATACAAGTATCTCCTACTTCAAGACTATAATTAATCACTTATAATACCATAATAACTCAGCCATGGGCTTACATATATAATTTACTTAATTTAACGCGCCTATTTATTCATCATCTGTTCTTATAGCCACAGAAAGCTCATTTATCAAATAATTTACTCATTTGCACTTGGTATTATAACCACCTATAACCTCAAATTTGAACTTTCACATTTCCACAAATTATTAGTGATTATAAACGACTATTAACATCCTCCACATCACAAGGTTGACTTTCTATCTCCTTACAGTCCAATAAACAGCCAAATAAAATGTTCTATCGTGAATTTTCATTCTCGACAACTCCTCAAGCTATCATAACGTCATGATATTTACTGTTAAATATGATGTTAAATCCACCCATCCTCACTTCCACTGCTTTTTAATCCCAGTCCAATTACTGTTATTTCACAATATATTATAACTACACACACATACTTCGCACTTTGATCACAATAATGATAATTTACGGGAGCGAGCCAAAACACATCCGCACACCTCAACGTATCGAGCCGAACTCCATACGAATGATACCTGGATCCCGCGGGGCTAGTTCTCTTACTGTAATATTCCACTACCCTGTTTTTACCTTCAACTTTATGCATTAAAATAGCCCCATATTCTTCCGAACTGGCATTGGTATGTAACTCTATAGGATAATTAGGGTCAAATATCATTAACACCATCGCATTATTAGCGCATCGGTCAGAATAGAAATTACTTTTTGCCTTATCTTTTCGTGCCTATCCGTCCAATTTATGTTTTTGTTACAAGAAGTGAGTGCGTATAGAGATTTCATTACTTGTCAAAATTTAGGAACAAATTTTCGGAAATAAGAAGCTAAACCTATGAATCTAAGTGGTGTGGCGGTCGTTGGTGCAGGTAAGGAACTCAGGGCTTGTACCCGGGTTAGGGCGAACTTCTCCGTTACGAATTACATATCCAAGATATAGCATCGATGTCTTTAGGAAAGAGCATTTAGAAAAATGGAAAGAAAATCCGGCGTTCACCAGGATATTTAACACAATGTGCAACCTTTCTAGAGCTTGGTCTATCGTATCGGCAATAATTAGAACGTCATCCAGATAAACAACACATACGAATAGGCGAGGTCGCCCAAGGCCTTGAGAATGGCCCTCTGAAAAACGGACGGTGCAATTTTCAACCCAAACGGTATCGTTATGTATTCGTATTGGCCGTCGGGGGTAACGAATGCTCTATACTCCGTAGAATTAGGATGAATGGGAATTTGATGAAACCCGCTGGCCATGTCCAGGCTAATGCAGTATCTCGCCTTTTGCAGTCTCGCGATTTGATCCGCGATAAGGGGTAGGGGATATCGATCTGCGATCGTATTTTTATTTAGCTCTCGGAAATCTACACATAATCTGTCCGAACCGTTTTTCTTCTTCACGAGTAACATAGGGCTCGCGAATGGCGAATTGCTAGGTCTTATAATTTTTGCTTTAATTAATTTGTTTATTCTCTCGCGTACTATTTTTCGCTCTTCCTTGCGAAGTCTATATGGGCTTCTTTGAACTGTGACATTAGGGTCAATTAGCCGTATTTCTAACTGGCCCGTACTTACGCGAGTACGTGGGAAACCCGTAATGAATAAATCTTTGAATTCTTCGAGAACAGAAATTACTCGACTCTTATCGTTACTAATTACATCAGTGTCAACTTCGTTGATATTGATCTCGTATTCCGCGGTTTTACTACAGGCATTAATTATCTTAGTCTTGTAAATAACGAGGTTATTTTGTGTAATGTTTATGTCAAAACCTTGGCTTAGAATTTCACGACCAATCATGTTATCATATTTTAAGTAAATATCAGGGAGGACATGAAAGGTTATCTTCAGTGTAAAACCATTAATACGTACAGTGGACAAAATCTGAGATGTACTTTTAACACAAGTATTTCCTATCCCTCGCATTACTATTATATCAGTCGCTCTTTTGTCAGAAAATTTCGAGGCTGCGGATTCTTTAATTAATGAGCATTCGGCTCCCGAATCAGAGCAAAATGGAAACGACTCACCCAGATGGCGTTTGCCAGTTGGAGCTTCCACTGCACAGGAGTCAACAGGCCACCAGGCATTAGGTAAGTTTTGCCACCTAGACTTCAGGATGGAACGGAGACGATTACCGTAAGCTTCCATGGATTCGTTCCTCAACGATTGTTCCCATCTTCACTAGCACCCAGGTTGCTGTCTCTTAGCCGTCGGGGCCGTCCTTCCGAACTGGGACGTATGGTTGGACGGTGGAGGACGAAGCAGGTGCTCACCGACCATGGGTGCTTCGGTGAGTACCTGCATCGAATCGGGAAAGAGGCGACCGCGCGCTGCCACCACTGCGACGCTGGTGTGGATTCGGCGCAGCACACGCTGGAGGATTGCCCTGCGTGGGCTATGCCGCGCCACATCCTCACCGTGGAAATAGGGCCGGACCTCTCGCCGCCGGCGATCTTCAACGCGATGCTGACGAGCGAGAGCGGAAGGCGCGCCGTCGTCTCCTTCTGCGAGCAGGTAATGCTCCGGAAGGAGGCGGCAGAGCGGGTGAGGGAGCGGGACTCCCACCCGGAAAGGATCGGCAGGCGAGGTCGCGGCAGAGGCCGTGGACGCGCCCCGGCGAGAGCCGGCGGGGTCCAATCTTAGGCGCTGACAAACCCAGCGCCCAGGGGCCGACAAGCAGTCCGGTAGGGGATCCGGACTGCGTTGCACGGCGGCCCCTGCGAAGTGCATCGGTGTGACATGACCTCACACCGCGGCAACAGCGAATGGACGAATCATGACTCGCGCGGGGGAGGCCCAGTGTTTGTTGCTTACCTGCAGTTCCTGGGCCTCCCTCGACCGCTACAGGGAAGGTCATCGTGGAGGTTTTAGTCGGTTGGAGTCCGACACTACCGCGTCGCTTCTCTCCCCCAGAAGCGACGCGGCGTCCGTGCGGATTTCCTCCACGTAAAAAAAAAAAAAAAAAAAAAAAAAAAAGGGGGAACCACACGGCGATGTTCGCGGATTGCAGAGGAGGCATAGTGATCATTACGTTCGCTGCGTGTTTACTATCCTCGTTAGAGTTTGCCATCTCTTCGTTCACTTATCACGTCGGGGTCACCAATTGTGGAGGAATGGTAGAGGCTTGGTAATGAAATGACGAAGACTTGCTATTACAAACCGTCAAAATATATTTGAAATAAATGAGATAAATAAATTAATATAAATAATTATTATTTTATTATAATTTAATATAATTATTAAATTAACCTTAATATTTTGTATAAAATATATGATTTTCTTTAAGATCCAACTTTCAGATCTATGTTCGGCTCTATGTCTTACATATTCAGTGGCTATTCAATATGACGCCACAAGACGGCTCTCTTATAGTTCACTAATCTATGGAGCTTCGTTACATTGTGTCAAATGTTATGGTCATGGTGCTAATGATCTTCTAATATCGGGGTACTCATATCATCATGGTCACTGTTCATGCTATTGTAACGACCACCCGAAAGTCAGGCATCCGCTGACATCGGATATGCCGATAACACCTAGTATTGCGATAACTAAGAGAAAAGACAACAGCCAGACTCCCACCCATAAGATATGTGAGTCATAATAAAGAAATAAAAAACCCGGTCCTTTAGTCAGTAACCTCAGTTTGTAATCTGCAGATAATAAAGCATATGGATGGGCTATTGCTCATTCCCCTACTTATAAAACCTCGTTTTTTTTTTTATTACGTAACATTTTTGGCGATCCTGCCAGAATTCATTCGGTTCAGTGTAAATGAAATTTCGATTTCGGCGTACGCGCATCACTGATGATTGAAGAATCAAGCGGATCTCTGCATAGATCAGCTAACTTTGCGTGAAAACGACTTCTACGGAAAGCGGACTACGGTCGTCACCAAAACCGAAACTGGTCTGAGCAACATTCACGAAACGAAGAATAACCAGGTAAAAAGAAAAACTGGATTCTTTTAAACACTATCGTACTAATGGAGCCCGTGATAAATTGCAACGTACACGATAGAACTTTAACGAATCGGTACACAGTTATGTGAAGAGGTTTCGACACAACCTCAACGAACTTATATACGCAGTCCAACATGAAATTCGCGGTCCCATACGTCGAGCAGTTGCTATAGATCTTGAATCCGAACGAGCCACCAAAATCTTTGTTCTAAACTTGAAACCCGAAATAGAAATACGCACATCGGTCACAAGAACAAGGAATCTCCAAGAAGCACAAGATACAGATTTCGAGGCGGAGTTACTCATAGAGGAAATCGAACGCAACAAAACATAGTAAGAGGAAGAGCAACGAATCAACCAATTGCGAGATGCAACCCCCGATTTCAAGAAACACAAAATGCAAGAAGAAACATCACACTCGGCATCGCAGCACTATCAATGCGAATAAATCCACCTACGGAAGGAAAAGCGATAATGGACCGCCCAAATGTTTCGAATGTAATCAAACGGGACATTTAGCCAACGGTTGTACCCAACAGAGAAATTTTCCGCCAGCCAGCCAGAGAAACTTACCACCTCCGAGAAATTACCATATAATGACGGACGAAGAGGATATGAATCTCGAGGAAGAAGTGGAAGAGGACCAACGATATGAATTAACGTCATCACTGGAAGACTCCTCACAATTATCATCGGATCAAAACTTGAACTAAGGCGATATTTAGTAGACACTGGTGCCGGAATAAACATAGTCAAACGCTCAAGAATCATTTCCACCCCATTAAAAGACGATAAGAAAACATTCTTTATGGGCAATGACAAATACGAGACAGACGAATACGTTTACCTTAGAATCTGTGACAAAAGAAACAAATTCTGCATAGTACCTGACGACTTCCCACTAATCGAAGACGGAATCATAGGGTTGCCAATGCTAGAAAACTGTCAATACAAAATTACAAACGACCAAATCCAACTTAACGATCATGTATTTTCATTTCAGCCACCACAGGTAATTTCTTCAGGACAAACCAAATCGAAACAATTTATCTGCACAAGAGACCGACGCAAGTATACTTCTGCAATACCGGTGAGCAGCCAATACCAATTTCTAATTTCTCGAACAAATTAAAAAATTCAGAAACATAATCAGAACGAGCCATATTGAAAACAATTTCCGCATTCCTATCGAAAAAATCCTCTTACACTACATTGACGTATTCGATTCAGACACAGACACTTTACCATGCACCGATTTAACAAAATCATAATCTTACGGACCACCCGAGGCACACAAATTAGAAATCGAAAAACAATCAAAGAAATGTTAAACAAAAATATAATCGAAGAATCAGACTCATAGTACAATAGTCCAGTATGGGTAGTCCCCAAGAAATCGGACGCCTCCGGAAAACAAAAGTGGCCTATAGTGATAGATTTCCGTAAATTAAACGAATTAACTGATCAAGACGCGTACCCTTTGCCAAACATTGACGATATACTCTCGTAATTAGGAAACGCGAAATTCTTCTCCGCACTAGATCTCTCCTCCGGGTTTTATCAAATACCAATGGACGTAACATAAAAAAAATACACAGCTTTTAGTACGCCTCAGGGACACTTTCAATACAATCGAATGCCATTCGGATTAAAAAACGCCCCAGCTACATTCCAACGCATGATGGACACAACACTTCGCGGTTTATTAAATAAATATTGCTTCGTTTATTTAGACGACATCGTAATATTCGGAAATACGATTCAACAACATAACGACAACCTTGCAATTGTATTACAGAGATTAAGAGAATTAGGACTAAAGATTCAACCAGACAAATGTGAATTCTTAAAACCAGAATTAGAATACCTTGGACACATTATCACACACGAAGGAATACAACCAAACCCGAAAAAGAGAGAAGCAGTCAAAGAATTCAAAATTCCCAAAAACTCAACCGGCGTAAAATCATTCTTAGGACTAGCAGAATATTATAGAAAATTCATACGTAACTTTTCAAAGATAGCCAAACCTCTAACCGACCTGACAAAGAAAGACACACCCTTTCATTGGACAGAAAAACAACAAGATAACTCTCAAACTCTCAAAGCCCCGGTATTGACATATCCTAACTTTAATGAAACATTTAAATTAACAACCGACGCCTCTAACGAAGGAATAGGCGCTGTTCTTTCGCAAAACGACCATCCTTTTTGCTACATCTCCAGAACACTAAATCCTCCCGAAAGAAATTTACTCAACCACTGAAAAAGAACTCCTTGCAATCGTATGGGCAGTAAAACGTTTGAGGCAATATTTGCTAGGAAGGCATTTTCTCATAAGAACCGACCATCAAGCTTTAACTTGGCTTAAAAACTGCAAAGACCCCTCATCACGACTAATTAGATGGAAATTAAAGCTAGAAGAATACGATTACGAAATACAATACCACAAAGGAAAAGATAATACGGCTGCTGACGCACTTTCCAGACAAACTATTAACAATTTGACGACTGAAGACCATCTCCTTGACGAGTATGACAAATGGGAGCAAGACATCGACGCACTTCCTGAACTACTAAAGATAGTCCCCAACGAAAAATCCTTCTTCCAAATAACAAAAGGAACTCTAGGACCCTACGACAAAAAGAAATGGTTAAAGAAGATCATAGAATCAGCTACCACACATAAAAAGTTAGGTATACGGGAACAACAGTTTCGATGAAATCGAAAAGGCACGAATAAAAATATTTTTGATGTATGTTAATGACAAGATAGAAGAAATAATCTTTGCATACGACCCGATTCAAATTCTAATAGACGAACAAGTTGACGCGATTATAAAAGAAAATCATAACGACGTTTTAGGACACTTAGGTATACAGAAAACTTACGCAAAAATCAAAGAACGATTTAAAATCCCACATTTGTTCTCAAAGGTAGAGGAATTTATAAAAAATTGTGTAGCATGTCAAAAACAGAAATTTGTCAGAATCCGCGCGAAAGAAATTCCCGTGATACCTCAAACCCCCACTGAACCAAACGAAAAGATAACAATGGACATAATTGGTCCCATGCCAAAAACTAAACGAGGAAACCAGTATATACTCTCTATTCATGACGATTTGACCAAATACCTGATATTAACACCCCTCAAGACACAAAGAACCGAATCCATAATAGATGCCTTATCGAATCATTACATTTACATCTTCTCAGCACCTAAAACTATACTAACAGACCAAGGACAGAACTTTATTAGCGAACTCATGACGAAATTCGAAGAAGCATTTACAATAAAACATATAAAAACAACCAGCTTTCACCCACAATATAACGGGTCCCTAGAAAGAACACACGCAACGGTAAAAGACATGATACGAACAAGTCTAAACGACTCAGACAAAGAATGGGACGAAGTATTAAACTTCGTATGCTTAGGATATAACACAGCAATACACGATGCAACTGGTTTTTCACTTTTTGAACTAACCTTTGGACGAAAAGCTAACCTCCCATCCTCAATATCCAGAACCTCCAACTACACGTATGAAGAAATGTTTACACTATGGCAAAAACAATTAGACAAATACAAAACACTAGCTAGACGGACACTTGAACAAAGTAGAAAACGCTACATGCGAGACCAACAAAGAAAAATCATTAAGACACAAACGGTATTTAAAGAGGGAGACGCAGTTCTTATACATAATGATCACAAAACAGATAAATTGGACGACGAATGGTTAGGTTCTTACCACATCGAAAAGGCTATGACTCCTTATTACGAAATTCTAATCAATAACCAAATTAAAAAGATACATGGTAACAGAATTAAACCATACTTTTCAGGGCGCTCATCTTATGCACAACCCTCGTGCTAGGATTGGAATTTATACCGATCGAAAGTAACGCAATTTTCCACAAGAAAATATCTAGAGGCTATTTGTATAATGAAAAAGTTAACATATGTATAGGAATAGATATAAACGACATATTTAACCACATCGATACATTAGGAAAACACATAACAGAGACCTAAAAACATTGTACCACCTCATGTCAAGTAGAACCAGAGATACTTCCCTTAACCAACAAATTTAATAACGTCAAAACACTAGGAACACATTTGAGATTATTAACTCGTTCTAGAGCTAAGAGAGGATTAATAAACGCTATAGGTTCAATTAGCAAAACACTTTTCGGAACCTTAGATTCTGACGATTTACAATTGATAAACCAGAATATCGACAAATTATTTAGCGAAGGAAACGAATTAAAAACCATTGTAGCTAACCAAACCGCTCTAATTACGAAAATCCTAAACACCGACAGCATAAAACAATTTGAAAAAGTAAACGCGGACATACAAAACGAAATAAATCAAGTAAACAAGCGAGAACTTCTAGTAGTCAAGATTATTTCCATGGAAAGCGCTTTGTCAGATCTACACTTTCAACTCGATGAAATATTCAATTTAATTTTACTCGGAAAACAAGGAATTATTAGCCCCCAGGTCATGGATCATCACACTTTCTTAGAACAATACGCTAAAGCTTTAGGAAATCGCATTATGAATAAAGGATTTTTACCAGAAGAAAATAATTTTCAATACATTTTAGACGTCTCTACATTCACACTGTTTGTCCAAAACGAAAAGATTTTCTTTAAAATTTCAATTCCAACGATAATTGACTCGGAATGGGAAATAGAACAGGTATACCCCATACCGACTCAAAAGAATGGAGCATTTCTTGCCCCATTAGTCGAACATCCGATATTTTTCACCTCAGAATTAACTTATATGAATGTAGATCAGATGTATCTGGACAAGCAATGTCGAATCAAACACGAATTGTATATTTGCAAACAAACTCAACCCATACATGATAGACGTTCAAAACACGACTGCGCATCTGAAATAATTAGTGTAGACAATACCATTAGATTTTGTAAATTCACAGTCTATAAGATCGTAGAAATAACTTTTATACCACTCTAAAGCGAAAATCACTACATAGCTATACCAGAAAAACCAATAGAACTCAATATATTCTCTAACGAAGGACATCAAATTGTTAAACTGAAGCAACCCTCTCTGTTGAAAACTAAAATAACTTTAGACAAATTGTATGGAGACAACCATATGAGAATCAGTGGCAACCCCAAGAGCGTTTTTTACGATATTAAGACCAAAATTATATATAGAACTAATAATGTAAACCTACCCTTAATGCTTGACTCCCTAGAAAAAACTCCTAAAGTAATGAGCAACCTAAACGGTTATACTGATACCCTGAATCAAATAGAAGATAGAGCCAATCAATTAACTTTTTCGCACAGAATGACACAAATTAAAACTTGGGGTCTCACTACGTTGCAGGTAATAGGATATATATCCATTGGACTCATATGCTTGTATCTGCTCAATAAGATAGGACTGTCAAAATTATGTATTCACATATTTTGCTGTAAAATTAAGAAAAACATCGTTAGTAATACACCCAACATTAGTACTGCAACACCTTCCGCCCCTAAAAACATTTACACACCGATGTCACCTGTACAATCTGGAACAGAAAAAGAATCAAGAGTAAGTTTTGTATTATCAATACCGCCCAAGGCCAAATTCCATCCATCGATTCTGAAGAAACGCAAGAACTTAGAGGACTAAGTTCACTCTACGAAGGGGGGAGTGTAACGAACACCCAAGAGCAAGGCATCCGCTGACATCGGATATGTCGATAACACCTAGTATTGCGATAACTAAGAGAAAAGACAACAGCCAGACTCCCACCCATAAGATATGTGAATCATAATAAAGAAATAAAAACCCCGGTCCTTTAGTCAGTAACCTCAGTTTGTAATCTGCAGTTAATAAAGCATATGAATGGGCTATTGCTCATTCCTTTACTTATAAAACTTCGTTCTTTTTCTTTTTGTTACGTGACACTATCACTACAGACATCCAATTCAGCAGGAATGCTACTATCTGGCATTTTTCTTAATCTATCATGGCTGTATTTATATGATCGTTTCCCATCTAATGTTTTTAGAGTATATCTATCTCCTTCCAGAACTTCTGCTATTATAAATGGACCCTTGAATTTTCGGTCTAATTTAGTTTGATTTCTTTCCTCATTTTTGCGTAATACAAAGTCACCAAGATTGAATCTAACTACTTTAGCTTTCGTCTTGTCGAATCTATCTTTGCTATACTTAGCGCTAATCTCTATGTTCTGTATTGCCTGTTGCCTTATATCGAAGATATCTATTTTTCTTTCGGCAATATCATCGGGTAGCAATAACCCGTAGGGTCTTGCTGTTTTTCCGATTAGTAATTCTAACAGACTCGATTTAATCACACGATTGGTGGTGCAATTCAAAGCCAATTGCACTTCGTCAATCGCGTCTTGCCATGACCGTCCGTCGTTTCTACGCCTGTAAACATGTTTTTCAGGGTACACATAATACGTTCTACTTGTCCATTGGCCTTATTTATTAGCACCGGTTGCTATTAAGTGGAGTTTAATATGTTTACTTTGGCAAAATTTTTGGAATTACTTTCCCGTAAAACATTTTCCTTGATCCGCTATAATCCGGCAACTACTGCCGAACAAAAATATAGCAGACTTAAGCGCTTTAACCCCTTCACTTCGGCAGTCCAGTCCACGTAATAAAAAGTCTAGACTAAAGAATTGAGGACCATCCCAAACATTCCAAAAGAAATATATATATACGTCAGAGATGAAAGGACACCGGAGCCTCCCTTTGTAATTTTGGGAAAATCCCCTAATGCTTTAGTCTAGATTCCACCATAGCCTTAATTAAATAATTGTCAGCAATTCAATTCGAATATATTTTTCAAGATTCGTATAATGAGCTTGGGCTCCAGGCGACAACCAGTCGCCGAACGTGTCTGCGGTCACGGGATAAGCGTTTTGTCTAACAAAGGTATGGAGTAATTGTAGACCTACCCTTAAAAGAAATAGTTGTGGCGGCACTCCACAGTAAACATTCCAACAGTTTCTGTCCCGTAGCTCGAAATTTCAAGTCAAGGTTTGACGTAAATATTACACAAAATAGCCTCGCTATTTGTAAAATAAAATTTATTAATGTCCGTAGTAAAACCGCTGAAGACGGGATCGATATTAATGAAGTTGATACTGACATAATTGGTAACGATAAAAGTCGATTAATTTCTGTCTCGAAAAATTCAAAGATTCATTCATTGTGGGTTGCCACGATTTCAACAAATTTTCTACAGTAATTACATTTTAAATCATACTATGATTCGATGCATCAATTTCGACAGATAAACGATTTTTAACTACTGAGTGAGATTTTGCTTAAATCAACCACAAATTAAGAAAGAAAAAACTTGTCAAATATTGAATACTGCACAGTGTTTCGCGTATAAAATATAGGCTTCTCTTTCTCTCTCTCTCTCTCTAATGTGGTGAGCCCTTTCGAAGAAAATGGTAGACGCATACTCCCGTACAAAGCATTCATCGAACGTGGCTTAGTTTATACATTTCCACTGTCCAATCTTAATAGCTTGCTCAATTTTCAAACGAGACTTATGCATGCGCGCAGACTCGCTTTTGTACGGAGGGCTTGTATTTATGCCGGTTGTATCGTTTTGGTCTCTTGGGAGGAATAAAATCGGTGTGTTGTAAAACGTTACTATCGATTTGGCAATTATCAGTCCGCCGGGGTTTTGTTGGTCGTACGTCACCGTACAAAGTAGTCCTTATAGACTTAGCAAGAAAGAGCGAAGGATAGTACGCGAAAGGATAACCGAATTAATTAAAGCAAAAATCATAAAGTCTAGTAACTCACCATTCGCGAGCTCTATGTTACTCGTGGAGAAGAAGGATGATTCAGATAGATTATGTGTAGATTTTCGAGAGCTAAATAAAAATACTGTCGCGGATCAGTATCCTTTACCCCTTATTGCGGATCAAATCGCGAGACTGCAAAAGGCGAGATACTGCATTAGCCTGGACATGGCTAGCGGGTTTCACCAAATTCCCATTCATCCTAACTCTACGAAGTATACAGCATTCGTTACCCCCGATGGACAATACAAATACATAACGATGCCGTTTGGATTGAAAAATGCACCGTCCGTTTTTCAGAAGGCCATTCTCAAGGCCTTGGGCGACCTCGCCTATTCGTATGTTGTTGTTTATCTGGATGACGTTCTAATTATCGCCGATACGATAGACCGAGCTCTAGAAAGGTTGCACATTGTGTTAAATATCCTGGTGAACGCCGGATTTCCTTTCCATTTTTCTAAATGCTCTTTCCTAAAGACATCGATGCTATATCTTGGATATGTAATTCGTAACGGAGAAGTTCGCCCTAACCCGGGTACAAACCCTGAGTTCCTTACCTGCACCAACGACCGCCACACAACTTAGACAGTTCATAGGTTTAGCTTCTTATTTCCGAAAATTTGTTCCTAAATTTTGACAAGTAATGAAATCTCTATACGCACTTACTTCTTGTAACAAAAACATAAATTGGACGGATAGGCACGGAAAGATAAGGCAAAAAGTAATTTCTATTCTGACCGATGAGCCGGTGTTAATGATATTTGATCCTAATTACCCTATAGAGTTACATACCGATGCCAGTTCGGAAGGATATGGGGCTATTTTAATGCATAAGGTTGAAGATAAAAACAGGGTAGTGGAATACTACGGTAGGAGAGCTAGTCCAGCGGAATCCAGGTATCATTCGTATGGGGAGCACGAGGCGGGTATGGGTTCCCAGGGTGTAGGACCATGCCCTGGGAAACCCCGATGTATCTGATATCCTCCTATAGCCGGGTGGCGGCTGGTCGATGCCTTAGGCACCCTCCAGATTGCCGATCCGGTGCGGAGAATTTCGGAAAAGTTGGTGGGCCCATACCTGCCAAGACCACTCACCTCGCCTTCTCGT
>JACXIL010000154.1:0-132715 GCA_014737365.1 Bombus soroeensis | reverse complement strand
GCCAGAAACGCCCAAAACGCAACCTTTCAACGATTTTAACGAGAACTATCTGCTATATCGTTCCCGTTTGGGATATTTTAAAACCTGAACGCTGTTTCTCTCTCAATTTTACTCGCTGTATGTAGTTCACACATAACACATAATCGAAACAATGTAAGGAGCGCGCAATTCGCAAACATTCATCGATTTTAACGAGAAACGCGCAATTACTTTATAACGCAATACTATATGACGCAATAATCTGTAACGTAATACTGCATAAAGTAATACTTTATAACGCAATAAAATATAACGCAATAGTATTTAACGTAATACTGCATATAGTATTACTTTAAAACGCAAAACTATATAACGCAATTCTCTTTAACGTAATACTGCATAAAGTATTACTTTATAAAGCAATACTATATAACGCAATAATGTTCAACGTATAACTGCATGTAGTAAGACTTTATAACGTAGTACTAAATAACGTAATAGCGCGTAAAGTATTACTTTATAACGTAGTATTAAATTACGTAATAGTGCATATATTATTACTCTATAACGCAATACTATATAACGCAATAATATTTAACATAACACTGCATATAGTATCGCTTTATAACGCAATACTATATGACGCAATAGTCTTTAACGTAACACTGCATAAAGTATTACTTTAAAACGCAAGACTATATAACGCAATACTCTTTAACGTAATACTGCATAAAGTATTACTTTATAACGCAATACTCTTTAACGTAATACTGCATAAAGTATTACCTTATAGCGCAAAACTATACAACACAATACTATATAACGCAATAATCTTTAACGTTATACTGTATAAAGTAATTCATTATAACGTAGTATTAAATAACGTAATAGAGCATAAAGTAATACTTTATAACGTAGTATTAAATAACGTAATACTGCATATAGTATTACTTTATAACGCAAAACTATATAACGTAATACACTTTAACGTAATACTGCATAACGTATTATTTTATAACGCAATACAATATAACGCAATAGTCTTTAACGTAACACTGCAAAAAGTATTACATTATAACGCAATACTATATGACGCAATAGTCCTTAACGTAACACTGCATGGAGTATTAGTTTATAACGCAATACTCTTTAACGTAATACTGCATATAGTATTACTTTATAGCGCAAAACTATATAACACAATACTATATAACACAATAATCTTTAACGTTATACTGTATAAAGTAATACATTATAACGTAGTATTAAATAACGTAATAGTGCATAAAGTAATACTTTATAACGTATTATTAAATAACGTAATACTGCATATAGTATTACTTTATAACGCGAAACTATATAACGTAATACTCATTTACGTAATACTGCATATAGTATTGCTTTATAACGCATTACTATATAAAGCAATACTCTTCAACGTAATATTGTATATAAAATTACTTTATAACTCAATGCTATATAAAGCAATACTCTTTAACGTAATACTGCATAAAGTATTACTGTATATCGCAATACTATATATCGCAATATTCTTTAACGCAATGTTGCCTAGAGTATTACTTTATGACGTAATACTATAGAATGTAATACCTTACACGTTGTAGTACTGCATAAAGTAATACTTTATAACGTAATAATATACAACGTAATACATGATAACGAAATTCTACATAACGTTGTACAACACAACGTTGTAGTATATAAAGTAGCACGTTTCAACACAATAATATATGACGTAATTCTACTTAACGTTACACTGTATAACGTAATACTGCATAAAGAAATTCTTTATAACGTATTACTATTTAACGCAATACTGTATAAAGTAATTCTTTATAACGCAATACTATATAACGCAATTCTCTTTAACGTGATACTGCATAAAGCAATACTTTTTAACGTATTACTATTTAACGCAACACTGCATAAGGTAATACTTTATAACGCATTACTATGTAACGTAATTGTTACGTGCCTACTCGATAGAATATAATATATCGTCTCTTAAATCGAAATATGAAAACGTTTTTCAAAATCTATTCTCAATGAATTTGCCGCGTCTTTTTTTTATTTATTTACTTATTTATTTGAAATAATACTATTTGAATAATTGAAAACTGTGTTTAAAAGTTCCGATCGATACGATGCTGCCACCAGAAACAGTCTAAGGACTGTTTCAATTAGATATTTTATTATCACTTACCTTTTCGAAGATCCCGAACAGTCGTATTTTCTTAATAATTCTATCGATGAATTAAATACTCGTGGGTAGCGTTAGCTAGCGTTTAATTCAACTACCAAGTAAATTCCACGTTTCTGCTAACCCGCTATGTGCACGAATACTGGTACGGGAGAGGTTTAAAATTGGTGGGAATAAATATTCGATTCTGATATACAAGATTTATTTGTTGAATATCGGTAAATAATGGTTTTATTCATATATACTGGATTATAATGTTATATGTCTATATATGTATAATTATTTCACAAGATTCTATTCGCTTTGATCTTATTATATTACTAGATAAATATTTTCTACGTCAAAAGTTTATTTTGATTCGATTGATTGTTGGCAGAGTTTATCTTTTGAAATTTCGAATATTCAGAGTCACAATAGGTTGTAATAGTTTATTTTAATTTGATTGGTCGCTGACACAATTTATCTTTTGAAATTTCAAATATTCGGAATCACAATAGTTTGTAATAGTTTATTCTAATTTGATTGGTTGTTGACAGAATTTATTTAAAATTTCGAATATTCAAAGTCGCAATAGTTATAATGGTTGCTGTCGCACGATATATATATATGTTAGACAAAAGAGCATGCAATTTTCTTATTGGTGAATTGGATAGGTTTTGAACTTTCGTTATTCAATCCGGATTTATTATTAGACCTTTATTTCTTCTCCTTAAATTTCGCTACTGAATCTGTGGTTTTAACTGAAGTTCGGCTCGTTTTACTAGAGTAGTTTTTACCGCTGACTTTTCTTGCCTTTTGGATTTAATGTTAACAAAATGACTCTAGTGATCCTCTCTATGCGAGACTTGTGTGATTTCGCAAGCCTTGCTTGGGCAAGTCTTTGGAGACGGGCAATATTTTGCCAACGATGGGAGGAGGAATGCGAATATCAATAAGCGTTTTCAATAGTTAAGAACACCGTTATGCACAAGCTAACACAGCGAATAATCTCTTGTTTAAAACTCAGAAATAGATAGTTTATCTTTAAGAAATTTACGAAATCGAAAGCAAGATCGAATATATTAATTGTCTGTAAGATTTATTTCGATACACAGATATAACGTAACCACGAAATTATCAAAGAAGGAATTTTATAAAATTTTAAATTCCTACCTTGAGTTGTGTGTTCAGCTCACAACAGGTATCTGGATTTCGCTAGTGGAATTGACACTTGTAATGTTTAGTTATCTAATGTTTATTTAGATCAACTGTCAATTACAAAGTTCCAATTAGCCCGATTTCGCCGGCGCAATTAACGTTTAGAATATTATTATTAAGATGTTTTTATTAATTTATTTAATTATAATATACACTGAACAAAACTTGTAATTTATTATTCGAACTCGTGACCACGGTTACAATTTTATTAATTCGATTTTATTAACGTAGAAAATTTGTCTAACTTGATCGCGACTAAGATTGATGACGAGAGACCGACGGAGCGTAATGTTCGACAACGGAAAAAAGAACCTGTGTTCTATGTTGCTACGTTTATTTATAATGAAGTCTACCATGGGAGGGATTGTCACATGACAGTTCTCTCCCGTGGGAATCGCATTGCTGCAGTTTGGGGTTCCCGCCGGTCGTACGTGAGAAAATGTGGATTTTTGTGATCGCTGATGTCTCGTCTGCCTGGTTATCTTGTTTACCACTAGTGTCTTAGATTCCCAGTTTTTCATCGCTGCTACGTGAGAGAATGTCAAAGTTTGTTGTCGGCAGTTGTTGCTGATGTTGCGTCTGGGAGGCTCGTGGGACCTTCCATGCTGATGCTGTAGCTTATCTTGTTTTCTCCTGAGAAGCTTCTGAAACCTTCCATGCTGATGCTAGTGAGAACGTTGTAGATCCCCTTTGGTACACACGCACCTGCTGGGTCGGCAGGCGCCTCATTGTTCTATCAGCTTTCGCTCAGGTAACACGCGCAACCTCGTTACTCTCCTATAACAAGTTTTTCTTCAAGTTTCTTCAAGTTACTTTGTGTAAGTTTGGCTATTGATTTACGGAAGGCAGTGAAATATTTTCACGTAATATAATTTTGTTCGTTTTCTTCTTTTGCGGTGGCACGTTGTGAGTTTTATCAGTTTTCTGAATAAGTGGTTTGTGCATCCTGATCGTTAGTATGTTGTATTATTATTACGTGGATTTAGATCAATATATAATTGTATAATTTCGTTCGTTTTCTTCTTTTTCAGTGGCACGTTGTGAGTTTTATCAGTTTTCTGGATAAACGTTTGTGCATCCTGATTGTTGGTTGTTATTTTATTATCCGTCCATATTATTCGGGCCTCGATCAGTATTTTCATATGATTGCTACCTTCGGTATTCTATCTTGATTTGATTTATTAGTATTTTGAATATAAGTTTCATTGATTTTAAAACGTTTGAGTTATGGACACGGAGGTATCCACGTCAAGGGTTTCAGTGCGGAATGTGCGAGTACCTGTTTTGTTTTATTTGTATTTTATTTGAATACATCCTGTTCCATTCGTCTTTTATTCGATCGTTTCATTAAACCACATGTATTGTTTCAGCGTAAGAGGAAGAGGGATTACAAAAAATCCGTGCGTGGTCCCAGAAGACGTAGTCAACGTATAAAGTGTCGTGAGCAAGAACGAAAATCGAAGATGCTGAAGGAGGTTCTTGTCGAAATCCTGGAGGCTCATATGCATCATCACTTCTTTATATATATACACATTTCGTGAATCTATGTTCGTTAATTTATTATGTGTTTCTCATCCACGTGTATTGCTTCAGCGCAAGAGAAAGATGAACTGCAGAAGATACGTAAACGGTCCTGGTTCCAGAGAACGTGGTCAGCGCGCGAGTGTGCAGTGTTGTGAGTGAGAACGGAGGTCGAAGATGTTGAAGGAGTTGCTTTCCACTTGTGTTGGCACCCTGTCTCGATCCTGATTATGTTCGATACTAATGTTTCGCATATCTGTACATATATATATATATATATATATAGAACAGACTATATATATATGTCTGCGTTTTGTCTAACAAAGGGATGGAGTAATTGTATAGCTCCCCTTAAAAGAAATAATTGTAGCGACATTGGACAGTAAACATTCCAACGGTCTCTGTCCCATGGCTCGCCACGTGCGGACCCTACACTTCGGGTCGGATGATTTCCAGATGTCGATGCATCTCCACAGTACATATGCAGCTAGCCTGAGGACCCGCTATAAATCTTAGGATTTAGTTAACTAAAGCCCTTCAAACGGACAAACAGCCTTTGTCCTAACTACGGGAAGATACGGGAAATTTGCCTTCCTCAGGAATGACGCTTTCCGCTAACAACTTTTTCTCGAGGGTGGCCAGCATCCTTTTTTAACCACTAACATAGAAATTAGCCAATGAACGGCAACATTTGTTTCCCTCACTTTCCGAACGTAGGCTTTTCTCGACGAATCCGATGATCTCGTGTCCTTAGATACACCCTATCATAGTTTTCCTCAGCAGCATCATTACGACGCAAAGGACATTCTCTTTTGCACTATCTGATCAACGAGGTACTTAGCATCTTGGCAATCGAGTTCATACTTCACGCTTTGGCAGAGAGTTCGACTTAGACTTCGGAATAAAGTACACTTGTTATCCCGTTGATTGCGGATTCGTTATTGAACCTAAGACCATTGTTGTTAGTGTCTAATCACCGTGGTTACTTATCAATGCCGTAATATTCATACTTGTATCAACGGACATTATCCCTATCACAACATTGATGGCTAACTCAAGCGAAGATTTGTTACACGCCCCTACCCTTAATCCTAACGCGAATCCGACATATATATATAGTAAAATTTCTGTATGTAATTCTCCAAGTTTGTTTTTAATCGCCTGATTTGTTAAATAGATTTATTTAGTGGTACATATTTTATCAGCTTTTTATTTCTTGTATCTCTTAATTAATTAAAGTGTGTCTTCTTGTTGTTCCATTTATTTTCCCTTACTAATATGTCGTATATAATTATTCTTATTCTTAATTTATTTGATCAGTTCGCGGCTCGTTCCGTTTATTGATCGGTTAATTAATTATATTGTTAGTTTATTGATCGATCTTATTTAATAGTATTTTATATTCGTATGCTTCTACATCTTGTTAGTCCTTACTAAAGTCTTATTAAAGTGTTTCATTAGCATTATACCGTACGTTCGTTTAGTATGTTCGGATCGCGACTCGCGACATTCCCATGATGTAGTTTTCTGTGTTAGTTACTGAACGCACGGAGCCCCGGACGTGACATAATACTGCATAAAGTAATGCTTACTAGTACGCCATACTATAAAACGCAATATTATATATAACGTAGCACTATATATTTTCACACTATATAAGGTAATACTTTATAACGTATTTCCCGTCTAACGTTTTTTTTTTCTTCTTCTAAATATACCTATCTCCTTCCAAAACCTCTGCTATTACAAATGGACCCGTAAACTTCGGATCTAGTTTAATTTAATTTCTTTCCTCGTTTTTGCATAATAGAAAATCACCGACGTTAAACCTAACCACTTTAGTTTTGGTTTTGTCAAATCTGTCTTTATCGTATTTGGCGCTACTTTCTATATTTGCTATTGCCTGTAGTCTTACACCGGAGATATCCACCCCTTTTTCTTCGATATTGTCAGGTAGCAATAAATCGTAGGGTCTTGCTGTTTTACCGATTAGTAATTCCAGCGGACTCGAGCAAGGACTGCCGAATAAAAATATAGCCGACTGAAGCGCTATAATGGTATTAAAAGAATCTATTTTTCGAGTGTAATGTAGGTATACGAATTTAGTAAAAGCGTGGACTAACACGATGACGCATTCCTTCGAGTCAGTAATATTCGTACAGCTTCTCGAGCAACTTGTCCCAACCTAAGTGCATAATTGACTGGTGCACATGATTAATAACGGACCACCTAAAACCTCTTGGGACAATGGGCAAGCAGAGAGTTCTGCCGTTTCTTTGTATTTTCCGATAAACAGTACCGGATCGTAATTCATACGTATTCGCGATATCTCCCGTGAGTTCATCGTTTTGTAATTTATTAGCGATTTCCGAAATTTGAGGATCGCGACGTTGCTCCGCTAATAGCCAATCTCCTGAAATTTCGGTCAGATTAATTTCTTTCTCTTTAACTTTATTAACTATACTACGATCAATGTCTATGGGGTTTAGCGAAAAGAAATCTACGTGAACCATCCGTTTACCTTCTCGATACATAATGTCGAGGGTAAAAGTTTGTAAGTAGGCCCACCACCTGTAAAGCCTGTCATTTAAATTTACTTTATTGCTAGAAACCTTCAAGGAATTACAGTCGGTAACAACGAGGAATTCTCGTCGAGGAATTTCACGTCGTGTAAATAGTGGCGGAAATGTTTGATAGCGTTTACGACTGCCAACGTCTCTAATTCATACGAATGATATCTGGATTCCGCGGGGCTAGTTCTCCTACTGTAGTATTCCACTACCCTGTTTTTACCTTCAACCTTATGCATTAAAATAGCCCTAATCCTTCCGAACTGGCATCGGTATGTCACTCTATAGGGTAATTAGGGTCAAACATCATTAACACCGGCGCATCGGTTAGAATAGAAATTGCCTTTTGCCTTATCTTTTCGTGCCTATCCGTCCAATTTATGTTTTTGTTACCAAAAGTAAGTATATACAGGGGTTTCATTACTTGTGAAAATTTAGGGACGAATTTCCGGAAGTAAGAAGCTAAACCTATGAACTGTCTAAGTTGTGTGGCGGTCGTTGGTGCAGGTAAGGAACTCAGGGCTTGTACTTTACCCGGGTTGAGGCGAACTCCTCCGTTATGGATTACATATCCAAGGTAAAGTTTTTACCGATGTCTTTAGAAAAGAACAATTAGAGAAATTGAAAGAAAATCCGGCGTTTACGAGGATATACAATACAAAGCATGATCTTTCTAAAGCTTGTTTTATCGAATCGGCATCAATTAGAACATCTTCCAACTAAACAACAACGTGCGAATAAGCTGGGTCGCCTAAGGTCTCGAGGATAGCTCTCCGAAAAAACAGATGGTACGTTTTTTTTTTCTCCCCAAACGGCATCGTTATATATCCGTATTATCCGTCGGGAGAAACAAATGCTGTATGCTCCGTAGGATCAGGATGAATAGGGATTTGATGAAACTCACTTGCCTTGTTCAGGCTAATAAAGTATCTCGCCTTTTGCAACCTCACGATTTGATCCGCAATAAGGGGTAGAGGATACCGATCCGCGACCGTATTTTTATTTAGCTCTCGGAAATCTACACATAGTCTGTCCGAACCGTCTTTGTTATTCACGAGTAACATAGGGCTCGCGAACGGCGAATTGCTAGGCCTTACAATTTTTGCTTCGATTAATTCATTTATTCACTCGCGTACTATTTTTCGCTCTTCCTCGTTAAGTTTATAAGGGCTTCTTTGAGCTGTAACGTTGGGGTCAATTAGCCGTATTTCTAACTGGTCCGTACTTACGCGAGTACGTGGGAAATCCGTAATGAATGAAACTTTGAATTCTTCAAGAACTCTTTAAAATTAATCGACTCTTTTCGTTACCAATTACATCAGTGTCCACTTCGTTAATATCGATTTCGTCTTCCGCGGTTTTACTACAGGCATTAATTATCTTTGTCTTGCAAATAACGAGGCTATTTTGTGTAATGGTTGCGTCAAACCTTGGCTTCAAATTTCACGACCAATCATATCATATTTTAAATAACTATCAGAGAGGGCATGAAAAGTTATCTCCAATGTAAAACCATTAATACGTACAGTGGACAAAATCTAAGATGTACTCTTAACGCAAGTATTTTCTATCCCTCGCATTGATATTATATCAGTCGCTCTTTTGCCGGAAAATTTCGAGGCTGCGGATTCTTTAATTCATGAGCATTCGGCTCCAGAATCAAAGTAAAATGGAAACGACTCACCCAGATAGCTTAATTTACCAGTTGAAACGTCCATTACGCAGGCGTCAACTCGATGCTCATTATTGGGATTATGGTTTCCTTTCCGCAACGACGGTCATTTAGGCGCAATATATCCCTCCTGATGACATTTGAAGCAGGATACCTTGGACGATGCGGCTGGTTGGCTTCCGTCTAGGTGTCGTGCATTCCTCTGTTTCTCGAAATTTTTGCTTTCTTACGGCACTCCGCTATTTTGTGCTCGGGGATACCACAGTAAAGGCATCTACTCCGGAGTTTAGATAGCTTGCATCGTTTAGGTTCGGAGCTCGCCGATGGATTGACTGGCGGCGACGTCAGCCTTTCCTCGTAAGGGAGAGCTCTCACTTCATTGAGAAGTTGGTCTTTAGTTTTGAGGTTACTCGGAAGCGCCAGTCGTCTAAAGTGTTGATCTTGTGAGCTCATTACATGAAGAATGGCAGCGATGTTACTTCAGCCATAGTTAAGTCTCGCCACTTCGTTCACAGGAGGGAAAAGAGACGCGACACGCAAGCTACCGAGTCTTCGTCCTCTAGTGGTTGTTCCCTGGCTACTGTTATCAGCGACGAATATGTACTTCTACCACCAAAATGCGTCATGAAAAGCTCTTTGAATCTTGGCCAGGAAATTTTTCCAGCAGCCAGTATTTCCGTAAGCCACCGCAATTCTGAACCCTCTACGGCACTATTTAAGGGGGAAAACAACGCACTGCCTTGTAAAGGATCCTCCTCCATAATTAGGTCGGCAACCGAGCACCATGTAGTTGGGTCCGAGCCCGCGGATTCGGGATTAAAACGTGGTAGCGAAAGATTTTTAGGTTCCGCACTCGATTTTTGTCCTCGCGACTGCATTAACTCGCGCACGATGGTCATATACTCTTCCATTGTTATGATCGGCACTTATCCCACTTCTGATGTCGGGTTCACGTTAAGATTAGGAGTAGGGGCGTGTAAGGAATTGTCACTTGTATTAGCCATCGTTGCTTTACGATAATGCAAAGTTTATTACACTGGTACGAATGTTACAGAATTGGTAAATGATCACGGTGGTTAGACACTAACGACAATGGTCTTAGGTTCGATAGCGAATCCGCGGCCAACGGGATAACAAATGTACTTTATTCCAAAGTCTAAATCGAACTCTTTGTTAAAGCGTGAAGTATGAACTCGATTGCAAAGATGCTATGTAACTCGTTGATCAGATAGTACCAAAGGGAATGTCCTTTCCGTCGCAATGATGCTACAGAAGAAAACTATGATGGGGTGTGTCTAAGGACACGAGATCATTGGATTCGTCGAGAAAAGCCTTCGTTCGGAAAGTGAGGGAAATGGATGTTGCCGTTAATTTGTTAATTTCTATGTTGGTGGTTAGAGAAGGATGCTGGCCGCCCTTGAGAAAAAGTTGCTAGCGGGAGCGTCGTTCCTGAGGAAGGCAAATTTCCCGTATCTTCCCGTAGTTAGAACAAAGGCTGTTTGTCCGTTTGAAGGACTTTAGTTAACTAAATCCTAAGATTTATAGCGGGTCCTCAGGCTAGCTGAACATGTACTGTGAAGATGCATTGACATCTGGTAATCATCCGACCGAAGTGTAGAGTCTGCGCATGGCGAGCCACGGGACAGAAACAATTGGAATGTTTACTGTCGAGTGCCGCTACAACCATTTCTTTTAAGGGGAGCTATATAATTACTCCATACCTTTCTTAGTCAAAACGCTCATCCCGTGACCGCGGATACGTTCGGCGACTGGCTATCTCCACGAGCCCAAGCTCATTATCACAAATCTCGAAAAATACAATCGGTTTGAATCGCAGACAATTATTTAATTACGCCTATGGTAGAATCTAGACTAAATTATTAGGGAATTTCCCCAAAACTCCAAAGGAAAAGCCCCGGTGTCCTTTCATCTCCGACATATATATGTTTATATATGTGTTTCACAAAGTAATTTCGTATACAATTTTTTAATTTTCTTAAAATGTTAGTTAGTCTTAATATTGTAATTTTGTGTATTGTATTTTTTTATGTTTACTAAATTACTAATTGTTCGATTTAATAACGTGGATTACATATATTTTATAACGCGATTATATAACGATTACATATATTATATATATATATATATATATATATATATGAAAATTTCATATATATGTCGGATTAAGAACGGGATTAGGGATGTTTAAGAAATGTTCGCTCGGATTGGTCATCGCTGATGTAAAATGTGAACAGTGTTGGATAACGAAGATCCGAAGGCATATCATGTATATTCGGCATATCATGTAGAATGTAACTCCTTCAACTTTTAGAATGACGATATCTTAGGAATAGTGATTCTTAGGAAAAAAAAGTATGAGGAACATTTTTGTAAATAATTTTATGATCTACAATTTTTGTCTGGGCTATATTTTCGATAAAACTTACTGTTTTCAAGAAAAATTTAAAAAATCCGAAAATTTTGACTTTGACCTTGAATAACTTTTTTAGCACCCATGGGATCAATGAGGATTTTTGGCACTTTATTTCTACTGGTGTACCCAAGGTATCTACCAAAATTTAGCTCTGCCAGAAATTTTGTTATTTGAAATGTCTATTTTGACCGGACTTTCTAATTCTTGATTTATTTAGTCGGTTCGCGGTTCGTTCGGTTTATTAATTGATTTTATTTAGTGGTAGATATTTTGTTTTATTTTGTATTTTATATATTTTATACTTGTTAATTAATTAAAGTGTGTCCTCCAGGTATTCCAAATTACATCCATTACTTCAAATTCTGTAAACACGATTTCGAATAAACGTTTTAAATTGCTTTTGGATGAAATTACCGGTTACTACCTATCAAAATGTTTCGAGTCACGAGTTGTTCTTGATCAGCCCTCCACGTTTTGGATCGTGCGGGGCGCGGGATGTGACACATAAAGAACAATGAGATGCCCACCGCCGCTCTGACAAGCGCATGCGTACCGAAGGGATCTAGAACGTTCCCACTAGCATCAGCACGGAAGGTTCCAGAAACTTCTCAAACGAAACTTCAGCAAAATACAAGTAATAGAATCAGCATGGAAAGTTCCAGAAGCTTCCCAGACGAAACGTCAGCAGCAACGGATGCCAAGAGACCTTGACATTCTCTCACGTACGATCGGTGGGAACTAAGTCAAACAACAGACCTTGACATTCTCTCACGTAGCATCAATAGGAAACTGAGAAGCTAAGACACGCGGTAAACATGATAACCAAGCAGACGAGACATCAGCGAAAGATAACCGATCACAACATGCACATTCTCTCACGTACGATCGGCAGAAAGCCCAAACTGCAGCATTGCACTTCCCATGCGAGCAATCTGTCAGGTGACAGTCATCCCATGGTAGACTTAGATATAAATAAGCGTAGCAACATAGGACAGGGTTTTTTTTTATCGTTTGTCAACCGAAAATTTACCACTTGTCAACAGCTTTTTCGTTTGTTAACCAAAGTGTTTACATCCATCAGTCTGTCAATTGTCAATAAGTAGAACTAAGTAGAAATCCTGATCGAGTTAAATAAAAATTTGCAAGTGTTAATCGCGCCAGCGAAATCGAGTAAATTAAAATCTTATAATTAACCATTTAGTCCAAACTGTAACCGAGTCAATAAAAATTATAAGTGTTAATTGCGCCAGCGAAATCGAAGAGTAAATTGCGAGCTGTACACACACGAGCAATCGACTACACACATCGTCAAGGTAAGAATTTTAAATTTTGTAAATTTTTTCTTCTCTGATAATTTCGTGGTTGTACAATATTCGGCTTTGAAATAAAATTAATCGTCGACAGTTATAATCGACGATTGAGAATATCAAGTCTACAATTAATACGGATTTTATTTAAGATACATTAAACTCATAACGACCGTTCGCTGTATTAATTAGTGATCAGACGCAGCCGAAAACGTTGCACTGATTACGGTGCTTCCAATCATCGGAAACACCTAGAAGAATTGCATGCTTTACAGTCTCGAATACCATCATCTATATCGTACGACAGCGATTATTAAAGTCCTTGCGACACTGAATACACAGACATCTAAAGATAAATTCGGTCAATAATAAAGTTGAATCAAAATAAACTTTGGACGTAGAAAATACTTATTTAGCAGTATAATAAGATTTAAGCGAATAGAAATTTGTGTAATAGTTATATACACATATACATATAATAACCATTATAATCAAGTAAACTTGAATAAATCATCGTATATTGATATTCAAACTTGAATAAATCTTGTATATCGAAATCAACTATTTATTTCAACCAACTTTAATCCTCTCCCGTGCCAGTATTCCTGCACATAACAGGTTAGCCCAAAACGTGGAATTTACTTGCAAGTTGCATTAAACGCTAGTTAACGCTACTCACAAGTATTTACTTTATCGATAGAATCATTAAGAGAATACGACGGTTTGGAATCTTTGAATAAGTGCCGCGCTTTGGCTAAGCGAGACACGTCCGAGATTTCACTCTGTCGCCGCCAAGAGCACGACCTTTGGAATAATTCGAAATAGTGCTGCGCTTTGGGTAAGTGCAACAAGTTTTCGATTCATTTCTTTCAGTCGTAGGCCGCATTTCGAAAGGTAAGTATAAGTATAAAAAAAAATCTAATTGAAATAGTCCTTAGACTGTTTCTGGTGGCAGCAACTACCGTATTGATCAGAACTTTCGAATATAGATTTTAAATCGTATCGCTCAAGCAAACGCGGCAAATTCATCGAGAATAGATTTCAAATAGCGTTTTCATTTTCGATTTAAGGGACGATAATATTCCCATTCAGAACGTAACAATTAACAAAATTTTTGGTGGCAGCGGTGGGATACGCTCCTCAGAGTATTAAAGTTCTTACAAATATTGACAGAAAATATATATAAATATATATATATATATTATATATATATATTCAAGAAAACATGGCTGTTGCACGAGACTCACTGAATGAGGACGCGTATTAACAGACATAAGCGTAAGACTTAGTAAATTAGAGGAAGACGTGCGTATAAGTAAGGTAACGAAAGAAACCGAGATACCAACATCAACGCCAATAATTCCGCGAGAAATAAGACCGACAGATAGTAATTCTCAACCGATTAAGTTAAAAGACGCGATCGAGTCAGTGCCAGTGTTCGACGGGCATCGACCGTCGATATTTCAATTCTTAAGGGCATGCGAACGAGCCCGAAGTATGGTGCCAAGAAATCAAGAACCTCAGTTAGTGAAATTATTGATGAATAAACTTCGCGGACATGCGTTTCTCGCCGTGGAAGACAGTGTAGTGTTGGCCTTGAGTGACTCCGGAAATAAGTTAAAAAATATGTTCGGTCCGGGAAAAACAGTTAACGAATATAAAGGAGAATTAGCAACGGTGTGTCAACGACCGGGAGATGATATATTAGACTTCGTAGACCGCGTTAGAAACCTCAGGCTAGCAATAATGGATGGGAAAAGATGTGAATTCGGTACCGTAGCAGCAGATATTCAAGATACTATAGATTGGGACACGAGAGAAGCCTTCGTTAACGGACTCCCGAACGAGGTATTTGTGCGAGTAAAATTAGCCGGATATCAATCTTTAGATGACGCCTTCTGTCAAGCTGTGAAAGCGACAGAATAATTGAAACAAGTAAGTAATAGATCGCGATTACAACGACCAGGATTCCCATACAATTATAACCGGAACGGCGCTCGCCCTAACAACAATTATAACAACAACCGCAATATCAACGGAAATAATCGCCAGAATTGAAGATCCGTAACGCTGATGCAGAATCGTCCGAACGTTCCAGGACAAAACCCTATAATATGTAACTATTGCAAAAAACCTGGGCATTTAGTAAGAGACTGTTACAAATTTAAAGCGAGAGTAGACGCTGGGATAATCGTATCCTACGCGTCGGGGCAGTCGGGAAACCAGACAAATCCTTCGAGGGGAAGGGGCAAACCTCGAAGGAGCAACGCTGTAAATCGCCCAAGGGTACAAACTGCAACGAAAAGACCGACACCTACGGCAGCAAACCAAACGCAAACAACGATCCCCGCAAGACCGACGCCACAACCAACAAACACTACGGTAAAGCCATCGTGCAGTCGTGCACAAGAGCAATCGGGAAATATGGAGAATCAACAACCAAAGGAGAAGGAAGTAGATTCGAACAACGACTTCTCCGGATTATTTCAATAAAGATAAATGAAACCCCAAGTACTCCTACCGCAAGAATAGTCTCCCCAGATTTAGAAACTAAGACGAATTTATTATTAGACTCCGGATCAGAAATTAATATCATCAAGAAACCTGCCTTACCCGATTCAGCGATCATCAACGAGCAAGAATCAATCGAAGTTCGAGGAATTACGGCAATGAGCCTGGTCACCCTAGGGCAGACAGTAATACAGGTTGCAGGCCATCCAGTTACTTTTCATGCAGTTGATGTTTCATTGCTGATCAATCAAGACAGAATCTTAGGATCCGAATTTTTCGCAGGATGTAAAGCTCGTCTGGATTATGAGCAAAAGCACATTAAATGGGAAACATTTATATTTCCTTCGATACGAGAGAAAAGATAATTGTGCCGAAACGAAGTTTGTTACCATGTTCAATAAATATTGCAAATCCGGAGGCAAACGAGGAATTCATCCCCAAAATCGAACCAATTAAGGGAGTCTATTTCGGAAACGCGGTAGTGAAAAACCATAAGGGACGGGGTCAACTGAGAATAATTAATACCACATAAAGGGATTACGAATTTACCGTACCTACAATGATAATTAAGAAATTTGCAACTCTCACTTCGGTCCCTCGCACAACGTGCAACGCTATTTTGAAATCTAAAGAAAATAGGTTCGATAGGTAATGGAATTATTGTGACTGGAACATCCAAACGAAGGAGAAAGGAGGAACGTTGAAGCATTGATACAGAAAAATCAAGACAGATTTCATCTTTCAGGCGAGACGCTGGAAGGAACAGATATTCTGCAGCATGAAATCATTACAACGGACGAGATACTGATTAACGTTAAACAGTATCGGTACCCGCCCATACATCGAGAGGAAATAAATCGTCAAATTCAAGAATTACTAGAGACGGACGTCGTGGAACCATCGACGTCTCCGTACAACTCTCCGTTATGGATCGTACCGAAGAAGCCCGATTCCCAAGGTAATAAACGATGGAGATTGGTTATCGATTATAGGAAACTAAACGATAAGACGATAGGCGATGCTTATCCACTGCCTAATATTACCGAAATATTGGACCAATTGGGAAGCACAAAGTATTTCTCCACGTTTGACTTAGCGTCTGGATTCCATCAGATCCGTATGGCACCGAAGGATGCCCACAAAACAGCATTCTCGGCGCCCTATGGTCACTTTCAGTTCCAGCGAATGCCTTTTGGATTGAAAAATGATCCAGCGACGTTCCAACGGTTAATGAACTCAATATTATCAGGACTGCAGGGAATAGAGCTAATAGCTTTGTCTATCTGGATGATATAGTGATTTATTCCACATCCCTTCGTGAACATGAAATTAAATTCAATCAACTTATGGACAAATTACGGAAAGCCAAATTACAACTGCAACCAGACAAATGTGAATTCCTATGACATGAAGTGAAATATTTGGGACATGTGATCAGTGAAAATGGAGTTAAACCAGATCCGAAGAAAATCGAGGTAGTTTCAAATTTTCCACGACCAAAGGAAGCGAAGAATATTAAGCAATTTCTGGGACTAGCTGAATATTACCGAAGATTTATACCTAACTTCTCCAAAATTGCGAAACCATTGACACAATTATTAAAAAAGGACGTTGCCTTCAAATGGACGGAAAGTCAAGAGCACGCGTTCAACGCTTTGAAGGCGGTACTCACAACAGAACCCATCCTGCAATATCCAGACTTCCCAACCGTTTAATCTCACGAAAGATGCATTCGGATACGCCGTGGGCGGCGTACTAAGTCATGGACCAATCGGGATGGACCTAACGATTGCATACGCCTCGAGATTATTAAACCCACAGAACAGAACTACTCCACGATAGATAAAGAATGTCTGGCAATCGTTTACAGCGCAATGCACTTCCGACCGTATCTATACGGAAAAAGATTTACTATCATAACCGATCATAAACCTTTGGTGTGAATGCATTGTATAAAAGATCCTACCTGAAGAATCTGGAAGTGGAAAATAAAAAGTTTTCGAACTTTGAATTTGACATTCGATATAAAGAAAGCAGAGCTAACGCGAATGCAGACGTATTGTCTAGAAATCCCCCGGAGGTATGCCTATCAATCAGGAAGCGAGAAGAAGATTCACCGATTCGTTATCCTCCCCTAAAAAGGTTTAAATTAGGCACGTCAACCGAGGACTCTCCCATATTTGAAGCTAAACCTTGCCTCCCACAGTCCCATGATCCAGGAAATCAAAGAGCCGTTATTCGACAATACCTTGCTGCAGAAGAAACCCCTATAAATTATTTTGATCAAGTAGCGGAAGACAGCGACGAAAACACCGGCGAAGAAGCGTCTGGTCAGGAAATAGGCGATGTCGAAACGACAAGAGAAGAAGAGTTTTCCTCATCGCGCTCCGAGTTGCCGCGACAACGGGAAAAAAAGGCCAAACTCACAATACTTACGGAATTGAAGATCTCAGAAACAAGAGATTCGATAGTAAAAATAAACGGTCATAAGGTAAATTTTGTTGACACAAAAGGAAATACGCTGGACAGAGGAGCCTTAGAAATGAAAGAAGCAGGGAAACTACCGCAATATATCTACTCGTGAAGGAAAACCGAAACGTCTCAATAACATCGGAAAATTTATTGAACTCGTAAAGATTTTTGCTGGACGTGGTAAATGAGAAACAATTGACGTCCTTCAGTATCAATAAAGGAAATCTAGAGGAGCTACCATGGCGACACATAATCAAGAAATTGAAAGAGGTATTTTTGGCAAACACCATACATATCACCATTTGTACCGGGGAAGTAACCACCCCACCTGTGGAAGCGCGAAGCAACATAATACGAGAAAAACACGAATCATCCGTAGCAGGACACAAGGGAGTAACGAAAACCTATCAAAGAATACGACAACATTATCATTGGGAAAACATGAAGAAAAAAATCCAGGAATACGTAAGAACATGTAAGGAAATTAAAAAAGCTGACTAGAATAAAAACAAAACAACCAATGGTACTCACTGATACACCGGGCAAAACTTTCGACAAAATTAGTATGGATATCGTCGGTCCATTGCCAAAGACACAAAAGGAAAACGAATATATATTAACGATTCAAGATTTATTAACGAAGTCTTCGCTCGGGATTCCGATCGAAGGAATCTCTTCGGCCAAAATAGCAGACGTTTTTATAAAGCAATTCATTTCTCGATTCGGTTCACCAAGAGCGATCTTGACCGATCAGAGAGCGAACTTTACATCTTCCTTGATAAGAAAGGTAGCAAAGAGATTTCGCATAAAACGATACACCACAACAGCATATTACCCACAAAGCAACGGTTCGATCAAAAGGTCACACCACGAATATCTCAAGTTGTACATCGAAAATTCCAGAAACTGAGACGAATGGGTGGAATTAGCCACGTTTTCTTATAACACCTCTGTACACGAAGGAACGAAATTCTCCCCGCACAAATTAGTTTTTGGGCGCTTGGCCAGAGAACCCACTGGCGAAGTAATAATCGAAGAGGACATGGAACCAACATACGCGGAATTTCTCAGAGACCTGTTCGATAAAATCAACACCGTGCAACAAATAGCAAGAGAAAATTTGATGAAATCCAAGTTAAAATCAAAAGAATATTACGACAGACGAATCAACCCGCAAAATTTCAAAGTAGGAGATCTGGTATATGTACTAAAAGAACCTAACAAAGGAAAATTTTCTAATCAATATACAGGACCGCATAAAGTATTAGAAATTTTCAAAAATCAAAACGTCAAGATTGAAGTGAAGGGGATTCCGCGAACAGTGCACCTAAACAAGTTAAAACTAGTACGCATCTGAAATAGACAATAGACAAAATGATTTCAGGAGGCAATGCAGTACGATAGTATATAGTGTAACGCTGCTTGTCGAATAATGAAGATGGGGGAAACCTAAAAGAAAAAAAAGGGAAATTACTATGTATTCTAACCATTATTTAAATGTAAAATGCGTTAATTCAATAAAATAAATAAAGATAATGAAAGTGAAAAGTACCTTATAAACCAATCAGGCTTGTACACAACTAATTATCGTAGAAAGAAATGTATATGTAGTAATTTCACAGAGATAGGTTATGGGTCCATTTTTGTAGAACATGGTATACGACGGTCAGCTGAAACGAATGGATAAATTAACCACAATTGCCTTAATATATAAAAAAGATAATACTATTAAATCTCTATAACAATATTAAAGTTAAACTAAAAGAAAAAACGATAACAGTCAATAATTAATGTTTGACAACAGACTTACAGTTGGCCAATGAAAAAGAAAACAGATCATTTTACTTACAGGTGTGAGAATACCGAAGGTAATAAATATTAAGACTGACAATTATAACCTGAGAAAATAAAAAGGAGAAAATAAAAAAGAGAAAATAAAAAGGGAAAGAATGTTATAAAATACCTTGGAATAGGAATTGATAATAATAGGAAATTCACTACTCAGATCGAAGAGGTATACACAAGAGCCAATGCAGTTATGAGAAGCCTACCACCAAATTGGAGTGAATATGTACGAAGAATCGAAGCAGATACTACTGGAACGGTTAGGAAGGCACAAGAAACTGAAAAACCAAGAAAAATTAGTGACATTATAACAAAATAACTCAACATTGACGCAGCAATCTTCGCAAACAATAAGAAGAAATAAAATCAGCTAATAAGTGTAGAAAGAGGTTAGGAGATAATTAAGCAGATATTATACTGCATTAACCTATATAATATTGTTGTATTATTGTATCTGATATATAGAAATAAAGTTTATAATACACAATAGTGGTCGTCAATACAAATGTAGGATAAATAAAAGTACTCAGAATAAGTGTTTAAAGTATAACGAAGAACCAGACGATGCCAAACACACACTGTGTAAATGTTCCAAGCAAGCAACACAGCATTTAAAGAATAGAATTGGAGAAACTACAAACAATAATAACTCAATAAACAAATTTTAACTAATAATATATAAATTAGCTCCAAGAATTATACCATACAAAATACGAAATAACAGCAAATCACAAGTTCAAAGTAACGACAAACTAATAAGAAAGAAATAGAAACACCCAATAAATATAGAAATAGGTTAGAAATTAATCAAGATAGATTAACTAAGTATCAACGACAAACATGATTAAAATTAGAAATTATTATATTGCATTGAGCCATTATAGTATTATTATATTAAATCTGGTATAAAGAAATAAGGTTATACTACACAATAGTGACCAGTGACACAATACACTATGCATACATTAAACAAAAACTACATAAATATAAACCACTTACAACCAAGCAGTGAAACGGTTCTATTAATAATTAATACAACCCACATGCTATTATATTAAAATAACACACACTATATATACACATTATAAAGAACATAAAACAATATCATTGATACTTCACTCAAATAGAGTTGAAAATAAGTAATAGATAAATAATTATTTCGGTGCTAAATAAAAGGCTACATAACACAACCATACTCTTACTGAAGACATACACAAGCGGCCATTTTGGAAGTTCGTCGCGAGCATAAAACAGCTTTCACGCATGCGCAATGAAATACATACAATAATTATATACACTATTATAAACATAAAATAATATTAATCCCATTTCAATTACACGTCATCTATTAAAATAAAGTTAAAAATAATTAACAGATAGATAATTAATTCGATATTAATAAAAGTCACTATATACTAGGGACATCCACAAACAGCCAACACGTGTATGTAGTAACTTTTATACGTTGCTAAATAAAATTATATTTCGATGAAGAAGTAAATATTTAATAATATGATAATAAAACAGGTGAAAGATTTTAACAAGAAAAAAATAAATAATAACTAATACAATATAGTACATCATTATTATATGGTAACAGGAAAATTAGAAATTAATAGAAATCAGCCATGAGAAAGGAACCATGAATTAAAACTTTGCAACTAATTACAATTAATTATTAAACCATTAACTATTTATGGTACATGAACTAAGAAGAACCAATAAATAATAATTAATACAATATAACACATTATTATATAGTAACTCAGGGACAGGATCAGTCAAATTTCCAGAGGAAATTTGAACACCAAGGGCGGGGGTGTCACGTCCCGAGCTTCGCACGTGCCAAAACGAGAAATAGAAACTACACATGTGAACAGCGCCAGCCGCGATTCGAACATAATGTACGAAATACGAAACGAACATATTGTACAACGATAATAAAACACTTTAATAAAGGACTAACAAAAAATAGACTATACGAATTTAAAAATACTATTAAATGAGACCGATTAATAGACTAATAAAATAATTAATTAACCAATTAATAAACCGACCGAGCCGCGAACCGATCAAATAGATCAAGAATGAGAACGATTACATACGATATAATAGTAAGGGAAATAAATGGAACAACAACAAGACACACTTTAATTAATTAACAAATATGGAATATATAAAATACAAAAATAAAAATAAAATATGTATCACTAAATAAAATCAATTAATAAACCGAACAAACGGCGAACCGACCAAATAAACCAAGAAATAAGAACGATTATATACGACATATTAACAAGGGAAAATAAATGGAACAACAGGAAGATACACTTTAATTAATTAACAGATACAAGAAATAAAAAATAGATAAAATATGTACCACTAAATAAACCAATTAACAAGTCAAGCGATTAAGAACAACTAACATTATAATAAACTTAAAGAATTTTATATGAAAATTTCGTATATATATATATATATATATATATATATATATATATATATATATATATATATATATATATATATATATATATATATATACGAAACATATATACGAATATATATATATATATATATGTCGGATTCGCGTCAGGATTAAGGGTAGGGGCGTGTAACGAATCTTCACTTGAGTTGATCATCAACGTTGCGATAGGGATAATGTCCGTTGATTCAAGTATGGGTATTACGGCATTGATAAGTAACGACGGTGATTAGACACTAACGACAATGGTCTTAGGTTCGATAACGCATCCGCGCTCAACGGGATAACAAGTGTACTTTATTCCGAAGCCTAAGTCGAACTCTTTGCCAAAGCGTGAAGTATGAACTGCACGGTGTTTCGCGTATAAAATATAGGCTTCTCTCTCTCTCTCTCTCTCTCTCTCTCTCCCCCCAATGTGGTGAGCCCTTTCGAAGAAAATGGCAGACGCATACTCTCGTACAAAGCATTCATCGAATGTGGATTAGTTTATACATTTCGACTGTCCAATCTTAATAGCTTGCTCAATTTTCAAACGAGACTTATGCATGCGCGCAAACACGCTTTTGTACAGTGAGCTTGTATTTATGCTGGTTGTATAGTTTTAATCTCTTCGGAGAAATAAAATCGGTGTGTTATAAAAGGTTACTATCGATTTGACAATTATCAATCCGCCGCCGTTTTGCTGGTCGCACGTCGCCGTACAAAGAAGTCTTTATAGATTTAGCAAGGAAGAGCGAAAGAATAACCGAATTAATTAAAGTAAAAATCATAAAGCCTAGCAACTCACCGTTCGCGAGTCCTATGTTACTCGTGGAGAAGAAGGACGGTTCAAATAGTTTATGTGTAGATTTTCGAGAGCTAAATAAAAGTACGGTCGTGGATCGGTATTCTTTACCTCTTATTGCGGATCAAGAGCGAGATTGCAAAAGGCAAGATACTTTATTAGCCTGGACACGGCCAGTGGGTTTCACCAAATCCCTATTCATCCTGATTCTACGGAGTATACAGCATTTGTTACCCCTGACGGACAATAGGAGTATATAACCATGCCCTTTGGGTTGAAAAAAAACGCACCATCTGTTTTACGGAGAGCTATCCTCGAGACCTTAGGCGACTCCGCTTATTCGCACGTTGTTGTTTAGTTGGAAGATGTTCTAATAGTTGCCGATTCGATAGAACAAGCTCTAGAAAGATCATGCATTGTATTGTATATCCTCGTAAACGCCGGATTTTCTTTCAATTTCTCTAATTGTTCTTTTCTAAAGACATCGGTACTTTATCTTGGATATGTAATTCATAACGGAGGAGTTCGCCTCAACCCGGGTGAAATACAAACCTTGAATTCTTTACCCGCACTGTCGACGTCACACAGATTAGACAGTTCATAGGTTTAACTTCTTACTTCCGAAAATCCGTCCCTAAATTGTCACAATTAATTAAACCTTTGTATGCGCTCATTTCCGGTAACAAAAATATAACTTGGACGGGTAGAGCGTATTATGGGTGCGTTGAAGGGTATGTTTACAACCGTGGAAATGAACCGGCGGTCATGGTAAGACGCGATTGGCGAAATACAATTTGTTTTGAATTGCACTACCAATCGCGTGACTGAACCGAGTCCATTAGAATTATTAATCTGTAGAATGGCGAAACCTTACGACTTGTTGCTACCCGATAGTGTCGAAGAAAGAGAAGTAGATATCTCTGGTGTAAGACAACAGGCAATAGAAAATGTACAAAGTAGAGTTAAATACGATAAAGATAAATTTGACAAAACTAAAGTTAAAGTGGTTAGATTTAACGTCGGTGATTTTGCATTTCGTAAAAACGAGGAAAGGAACCAAACTAAATTAGATCCGAAATTTAGGAGTCCATTTGTAATAGCGGAGGTTTTGGAAGGAGATAGGTATACTTTAAAAACATTAGACGAGATTTATCGTATAAATATAGTCATGATCAGTTGAGAAAAATGCCAGAGAGTTGTATTCCCGCTGAATTGGATGTCTGTAGTGATGGCAAGGACAGTGACCATGACAATATGAGTACCCCGATCTCAGAGGATGATTGTGACCGTAGCACTTAACAGAGTAAAGGCACAAGGTAATTTTGTGAAGTTCGTAAAGGCCGTGTGCGCTTAGAGCGACAATATAATAAAGCTCGTAATGGCCGTGTGCGCTTAGAGCGACAATGTAATGAAGCTCGTAAAGGCCGTGTGTGCTTAGGGTGATAATGTAATGAAGCGTGGAAAGGCCGTGTGATGCAGCTCATATGCGCTTAGGGCGATAATGTAACTCTGTGTGTGGTCATGTGATTCGGGAAAAATGAGATGATTCATTTGGGTAAGAAATCGAAAATGGTCCAGTATGTCATCACGATCTGACTGGTGATTCACAGAATGCAACTAGCACTTTGAATACTAATGTTACTGATTTTGTATCCTTTTATTTTGTTATTAAACATCCGTCCAAAACTTTTGTTGTTAACTAGACCCTTGGCTTATTTGGACATTTAGTTAAATTGTAAATAACGATAGTTCTATCGAGTCTAATGTTGGGAAAATCCAATATTTTAGATACACCCGAGGACGTGTGATAGTCAGGATGGCCGTGTCGGAGATGAAAGGACACCGGAGCCTCCTTTTTATTCTAAATTCCACCATAGCCGTAATTAAATAATTGTCTGCGATTCAATCCGATTGTATTTTTCGAGATTTGTGATAATGAGCTTGGGCTCGAGGAAATAGCCAGTCGCCGAACGTGTCCGCGGTCACGGGATGAGCGTTTTGACTAAGAAAGGTATGGAGTAATTGTATCGTTCCCCTTAAAAGAAACAGTTGTAGCGACACTCGACAGTAAACATTCCAACGGTTTCTGTCCCGTGGCTCGCCACGCGCGGTCCCTACACTTCGGGTCGGATGATTTCCAGATGTCGATGCATCTCCACAGTACATGTTCAGCTAGCCTGAGGACCCGCTATAAACCTTAGGATTTAGTTAACTAAAGCCCTTCAGAGGGACAAACAGCCTTTGTCCTAACTACGGGAAGATACGGGAAATTTGCCTTTCTCAGGAACGACGCTTCCCGCTACCAACTTTTTCTCAAGGGCGGCTAGCATCCTTTTCTAACCACCAACATAGAAATTAGCCAACTAACGGCAACGTTCATTTCCCTCACTTTCCGAACGGAGGCTTTTCTCGACGAATCCGATGATCTCGTGTCCTTAGATACACCCCATCATAGTTCTCCTCTGCAGTATCATCGTGACGAAAGGACACTGTCGTACGATCTAATCAACGAGTTATACAGTATCTTTGCGACCTAGTTAATATTTCACGTTTAACAAAGAATCCGACTTAGGCTTTGGAAGGAAGTACATTTGTTATCCCATTGACCGCGGATTCGTCCAACCTAAGACCATTGTCGTTAGTGTCTAATCATTGTGGTTACTTATCAACTCCGTGATGTCCATACTTGTATCAATGGACATTATGCCTATCGCAACAACGATGGCTAATTCAAGTGAAGACTCGTTATCCGCCCCTACCCCTAATCATAATGTTAACCCGACATATATATACAGACAGAAAAGGAGTCCGTTATAGCGCGAGCCACAACTCTGAGCAAGTAGAATTAGGAATAGAAAGATTAAAGGAAACAAAAGATATTACGTGTGCGAACACTTTAATATCACAATAAATTAACAAACAAATACAGAATAATATTATTGAACAAAATTAACACCTAACCTAAGAATATCGAAATCGGTATAACGGACATCGGGGAAATCCTCAATTGGATACATTTGTCGGAATACACTCATATACCAAGACCGTGCGATGAGCGAAAGCCCTGTTTGTCCAGTAAGGTGATGATGCACATGGGCATTCAAGATCTTTGCAGGCACTTCCACAGGCAAACGTATTAGGTTGTCCGAAAAGTGTCTTTCTTTTACAGACTCGTCTTTTACAACGACACACTTTACAAACATGAAACCTAATCTGTCGAACGTTATGATCTTTATTTTAGTAGAACAAAATGGATAATACGTTATTCGATAAAATAATATGAAACGAAAAGTGTTGTGCATCCATTATTTCCTTATAAAACGAAAGAAACTTTTCGGATGATCTAATACTTTCGTGCAATTATCGGTAGTTAAAAATTCAGCGGAGGGTGGACACGACGGGAGCTCCGCAGATGAAACGACGTTAGATCAATGAGGGAAGGATCATCAGGGTGCTGTGTCGACGCAGGTTCTGCGTCATTGATCCAAGTAGAGAGAAATTGCTTACACATACTCGCTCTTCGTTTTCGTTCGCGGCGCCTTACCGCCGCACGGCACCTGCGTTTTCTCTAACCATCTTTATTAAACCTCTTTCGATTTTTCTCTTCTTATGCTGGAAAATCACAACATACACAAGAGACAAAATTATAATAAAATTGCGTATTGCACAACCGGATTAGAAATCAATGACGTCGATTTCTCTGCACTTATGCTCAGAAAAATTTGAAATAACTGTAAAATAGGTTGACGAAAATACACGAACACTTCAGGAAATTATACTACAGAACACAGTGAGATGCATAATAAGATGCCCGCTGACACGCACCGCCTTGGACGCGCTTTATACTATAATAAGCAGCCAACGAAAGTTGAGAGACCACGACCTTGTCACACGCTCAGAAGCAGTAATAGTATAGACAAAACACCCTGCATGTTACAGCCATCGAAACAATAACCAGATAATAGCAGAATAGTTGATATACATCCGACGATAGCCCCTCCAGAGAGACCAAACCTTAGTATAAGAACCCTCCCAAATCAGTACTCAACACCTTTTTTGTGATAACACACTGAATCGTCACTCTGTTGGATTCGTAAAATAAATTTTACTACCATATCTAAAGTTCTATATTTACCTTATTTGTGAAACGTTCGAACTGCGACACGACGATATCACTGGTGATCTGTCTATGCCGTGATTTCTTGTGTCTCTTACGTGACACTGTCTCAAGCCAGGCTTTTCATCTCTAAGATTGGCTCAGGTTGTAATGGAATGTTCCCTAACATTAGTTCCCTAGTATTGTACACGAAATTGTACTTTTATACATACTTTTTTAATAAAAGATACCAGTAGAATTGGTATACTTATTCATTTATACTGAACTTATTAGTGGAAATTGTAAACGTACTTCTTTTGCACCTTTTGCGCCGAGTAGTCATTTGACACCCTACACGTCCTACTACCTCACATCTTTAACATAAAAAAGTTCCGTCTTCCTTTAAATAGTATTGTAATATGAGAGCATTGTAATATGAGAGCATTGTAATATGAGAATTTAATTAATTTCTATTTTTTTCAATTTTTAACTGCTCTGTCTAAATATCAATTTTGTGAAATGTTTTGTTGTATGTCAATTGCTTTCTCGTTTCTTATCCTTACGTTCTAAATCAGGTAATATCAGTTAATTTGTACGTGTCAGTTAATCGTTAACAAATTTTTAAATACGACGTAGAAGAGAATGTTCCATAGTTAAAAAATAAAAATCACCAAACAAAATAGAAAAAGGGTTTCGATGAGAAACACTTGTGACAACTGCCCAATTTCATTGTATTTCGTACAAACAATGTAATATCTGTGTAAATAAATAAAATTAAAAAAGTGATATTGTAATTACATTTCAAGTAAGTATTGTTAGAAAATAGATGCGTGTACATCTGTATCGTACAAGATAGAAATGAAAGAGAGGAAGACAAAAGGAAAACGCCATGAGACGAGCACATCGCGTATATGTTGAATGAATGAATGTGCAATAAAACGAATTCATTCCTGTTTGAGATGTACAAGAGAATAGAGCGCTGTTCGTTAAGACTGCAAGTTATTATGTTACATATAAAATACTTATTCTGTTCTATATAAATTTTGTATTTAATAAAACGTTATATAGTATTACTTTAACAAGCATAATCCAAGATATCAGTTATTAAAAAAGAAAAAATAAGTTTTTATTTACCGCTTACTTGACATTTGCGATGCGTACATATTTTTTCTGTGGACACCCACGGACAGGACGATCGCGGTGCGTGTGTGGAATTTGTATAAAAATTATTTAGATGTGCTATTGTTTATTAATCATCTATGGAGGTAAAGGATTAGAGTAAATATTAATTCTCTCTACTGAAAATTCCATGAGGTGGTTTTCGATATGCTGTTATGGATTGGAACAGTAAACCTACCGACACTTCGTGTATGACTACTCCTATCGTGATCGGTCAAAACCGGTGATTAAAAAAATAATAGTTTTTATGATTTAACTTAGATAATGGCCAATTTATAACTGAATATATATAATATGATGAACTTTCAAAAAATTTAATAAAACTACACTTTTATTTACATAGAGATATATCTTCTTTACCTTCGCTGCACTTCTTACAAATTATCTTATTATCAACTGTACATTTGCCGCATACATATTTCTCGCGTCTTGAACAGATTCTATAAATCTGCCCCATACTGTAGATACCGTTGCAAATTTATTGGTTCGTAAACGTTGGTTTCTTTCGCTCTTCATATCAAATCGTATAAACCTCATAATTTCAGCAAAGTCATTCCTGCTCATTGTTTTTGAAGAAAATGCAGGTCCCCAAATTTTATTCCACAAATATGATACATCTAAATTCTTTGCCTGATATGCACCGCGGGCATGTAGCAGAGTAATAAATGCATCTAGTTTTGTTGTATCTAGCTCCCACTTAGTCTCCAATACTCTAAATGCTTCTTCTTCCGTACATTTTATTATATAATCCCTTATACGGTGATCAATGATAAAATAAAATCCCATCTTTACTTGTCCTTTCATTATATGCCGTTTAACATATCCCTAAAAATATTATGAACTGATGTCCTACCAGGTTTGGAACTTGCATCTATTACTTTCCAAACTGTTCCATCGGGCTCAGTTTCGATACGTTGATTCTCTACATCAGTCTCACTCTTTGCTCTCTACGATAATTTCCTTCTTTTTTGCCCTGGACGTAAACGCTTATTTATAATATTCTCCTCTTCACTATTGCTGTCTAACTCTGATTCGGTTGTGAAATGCTTTTCATGTGTTTCCGTACTGTCTTCAGTTGCTGGAGTTTCTTGTTCATCGAACACTGAACAGTCTTCTTCTATGTTCATAATATTTTTTATAATTTTTTTTTAGTCTTGACATTTTTAGGATAAATATTTATCACAGAATAACACCATGTACGGAATACAAAATTATTGTCAAATTTTATATGCTTTACTTTTTCTTTTATAACAACATCTTACCTAGGACAAGTCGTGGAAAAGAAGATATGATATATAAAGATGTAAATCATTCTGCGCGAGGTTTGTGAAAAAAAATCGCAGATTGAATATTACTGCCTAATCATTAACACTAAACCTAACAGTACTGGTCAAATTGATCTTTTTCAAATTTCTACTCAGATTTAACCATATTTAAATGTAATCATATCGCTTCATAAATTATGACTTTTCATAAAACATGCATACAATATATTTATTGTTACTTCGGCTGACTCTCTACCTAACCTAGGTCACACACCACGGGCAAGATGACAGCCAGATGTCCACGCATCCTCACTGCATACCCTCAATAGCTTCAAGGACCCACCATAAATCTTGTTATTTTCATAGTTAAGGTCCTTCAGACCAAGCAAGCGTCTTCGTTCTTTACATATATTGTCCACTACGGGAAGATACGGGAAAGTTGGTTTTCCTCACGTTCGATATCTCGCGTTAGCAACTTTCTCTCGAGGGCGGTTAAGACCCTTCCCAGCCACCCTCACTTTCCTAGCAAAAGAGGATCCTTAACAAATCAGCTCATCTCGTGCGCTAGGCACACCCATCACTAGCTTTCCTCGGCCACGGCATCGTCACTGAACTTCACTTATTCTACGTCTTTAGAATAGTCAATATGCCGCGGCACTGATTCTACAATATCTCGTGATTAGTTTCTTCACTTTAGATCAATCAGTATCTCGAAGTCTTTAAAAGTTTTTTGAACCCTCGTCATCCACGCTTACGTCGCGTTTTCTACATTGTAACTTTGTATATCACTCGATACTTATACTTTATCAGTCTATATCTCTCTAGTGACCAAGATGTTTGAATAAATTTTAATTTATACGTGTTAATCCAGTGTATAATCATTTCAACCACCTCTATTATCGTAAAAAAGATAGGGGATCAACCAGTTTGTGGCGTCGATTATATAATCGGGAATTTACGACTCTCGTTGATGTACTATCTCGCGAACGCGTCTTTCCGCGAACGGTCAAAACATTTATAATTCTCATAAATTCTGCATAATTATGGATAAACTTTTTCTTTGGAATCTTTCCTCCTTTTTAATTCTGTTTTAATTCTTTTGCTAACTTTTCTGCATTTTCTGGCGATAATAGAGTACTCGATGAATAGAGGTGGAGTATAGTCATTTTTAAGAGACTAAAACTCAAAATATCATTTTCTCCGGAGAGATGCCTCGTTTTCGAAAATGATGACGCATTTACAAGCATTCTCAATTTGTCCATTTAAACTTGCCAATTTTCAGTTTGCCAGTTTGTTTAAAAAATCGATAGAAGCAAAATAAAATGAAATATATTTTTATTTCTATTCTATGAGCCCAGTTCTCTCAGATGATGACATGTAAATGATTTTAATTTTCTTTTCTTACGAGGTCTAAACAAATAAAGAGGAAGACAAAAAATTAAATATTATTATTAACAGACATAATATAACAATAGGAAGAGAAAATGATAATGGATGCTTGCTACCAGGTTCTAATCGAGTTTTCGTAGTATTGTTAGTTCGAAGTCTCCTTCCTAGAATTTTTATATCCAATATCGGAATTCCAATATCGTTCTGTTTCAGGTTTACCACTTTCGTCAGCTTGTATTCTATGCAATGCTTCGATTAAACTTTCTTGACTTCACTAAGCTCCAAGCTAAGCGTTAATTTTTCTTTCATATTAAGGAAATATCTTGAGATTAAGGTGAAAATGAAATGAGAGAAACTCATAAATGGCTATAAATGGTATACAAATATGCTTCGATTACCAAATTTTTCATGAAAAATTAAACAATTTGCCTTGAGATATTATAGTTACGTTGTCTATTTTAAAATACCGAAACTTATTTATGACTACGATGCGAGGAGTCTCCATCCATGTAGCGTGCCATTCAGAAAAATGTCGCGATCAGTGCTAAGATTCATTCATATTTCAATTTCGAAGCGATTCCAAGTCTTTTAATATAGTAATAATAGGAAAACTCAAATTAACTACTTGGAATATAATTGGAATATTCTTCCAAACTAATAATTCTCGAACGTAATATAGGATATTTTCTATTTATCCGATATAATAAGTTTATTGATCGATAGATTTATTTTCAATGGATTAAATAGGAAACGATGCTTACTTAACATGAACTAAATACAGTATTGTGCTACAACTAAATAGTTAATTCACAACTCACAACTGATAGTTAACAACTCATAACAACTCGGCAACTCACCACTCGACTGTCAACTCACAATTATCTCAACTCCTCACTCCTCGATTCACAACTCACGACTATCTCAACTCCTCACACCTCGACTCTCAATTCACGACCATCTCAACTCGACCTCTCCCCACTCGACTGCCCGGTAAAACTCCCAGGCCTTTTTGGTCTAACGACACTTACGCCTTCCTGCAATATTGTTTATGATTCACCCGATATTTCTTAGGCCATCTGTCCACGATACTGCAGTAATACAATGTCGTTTTATTTGTTCAGTTAGATAGCTACACAAGTACGTACTTTGAAAATGACATTCTGTTTTGCTAAGGCGATTGAAACAATTAGTCGAATTCTCTAATTCAATCGCTAAATAGGATGTGTCTTCTGAGTTGGAAATTTGAAATGGGCAGAAACAAAAGCTGAAATGAATTATGCCATAAGCACAAATTCATCCACTTTGAAATAATAAATTGTTTTTGTTAACTGATCAATCGATCATAGACGTCTTGAAAACACTATTTGTTCTCAAACGTTGTTTATTATTTCACAATTCCTTTTGTAGTATACATCTTGCGCCAATTCGGGCATACGGCTGAACAGATGAATGGCACGGCGCGCGACCGAACTTGCTTACTGTGGCTCGCGCGATCGATAGCGTGTAGGCCAAGGGGTTAAAGGGTAGATACTTGATCACGCGTAGGTAGACGCTGTACAAGTATGTTAGTTCAATTCTTACTCTGAACATTTTTCACTGATTTTCTATGCAATAATATAATAATTCTATATAACAATTTTCTCTGTTTTTGTTTGCAACATTTAAGTCCTTTTTCATTTCTGAAGTTGAACAATTTCACTTTTCCCTTGATTCGCATTTTTTTAGGCAAAACAATATAAGTACTTTCTCTCTCTTTTGGTTTTTGTCTTCTTCCAGTTATCTCTGATCATATACTTGACCAATCAGTTGTTTTTGACGAGTATACTTGTCGTGAAGAAATGACAATGTTTTGTATTATGACAAGCCCTGTCAGTAATAAAATTAAATAATGAAACAGTCAGTTCAGTACAACTTAATTCTAACCACACATACTTTGTGTTTGATGAGTATATTCGTCATCGCTTACTTTTTGCGACACATTTTAAACACACGCTTTTCAAAGTTTTCAAAAAGGTTGCAACAGATAACAGGTTAACGGGGCTCACAGGTATTTTTAAACGTTTGGAAACTTTTTCAAAATTTTTAGGAGATTTCCTAAAAAAGGTATTGTATAATCGTTAACTACTTCTAACAAAGATGCAGTATGTACTTGTATGTACAAGAGAAATATTATATATACTTAATTTACATATATGATGGAAAATTATGAGATTTAGTTTACATATATCCTTCATCTTTAACGTGCACAGCTATTGTGTACATCGAAGGATGGCGCTAAATACAAAATCCTAACGACCACATGATCCGAGCGTTTTTTGAAGGCTGATTTATAAACGGTTAGGAGGCTTACTCCCTTTATGGGAGTTTCCAAACTTGTGTATACCATCATGCCTATGACTACGACACATGCTCTTTTCCTCTTTTTTTGCCCTATCAAAACATCCATTAGAGAGAGAATCTTGTTCTCTCTCCCCCTCCCCCTCTCTCTCGTGTCTTATTTTCACTTCTTCTTATCAGAATTCTATGATTCGTCCGAAACCACTCTAAAATCTCCATTTCCCATCGAACGCGGCCGCAATACCAGAAAGGAAATATTCCTCTCAGATATTATTTAAGAAAATGATGTACGTGTATATTGTCCCCTGTAAGATTTCACACACGAGCGGTGTATGTTTTCGTTAACATTGCATTGCATTTTTTCGTATCTCAAATTTTTCCGTGACTAAATCCTATCATAAACCATGAAATTTCTAAACGTTCATGCAACGACCGGTTCCCGCGAAATGACTCATATCTTCTCTAGTATTTCACAGGGGTGTACATTATGATGGCTCTTATTTATTCTCAATGAAAAATGTTTTTACCGTTTGGTTCGTGCCACTCCTGAATGGTTTCAGTTAATACAAAAATAATCTGTGCAAAATTTGACTTCTATTGACTGAGAGAAAACAACACCTCCAATCCTTTAAACATGGAAACAAATTATTTAAATCACATAAAGTTGATTTTATTCGATTAACTTCCAAATTATTCATTATAGCGAAAAACATATCAAACGAAAGTTGTAGATCTAGATAAAACGCATTTTTAATGTTCTATCATTCTGTCTCATGCGACGAACGGTTTTCGAATAAACAAATTCGAAAATGTTTGCAAATGGAACTACTGAGCATTCTCTACAAAATGCCTGATACGAATTCAAATATTGATGAAACAATACTTATACAATGATGAAATTGTTTGTTTAATTAAACTTTTACCAGTAAAATTGTGAGATCTTTCTATTTAAAATAAGACTAAATACTGTAATTATTTAGAAAGCGGCTGCCATTTCCAATATCGATAATTTTGGCAAAAATACAGCTCAACATTTTGGACAAGGTTATTCCCATTAAGTGTGAATGGTTTATATAGAATATAGATCGATCCCGATTGTAAGTAATCATTGACTTAATTATAATTCCTACCGTTCCTTTAGCACTGGCATCCTACTTTATACTGAACCGATAATGTCGCATGTGATACTAAAATGGTATGGAGTGTTAAGTAGCATCCGATCTGTGAGAAATATTTTTGCATCGCATGTATGCTCTATCCTTCTTAGTCAATACCTGCCACTCTAGTTCTAGCGGCAACTCATAGATAGCGTATTTCATATTTGATTGTAGTAGTTTTGTCATAGTTCTCTCGCATGGGAGTTTTAAGTTAATTGGATGACGCTATATGTATGCCTGGATGTATGCAACGTGATAACACATGTGTTACGTCGGCTGACTCTCTACCTAACCCAGGCCACATACCGCGGGCAAGATGACAGCCAGATGTCCACGCATCCTCACTGCATACCCTCAATAGCCTCAAGGACCCACCATAAATCTTGTCATTTTCATAGTTTCCTAATCATGGATTCACAATATTAGAATCCACAGACGACACTATGGACGCAGCTAAAACACTAACAATCCAACATACACAAAAAAATCCCCCTCCCCCAACCTATCTTCAGTGATGATGTCATCGACATTCAAACAATGATAAAGTCCATTGAAACAGATATCAATAAGGAGGATTACAAATTAAAAATAAGTAATAACCAAATTAAAATTCGGCGGGGTAATCCACGCTCCTACAGAAAACTAACAAAGTTGCTAAAAACCTTGAACGCAAACTTCCACACATATCAACTGAAACAAGAAAGACCTTTTCGAGTGGTACTATGCAACATCCACCATTCCTAAATCATGGCTATGAGGTAACCAACATTAGCAACATAAGGCATAGAATCTCGAAAAATCCGTTATCCTTATTCTTTATTGACTTAAAACAAAAGCCAAACAATAAACAAATTTATAACATCAAGACTAATGAACTCAGTAGTAAAAATCGAACCTGCTTTTATAAAAAAAGAGATAGTGCAATGTAAAAGGTGCCAAAGGTACGGTCACACACAAAAATATTACAACCATAATTTCCGCTGCGTTAAATGCGCAGGTATTCACTCCACTGATCAGTGCACTGAATCTCCAGAAACCCCTGCGAAGTGCAGCCTCTGTCAATCAGAGCATCCTACGAGCTATAAAGGTTGCTCAGCCTACAAGAACTTGTACAAAAATAAGTATCCTAAACCCAGAGTCAAGGAGACAACCAACAAAGTACCCAGTCCACAAAAATTCTCTACTCCGTCAATCTCCTATGCCCAGGCAGTTCAAGGAAATCAAATCAATCCGAAAATCCATAGTGACCATTCTCAAAATAGTGTTCCCAGTTCACAAAACACGGATAACTTCACTAGATTCGAAAAATTAATTCACAAACAATCAGAGCAAATTAACAACTTACTATCATTATTAACACTCATCATGGATAAATTAATACGCCCCAACGCAAAATAAAACCAATAAGTATAGCTCTTTGGAATGCCAACGGTCTAGTTCAGCACAAATGCGAACTAAAACTCTTCTTAAAACAACAACAAATCGACGTAGTGCTCATATCTGAAACTCACTTAACCAACAAAAATTACTTGAAAATAAATGGTTATAACTTCTACCATACCCAACATCCCAGTGGAAAGGCCCGCGGGATGAACTATCTCCAAGCTACAAACGTAGCGACAGAAGATTGTCACGGTACAATCACCACTTCAGCAGTATATTGTCCTCCTAGACACTCCATTTCTAAAGAAGACTTTGATAACTTCCTTGATGCTCTGGGTAATAGATTCATAGCTGGAGGAGACTATAACGCCAAACATACCCAATGGGGCAGCAGACTGATCACAGTAAGAAGCAAAAATCTCTTGAATAGCATAAACTTCCAACTACTCACTACGGAACTAACGGAATACCTGCACTCTCCCTTCCAAATGTCTCCTCCTGTTGAACTTTTTACCTCTCTAGAAATTACAGAATTAATTCGTCGCCTAAATCCCAAGAAAGCATCGGGGCAATCAAGGAATTTCCCATAAAAGGGATTGCACTCATCACATCAATTTTTAATGCAATTCTTCGCTTTGAATACTATCCTAAGTCCTGGAAAATATCATTAATTACTCTCATCCCTAAACCCGGCAAACCAATACACGAAACCAGCTCCTATCGCCCAATGAGTTTTCTACCTGCATTGTCAAAAATATTCGAGAAGATGCTAACGAACCGACTCCTGCCACTCTTAGAGGATACTTAGACGCTATTTCCGCAACATTTCCAATAGAAGCTGGCATACCCCAAGGCAGTGTCCTCGGACCCCTACTGTTCTCCATCTACACCGCCGACTTACCAATTTTAACAGAGATAACCACAGCGACATTTGCTGATAACACAGCCTTACTAACATTCCACGCAGACCCGATAATTGCATCCTCCACTCTCCAGTGAGGTCTCGACTCTATGGAAAAGTGATTCCACAAATGGGATTTCAAAATTAATGAAAATAACACAAGTAACCTTCACACTGCGAAAACAAACCTGCCCTCAGGTGACCATTAATAATATTACAACTCCTAACAAGGATTCAGTCAGATATCTGGGCATGACTCTGGATAGAAGAATGACATGGAAACAACATATCATTGACAAATCGAAGCAACTCAAGGCTAAACTTAAAACATTCTACTGGCTCATTGGCCGTCGGTTCAACTTAAGCACGCAAAGCAAAATTATGCTCTATAAGACCACAATAAAGCCTGTCTGGACCTACGGAATCCAACTATGGGAAACAACGAGTAATTCCAACATTGAAATACTTCAACGCTTCCAATCGAAAACTCTAAGATCCCTAATAGATGCCCCTGGTATGTTACCAACGAAACAATACATCGTGACCTCAAGATACCCACAGTCAGAGAAGAAGTTAACAACCATCGAAACCCCCTAGTTACTCAATTACTTAACACGTTGGATCAGATCCCCAGATTAAAAAATATCCTTTAGAATTAAGTAATAGATTCAGCTAGAATTAATCATATCATAAATAACTAATCATGTCACAGTGCCACGCCAGAGAAACTTACTTAAAATTCTCAATGAGAGAATTGATTGTAATGTGAATGGAAATAAAAAAAAAAATGTTCTTAGTTAAGGTCCTTCAGACCAAACAATTGTCTTTGTTCTTTACATTTATTGTCCACTACAGGAAGATACGGGAAAGTTGGTTTTCCTCACGTTCGGTATCTTCTGTTAGCAACTTTCTCTCGAGGGCGGTTAAGATCCTTCCTAGTCCATCAACCTTCTTATTAACCAATCAGAAGCAATGTCTATTACCCTCACTTTTCTAGCAAAAGTATTCTTAAGTTATCCTCAGCTCATCTCGCGCGCTAGGCATACTCATCACTAGCTTTCCTCCGCCACGGCATCGTCACTGAATGTCACTTATTCTACATCTCTAGATCAGTCAATATCACTTTACCGGGTTCCTATCCTCAGATCTATCACTCACTTAACTTGCACATACGTGCCAGCGTAACTATCTTCTATATAAAGTTGTTGGAATAAAGTGTTAAGTTATACCTGTTAATTCAGTGTATATTCAATTGGACCACCCCTATTATCTTAACCGAAATAACCAATTAATAGAATATAAATGATTGAAAAGTTAAAAGAAATGAGAAAGTTAAAAGAAAATATAAAATATTTCAATAATTTTATAGTCAATGTTGAATAAATTATGAAACTAATATATTTGTTTGAAACAGTAAAATTGAAATTTTTAATGAACTAATGCAAGAAGAATACAAAATTTATTTGTATTATGCAAAGGAATCCATTTTAATTATTGAATGAAACTATCTTTCAAATTATTTTTAGTCAACTACAAATATTGAAAGATGTTTTATAGAGATGTTAAATACTGGTATATTTTTCTTAGTTAAATGTGCAATTTATTTGAATTTACTTTAATTTATTAACTTCTATGTGGGTCTTGAAATCAATCAATCTTATCTGAAATCCTTTAAAGTCTTGCTTTGTTAGCTATTAAAAAAATCAAAGGTCATTTAAAACATTTCCTCGAATAAAGAATAATTTGAGAAGTAATCTCAAGAACAGATTACAATGGGACATGCAAAACACAAAAAAATAAGTATATACAACGAAAGGATTACATTGTTAGCAGTGTAACACAGACTTACACTGGTAAAAATATAAATAAATACAGTCCATATATCAAGTTCAATTTCATCACAAATATTTTATTTTTAATTGTTATAAATTATTTTACAACAATTAATTTACAAAAAAATAAAAATAGAAAGTTTTATAATACAATTACAATTGAGTTTATCAGTATTTATACGCTTGTCACTGTACATGCATCTAGTATTATAATAATTATAATTAATCTGCTGTGATTATGAATTATAACATAGTCGCTAATAACTGGAATGTAGATGTATTTTTAGATAAATAAATAGGTAATAAAAATGTGAAAGCTATTATATTCATTCATAGCGCTCAAAAGCACAAGCAATATATTTTTATATTATAAAGAAAATGTAGAAATTAGACTATTCATAATACAGTTAATTGAATTTATAGTTATAAGTATTATTGGTATACTATGTATCATACAAAAATATGTTATATAATAACAGATTTTTGTCATCCATAATACTTTCTTCATTCTCACTTTACATTATTTGATCTGAAAGAGAAAATCACTGACATACTGATTTCATTTTGATTTCGAATATAACGATTTTTCTGTTATATATCTATTTATCTATAATATCTTCTGCTATATTTCTGAATATAACGGTTTCGTCGTCACGAAAGGCTTCGATTTTCTTACTAAGCAGTTCACGTGCGAATGGAAGAAGCCTCCCAAAATTTCAAGAGTGAGGCTGTAGGATGAATCTCCTTTTTTGTATTGACAACGAGTATGAGTATATTACTATACCAGATCATGGTGTTCTTTTTTTGTAAGAATACACCACAATGAAGTGTAACCCAACTTGGTCCTGTAAACGGACCTGCACGTCCTGCATGAGAGCTCGAATTACGCAGGATTTTTTATTTGCTCTCATCCAGACTTCGAGAACTTCCGTGCAGATGTTCGGCTCCTTTAGAAGATTATCTAAATACATCAAAGTGATGAAATATTTTGTGTTACAATATTTTTTAATGTAGGGAATCTTCTTAAATGCAATATTTTTTATTTTATAATTTATAATTTATATTTTACATTTTACACTTTACACTTTCTGCACTTTATATTTTATATTTCATATTTTATATTTTGTATTCTATACAGAAAGGGGCGATACTCATAGTACAATTTTACGTGAAAGTCTGAAATAAAATTTTTTTATATGTCGGAGATGAAAGGACACCGGGGCCTTCCCTTTGGAATTCTTGGGAAAATCCTCAATACTTTAGTCTTTATGATTTAACCCGATTATATTTATCCGAGATTTGTGACAATGAGCTTGGGTTCAAAGTGACAACTAGTAGCTGCAGTCACAGGATTGTCACGTAAAATTAATGGTAATGTCACGTTTTATATTACTGATGCGTTCGGCACGGGAACAGATTAAAGTTATTCGAAAATGATTAACAAAATATAACAATTTATTCAGATCTTACTTGATTCCAAGACTAACAACTATACTCTGATAACTGACTCTGATATTAAGTCTTCGGCAAAATGATATTAACTATTCGGTTGACAAAATGATATTAACTAATTTCTCCGAGTCGCCACATTTATTTATACCTGTCGGAGATGAAAAGGAAATAGGGCCCACCTTTGAAAATGTTTGGGGAGGAGGATCACCAATGTCTGTTCAAACTGCCGACCTGTTTACAATTTAAACTATATTAAGATCATCATAAAATCATCGTTAGATAGATATAAAAACATAGCTAGCTAAATATAGCTATCACCTTTAACTGCCTTTCACATCAAATGTTGTAAACATGGTTTCATGGTTTCATGGTTTATAATTCCCTTAATCGAAATTAGCTGTTATTGTATATCAAAATATTTCAAATCACCGGCTATTCCTGATCATCCCTCTGTGTTACGGATCGTACGGGGCGCGGGACGTGACAGGATGAACGTTTTTGCCTAACAGAGGTACGGAGTAATTGTATAGCTCTTCTTAAAAAATAATTGTAGCGGCACTCGACAGTAAACATTCGAACGGTTTCTGTCCCGTGGCTCGCCACACGCAGACCCTATTCTTCGGATAAGATGATTGCCAGATGTCGATGCATCTTCATAGTATATTTCCAGCTAGCCTAAGGGCCGGCTATAGATCTTAGGATTTAGTTAACTAAGGTCCTTCAAACTTGACAAATAGTCTTTGTCCTAACAGCCCCTAGATCTATCACCTATTACGGGAAGATATGGGGAAACTGCTTTTCTCTCGAACGACGCTTCCTGTTAGCAACTTTCTCTCAAGGGCGGTTAGCATCCTTCTTCAACCACCAACATAGAAATTAACCAATTAACAACAACGTCCATTTCGCTCACTTTCCGAACGAAGGCTTTTCTCGACGAATCCGATGATCTCGTGTGCTTAGACACACCCGATCATAGTTTTCCTCTGCAGCATCATCGCGATTGAAAGACTCACTCTCGTACGATCTCCTCAACGAGTAAAACGTCTATACGATCAGTGAATACTCCACGTTTTAATAAAGAGTCCGACTTAGACTTTGGAGGAAAGTACATTTGCTACCCTGTGACCGCGGATTCGTTATCGAACCTAAGACCATTGTCTCGAATCGCCACGGTTACTTGTAAAATTCGGTAATAATCATAGTTGGCACTAGTAAATATTATTTATATTGCATAACAACAATGGCCGATTCAAGTGAAGATTCATTATACGCCCCTAATCTTAATGCTAACCCGACATATATATCTCACAAGAAGATTGAAAAAATGTAAAATGTAATTGCAAAATGTAATTGCGTTCTTTTCTTTTCGTGTAATTTTTGAATAAATTTAATTTTCCAGTCATTATATAACTAAATGTAAGGTAAAATCGGATAAACTTAATAGTTCATGAAATTAAATATTTCATTTTTTTAAAACTTGTAATAAGTATTTAAATGTTTCACTGTTACATTATGAATATTTTTTATACTATTTTTCACATTTTTCATTACATCTCTTTATTATCAAGCACTCGCATTTAATTAATTGTTATTTTTATTTTGAATCACTTTGTCATTGTATTTTCTAACATCGCTCTTACACTTCATCGTAACACTCATGTTGCCTCACATAATTTTAGATTTGAACATACATATTAATTCAATTCATAACCATACAATGACAACTAAATTAATCAATGGTAAATGTTAAAATCTTGTGTAAATTGCGTAAAATGTACTTCTGCAATATTTTGCTACTCAAACCACAGTAACTTTGTCCAACAATGAAATATTTTGTAACATACAATATTGAGCTTTCCATCATTTTACTTTATAGCGCTTTTCATAAGAATTAATATAGATATATTTGTTACTTGAAAAATGATTGAATTTTAATTTGCCGGTGTATCGATTTATGTATTTGCCTAGTTAATTAACTTTGCCATGAACTACGTGCAGTTAAAAATAGCAAAAGTCGCAGTTTGACACGACTTTTTGCCTATAACTGTAATAAATCTAATACCATTTCACATCTTCTGGTGCCTGTCACTTGTTTCTGCAACAAGCGATTTCGATAAAATTTTTAGCATGATTGACATAAATCTACATATTTTTTGAACACAGTATTAAAACATTTTATTTTTTTTTATTTCTTCGCGATTTCAACTAATTGCAATTTTTTCAAAATTTTCTACGACATCTAATAAACTAAATCTTACAAACTTCTAAAAAAAATCAAGTCGTTTAGCCGTATCTGTTTTAAAATGTGTTCGAATATTAAAGTGAGTAACTGTATACAATTTTACAGTCTATCGAATATTCAAGAAATAATTCTTTACTTGATCTTTTGAAAAATTTCATAGATGTATAACCTACTTGAGAAAGTTTATATTCATGAACTGAACAGGCCGTTCGAAATTATGAAATTAGCAAAAATAGACTTGTCATATTCTTCTTGTATCTGTGTTCTTCAAATGTAAATCTTCTATTACCTATTTAGGTACGTTATAGCCATTTAGCAAAAATGTCAATATGATTGAAATCATAAACGTTCATATCAAAATTTCTTAGAATATGTTTAACTTTATATACATTTGTTAATTGATTGCTTAACTGTTTACTTCTTTATCTAAATGTAAGATTCGTTACATGTATAGCTTTTATATAACGATTCGTATATCACGAACACCCGCAGGTGGCAGGGAAGATTTTAATCAATTAGGAACGCGAGTCTGAATCAATTACCCACCTCCTGCTGATCGGGAGTATTGAATGCTTGCTAACTATACTGCAGCTCTTGTTATTGCTTTTCCAATGATTGTATAATGAACTCTTTTATTCTTACTTAACATTATATAATTCTTAATAAATAAAAAGCTTAAAAAAAATGTCGATATAAAAAATAGATAATCTTCAAATAGCATGAAAATATAAAAGTAAGTGCTTATATTAAAATTATAAATTTATATTATATTATGATAAATATGTATATATAATAATTTTATATTACTTATAGAGAATTTATTATAGAGAATTTTCTGTGTGAATCTTTACAAAAGCTATTATTAAATTATTTATAGGTTCAATAAAATACATTCCATAAAAAATAGTTAATACGGAAAGTTAGAAACACATGCATGAAGTTTTTTTCGTACACAGACTTCAACATAGATATGTCATCAGGGAAGATCGCGATGATGTTTCAAGAATTGTAAAACTTCCCACTGGGAGTGATTCATCTTATATCATTTAGTAGATCTTATAGGTTGTTTGAGGGTAAATGACATTCCAGGAAAATGTTGATAATACTTGTTTTTGTGGTCAGAATATCTTTATTTAATTTTTAATGTATTGAAATAACCAAGCAATGAAATAATACATAAAAGTTGTGTAAACGCAACATGTTCAAAAAATATAAACAAAGTAAGTTACGCATTGTTTCGCCAAGATACAGATATATATATGCGGATATAGATTTCCGGTACTTGAGAATCATAACACATACATAATACTATTATATATACTATTATGTATATATTAGTATTATGTACTATAAGTACTATATAAGTACATAATAATATGTAGTACTATAAGTACTTCAATTATTATACTTCAAAATATGTAAAATTGCATTTAGGTGGAAAAGGTAAGTTTGATGAAAAAAATATTAAATACATAATTCTTTAAAACTGTATACATATAACCATAATCTAAAAATACTTTTAAAAATCCGTATACTAGATATAGTAAATTTTTCTTAAAGAGAGATAATTTTGAATATTTTTTGTATCCTTAATGAAAAAGTTTGATTAAATATTGAGTGACGAAGTAAAATTGTCTATTTTATGATGTTCACCTGAAATTAAGAAAAACAGAAAAATATGCATTTACATATCTTAAATAAATTGAGAGTTACGTAATAGAAATACCAAATATTAAAGAATACTTATATCAAAAATTTTATTGTCAGTGATAATTTACCTGATAACGCATTTTTCAGTTTCTGTAGTTTATTTGTCTTCTCTTTTGAAATTATGTTGGTTTTCATCAAACAATTTCCTTTAACGAATATGTGAAACGTTTATCTCATATTTGTTTATATTTGTGTGTACATATTCATATTGTATCGCCAATAAATTACGAAAACAATATTTAATTCAGTTCGAATAAAATTGTAACGGTTGTCAGATTCAAAATTTTTATTAATTTAATTCTGCTTAACACTAGAGAAACAATTTTGATACTAGTCTGTTATTAAAATAAAATGTGCATGGTAAATTAACTCGAATATCGTACATTTTACAACGATATTATCCACGGAAACAGTTTGTTTGTAATTTTTATAACAGAAGATCTTTATCCCATACATAAAAAGAAATAAAGGAATTAGTTATAAAGAATGGGACAACCCTGAAAGCTGAAGCGTAAAAATGTGATTTAAATAATAATCACAAATATGAAAAAATGTTCCATAATTCCAGACACTAGAATATCAAATTAATGAAGAATTCACAAAACTATATAGTAGAAATAAATTTTATCTTTTTTGTATATAGGGTGTGCCAAATTTAAAAAAAACAAACTTCATCAATGTGTTCTATGGTTAGAAATGAGAAGAAACCTTATATAAACATAGGCCCATAAACACTTTATAAAAGAAATATAAGAAAGATATGAAACCTAAAGTCAATAAACGAATATTATCATGTAAGATAGATTGATCGAAGAGCATACATTGTTTGACCTGCGAAATCCCTATATTTTACACTTCACTTTCATCTGTAGGAAATATCGTGTAATTGTATCGTGTTTGTATTACAGTAAAGCAATATTAAAATTCAGGATACTGTAAATCAATTCCATATTATTGAAGCTCGCTTTTTACTTAATTTGAGATTAAATACATGTTTATTACTCTCTTGAATATCTTAAAGATATTGATTGTCACAATATTAGTTACGATTCTGTTTTTTCAAAATTTCATAGATATATTATTTGTTTTTAAAACGTTCAGATCTTTCAATCTTAAAGCTCTAGGGATTTTCTCTTACAAACCTACAGTTGTCACAAAAAATATTAGCTCTCCATTGTATTTATTATAGCATTTAAATACCATTTAGTTAAATTTAAGTATATTAAATTTCGTATCATTTAATAGCACTTTCATACAAATGCAAAAATTTGATACTATGAAATAAAATATAGAATCTGATAAAGAAAAAGCCGTTTCATTGAAAAATGAGAGTATGTGACAATATATTTTGTAGTCACTGTATAGAATTTGGTTTTAGAAAAATATAGTTTACACTGATTCCTTTTATCATCTATGATCTTTCATTCAAATAAAAGAAATTCATGTTCAGACAAGTAAATTCAATCTTAGCAGGAGTTCATTTGATCGGTTGCTAACTAAAATTTCGTTGGAGTAAGTGGAGTTCCACTATATTGTGAATGTATATACTAAATTTACAAGGGTTGATATTTTCTAAACTCAGTGGAACAACGGGTATGGAAGCATACTTGCCTCGATCGATTGAAGCGATATCACCTCAAGCATTTATTTGACGAACGTGTGTGTATATTGCCATGATCTGTTTACAGTTTCAGTAATGTCCGGTGAAATATGCACGATCTATTAACCCTGCATAAACACCGTGGACAATTGTTATGTGTACAGATAAAGATAAATATGCGGATTGTTGTTCTACTTGTTGCTCTAATTCCTCTGAAATTATCTCGTAAATCATGCTTTATGACCAATGAGCGTATTTTGTTCTTCCCTATTTAGTATGATCAAATTAGCCTTTTATGCAACATTAAACGGAATCTGAAATTTTCTTTCGTGAACTCATGGAAATCATGCTTTGAAACAAATCCTACATGTTTGCCATACGAGATTTCCTTCACGGATTTTGTAAACAATCTCCCAAGTTACTTGAAACAGGTTTTTTCACATAACAACGAACCTAATAATCGAGTCGCAAAAAATTTAGAATAAAAATTGTAGGTGTTAAAAATATTTATCAAATGCAGCATCATACAGTAAGATTGGTTAATTCACTGGGCCGGAAATGACCAAAAAGCATCTAAAATCGCACTATTTTCAGTTGTCAATTATTCATGTAAAATTTAGTATATAAAGTTGAAACTTTGTTGAAATGTTGTTTTTGTCATTCTTAAACAGTGTGGAAAACTTCATCTCTGAATATTTATTAGTTTTTGCAAAAGAAGCTATTTAGCAACTAAAAACACGTCTTCATAACACATAATTTCTGAAATTTTCAATAGTCGCATAGCATTGATGCCGGGTATTTCTTCTATTTTTATTATTATTTTATTATTTACGTACAACGCAAAACTAATTGATTTTGTAATTGTAAACTGTTAAAAAATGACGCCAAAAACTATACATGATTTTACCTTTTATAAGTCCATTAACACTGATAAAACATGTTTATAATAGAAAAAATATAAGTATATAGATAGATAAAATCATGAATAAAATAGATGCAAATCCATAAGAATATATTATCGTGAATATATATATATATATATATATATTAAAAATGTAAAAATTATTAGAATTGAATAACACAGACAGGAATAAGTGCATAATTATAAATACAATTCTTAAGAGTCTTTAATTATTTAATAATACTATAACAATTATGTCTTTAATAATGTTCGTTATAAAAACATATAGAGGCAATGGTTATGATTAATAATAAATTAATGACAAAAGTAAAATATTGAATGTAAAGAAAGAAAGATTTCTTTTCTGAAAACAATTCATTTTTAAATTATGCTTGTTCGAGGCTCTAGATTCGAAAGATTCATCAAATGTTTGAGACCCTAGGCTCAAAAGGATGTAGTAGGTAAGATTATTTGTCTCAAGAAGGGAAAACTGATGAAGATTATTTTCCAATCCAAAAAGCTATTAGACTTATTATAAGTGGATTGTAATATATAAACTGAACGTGTTTGCTATGAAATGTTTCTGACCTTTTAGTTTGAACGTGAGTTCGAAGGTAAGTACGTATGTCTCAATAAACAGTAACGAATCGTCCGAGAAAAAGATTTGATGACACTTCGGACGAGACATGTTGACGGGAGTAAGTCGCGCGGGCTGGTTATCTAAATATTCCCGAATTCGCAAGGGCTATATAATATGAGTAGTAATTCTCTTTCTGCAATTGACAACTTTCACATTATAGGCGTGGGGTGTACAATGCTACCCGTGAGCGGACTGCGCGAGAACTCCATGTTACCAATGGATCGTTACAAGCAATAAACCATTATGAAATACTGTGACTCAACGAATACGTACTGGAATAGAAAGCTAAAAAAAAGAGAAGTCCTATGTCCTTGACTAATACAAGCAACTGTTAATTTCTTAAGCGATAGAATAAGTGTTCAATAACTTCATAAAGTTATTGTTGCTAAGAGAGCCAGGATTTCGTGGACTTCTAGATATAAACGTATAAAAGTATAAAAATATAAATGTATAATAATAATAATATAAACACGTAAAGATATAAGTGGATAAGGAGATAAAACATCTAGAACATAAAAAAAATGTAGAACATGAACTGTTACGTCTGACGACTCTCTACCTAGACCAGGCCACACACCGCGGGCAAGATGGCAGCCAGATATCTACACATCCTCAATGCGTACCCTCAATATTCCTAAGGACCCTGAATAAATCTCAAGAATTTTCTAGTTAAGGTTCTTCAGACCAGACAAATATCTTTTTTCGTATTGTTTTCTAAAGTTTATTGTCTACTACGAGTTGACACCGGAAAATTGTTTTTTTATTTCACGAACGATGCTTCCCACCAGCAACTATCCTTCGAGACTGGTTAGCACCCTTCCTCACCCACCAACCTGGCAATAACCAATTAACAACGAAATCTATTCCCTCGCTCTACCAACGGAAACTTGCCCTTAACAAATCAGTTCTTTTCGTTTCCTTAGACCCACCCATCGCAAGTTTTCCTCCACAGCATCATCTTCGCGGAAAGTCAGTCAAAAAACATTCTTCTAACAGTCGTCATCCATGCTTACGTCGCATTCCCCACCTTGTAATTTTGTCCATCAATCGATACTTATACTTTCTCAGATTATATATCTCTAGTAAATAAGTTGTTTGAATAAACTATAATTATACGTGTTAATCCAGCGTACCATCATTTCAACCACCTCTATTATCGTAAAAGAAATAGGGGATCGATCAGTTCGTGGCGTCGATTATATAATCGTAACGAGAATTTACGACTCTCGTTGACGTGATATCTTTTGAACGCGTCTCTCCGCGAACGGTCGAAACATGAACGTAGAAAAAATTCTGTCTTAGTGTATAAAATTGCAGTGTATATTAGGTTGTCCGGAAAGTTTCTTTCGTTTTAAAAGGAAATAATAGATGCGAAACATTTTTATATTATATTTTATTACACGTATTAATATACTGCACGTAATGCAAAATGGATCATATGATGTAAATTGCAGGATAAAAAAAGTAATGGATCAAAATAATATAAAACAAAAAATGTTATGCATCTATTGTTTCGTTGTGAAACGAAAGAAACTTTTCGGACAACCTAATACAATATAACGCGATGGATATTAGTGCGGTATAATGCGTGTGAACTTGTAAATATCTCCATGAACTCTCCTATAGCTATATCAAACAACGTCTCATTTCGACTGTTAGTTATTAAGATAATGAACGTCAATCCATTTTGAATGCGCTGGATCAATTCTTGGGGATCCTGGTATCGATTTCTGCGTTTGGGTCATATCTCGCGGACATCCCTCAGCTTTATTAATTCTTTACTGACCCATTTTTTATGTAATATGATTTATAATAAGACTTTTTTGTTGTCATTAGTTCAACTATATTTCTGTATACCTTTTAGCTCTTAATCTTGAAAATTAAGGCTATGGTGACCTTTCCTAAAAAAAAGTTATCTCGTCTCCCAATTGGTGTTAAAGAAAACTTTTTTAAATTCGTGGAAGAATATTAGCTTCATTATGATCCACGTGTGAATTCAAAGCGATCAAACTTGCAGAAGATATTCCTTTTATCTGTGACAAAAAATGATAGATAATATTTGGCGTCATTTTTGAATAGTTAAAAATTACAAAATCGATTAGTTTCGAGTCGTACATGATAGTGCAACTATTCAATAATAGAAAAAGTACTCGACAGATGATATGCGACTTTTAAAACTTATAGAAATTAAGTTCTACAGGAACGTCTTTTAGTTGCTAAATAGCTTTTTATAAAAACTAACAAATATTTGAAGATGGAATTTTGTACACTTTTTCAGAATAACAAAAGCTACATTTTCACAAAGTTTCAATTTTATATAATCAATTTTATGTGCATAATTGACAATTGAAAATAATATCGATTTTTGACGGCTCCTAATTTATTTACGGCTCAAGAAATTAATTATTTTTAACGTGTGATATCCTATTCAATAGATGTTTCATACCTACAATTTTTATTCGAAGTTTTTTCCGATTCGATTATTAAATTCGTTATGTGCAAAAAATGTGTTTCCGGCAAATTTGGAGAGTGGTTACAAAGCCCGTGCAAGATATCCTAAGTGACAAAGATATAGGATTTGTTTCCGAACACGACTTTTATAAGTTCGCGTAAGAAAATTTCAGATACCATTTAATGTTGAATTGAACTTTTTCTTGGGCTAATTTGACTAGACTAATTTAGTACAGACTGAAATAGGAACAATGAACCCATAATTATCGTTGGTATGATATGTGTATACCTCGGGAATGACTAAAACGACGAATTTTATCTATTTTATTTGCATTATTTCTGCGAATGAAGATCATAAGATAATCCGATAAATTTTCACTTATTACAGAGAAATGGTTTTAAAACACAGTACGTTGTCAACTAATCTCATATTACCAAAAATGTCTTTATATTTGGTTTTGAAGCTAAGCATGTATCTTTTAATTTTCTTAAAGATTTAAAAAATATTGCTCATTATAATATAGCAATATTGTAAAGAATGAAATATTAGAAATGTCATAGAGTTGTTTGTTACTATCTATTCGAAAGGCCGGCAGGGGTATTTTATGGCACTACGATTACAATTTGTTAGCAGGTGCACAGACGAGCTTGACAAGAACTCAAGGAGCCCTTGGGTTATTCTTTCGAAGGAGGCACCTGATGCGCGATCAGGGGGCTTCCAGGATGAAGTCACTTGCGGATTCATAAAAGACAAATGGTTGGTTTGCTAATCGCAGTCAATATTTACAACATTTCTCTACTTGTTCACGTTTCGACCTATCTGTTAAACTCAGAAGATCAAGGCAGTGCTCCTACTTCGTCGTTCGTAGGATTTGGTCATTACATCGGCTGACATGTCGCTGGATGTGACGTGTTTCAAAACCGCTTGATCTGATCTGATGACTCCACGTACAAAATAGTGATAAATATCGATGTGCTTCGTCCGTGCATGGAACACGGGGTTGCACCCTTGCACGTTGGAGTTATCGTTGCACAGTTTGACAGATTGCCGTTCAAGTCACGCCGCAATTCACCTCGGATCAGTCTGACCTCGATCTTCAGGGATGTCGATACCAGATTTCAGTACTGCATTCAAAACCGTTGGAAAACATCCTTCATATATGTTCTCCCATGTCCGTTCATGAAAATTCCCTCATCATTTATTTCGAGACATCGCTTGATCTCCTCAAGGTCACTTATTTCGAAGAAATTTACCAGCCTCTGCCGAACAGCTGCATTAGATTCGTGACAAATAATCAAGATGTCATTGATATAGATGACGATGATTATCAGCTGCTTCACTTGGCCTTTCTGATAGACGCAGCGTATACGCGACCACCCTATTTCAGAACGTACAAGGCTTTTTCCATGTGGCAGACCATGTTGTCGCTGTCATCTCGTCCAGCATGGCTCCTGGTTATAATTGTACTTTGCCCTTCGTTATGTTCGACGATGTATTGGAGGACTTCCTTCATCCGATCTGGTATCTCTATGTAGACCTTTTCATCAAGCTTACCATTGAAATACTCTGTCGCCAGTTCACATAGCCGGATTCGCAGCGAATGCGACAGTTCATCTTATAGAGCTCAGACGCGCAACTGGAGCGTAAGTCTTATGGAAGTACTTTCTACGCTGGGATTTCTCCAATGCTGCGAATATCCCTTAGCAATGGCTTGTGCCATATTTTTTATAAAACACAAAACGACTCTTGATGACTGTCCTCTTTGTGGTCCTAGCCACCATGTCCTATGTTTCTTTAATGAGAATGGATCTTTTGAAACTTTAAGGCACTCAACGTTTGACGATCCCCAAACAATTGTGTTAGAGAATAAAGATCATTCTGTCACGTCACGATAAGCACAACACTTCCATCTCGGTTAATGACCTCAAACCTTTCCAGAAATAAGATTCAGTCGAAAATCGAAAAATATTGATTGCCCGGTAGATGAAACTCTTATCTATTTTCATCAACATTCGTGATGGTCGACATGATGCCTCTTTCCATTATGTTAGCTAGATTCAATTCTTTCAGGATGTAATCCATGTTCAGCCCTTGAAACGATTTGACGTTCTTGCACATGTGCAATGTACACCCACTGTCATAACACCAAACGTTACTTTTCGCATTATCATTGTAATGTGAAACATTGTTTACCAACACGTCCAAAAATGCAAATAAACTTAAATTATCGGTGTCACTAGCGAACAGTCAGTTCTGGTTTCTTACTCCTTGACAGTTCTTCATAAGATGTCCGAAAATACCGCACCTGAAACACTTCACATTAAAATCATTTTTCGCGATATCAATTTTTTCATGTCCGATGCACCTTTGCCGCGACAATTCTTGCGATGATGCTATTTTGCTATCATCATCACATTTTATTCCACGTTTCAGTTCATTTCACTTTACATATCGAATTCTTCCACAATTTTAATTTGCAACGTCTCAAGGGATGACAATGCGTCATGGGCAGACATGACGCAATGAAAGCTTTCAAAGCTGCAGGATAAGCTACGCAACTGCATGATCACCACAATCGTATACACATGTCTGTTTTTAATGTTGGGAGTTCTACTTTACAAATTAGCCACCATAAAACCTTGTGATCGTGAAGTTAAGATTTCGTATTTAACGTCATCCTTGAGTAAAAGCATTGAATAAAAAGAATAGAAATTAAACACTGATCTTACTTAATGATAAAACTGCTTTTCATAATTTTTCACCATTTATTTAAAATAGATACATATGCAGTATTTTATTTGGTAGAGCAAAATGCTGTTTAGATAAATATTAATTTTGAATCATTATTAAACATATATTTCTATTTTCAACAGAAAAGTTTAATAATATTACAATTTCCAAATCAAATATGTACACATGTATTTAATACTTTTATATTTCACGCGTATATTGGAAAGCACCTTTGTTTTTAGTTTTCCTAATTAATTAGAATATTGTTTAATTATGAATACTCTCTATGATATATGTAAATAATATCACGTCCAAAATATTATTCACGACTGAAACTTTTCAATGTTATTAAATTTTTTATTGACAAAGCAAAGTTATAATATAAGTTTACAAAGGTTTTCAATACAAATGAAAAAGTATTTATTAATATAATAAGTATTAATTAATATTTATTAGACATTTTAGACAGAAGATAATAATAATATAATCATAATAATCATATATCTAAGACAAAATTTTGTCGCTATTATTATTATTGTGGTACTGCCTTTTGCTTTCATCTCTTTTGCTACTCGGTCCGTGAGTCGGGTACGCGACCGCATTAAGGAGAGAGAGAAAAAGACAAAGACAACCGAGTCCGGGCTATTTTTACACGATGACATCACACTATGAATTCTAACTTTTCGACTAAAGCGGCTTACTGGGGACAAATCGAGCAACAGTGTCCAATCATTAAAAGCCTTACCATCACCGCGGGAATTTCCAGACTTGTATATACGACAGTGCCATCAACAGAATCTTGATTGATGTTGATTTTCAGTTTCGCTAACTTATCCATCACGTCGAAGAAACGCCAAAAACGTTCGCCACACACCATAAACATTTTGCATTTTCAGCAATACCAAGTGATTCAAAAGCACGACCTTTCACGCTGGCCCCTTTTAATGATAGATGTTCTTTAATTTTAGTCAAATCTCTCTTACAGTCTCGCAGCTCTTTATCTGCTTAATTTCTAACTAACTATGTAACTAACTAACGAACTAATAATGAGCACAAAATTCGAATATGCTCTCAAATCGTTCTCGATTTATCTTGCCACTCCTTGCACTGACGCTGTGCCGTCCTGCATAAATTCCGGCTTGGGAATCCTGCAGCTCACGTACCTCCATTCATTCGTCTTTGTTAAAACCACACGCATTTAAAATTACACGTGTTATACTTCCCTTTATCGAGCACCTCTATCCCATTCATTTCTGCAATGCAACGAAGAACTTCCTGACTCAAGGATTGCATTTATAATTTAAAAAATTATAGTTTACATTAGATAATACGCGTTCTAAGAATTTTAATTTTTTGAAATTACCATGTGCCTCGGTTAATAACCTGTTCGACACAACGTGCGCGGCCGCAATAAACAGATTGAGCAAGCCCATGCCCATTAACAAAAAATCAACGGTTTAGTCGCTAATCACAGAGATTTCTAACATTTATTCCTTTAGTAGCCGAATTTATCATTCTTCCTTAGTGTTTATTATTTTTTGATTAATTCTGCAATCCAGTCTTCTCTATTCTCTAGTCCGGGCCTTCTATAGAAAGCTCGTTATTTTAATTTGATAACTTAAATTTGTAATATATCGGACTATTCTCGCAAATTTTAAATTCATTTTTCTTCGATTTATGTTCTAATACACGGGTAATAAATCAGCATAGATTTCTTTTTTGGTTGCTTACATACAATATTGTAAAAATATATAACATAACATATTTATAATACGGTTGATAGATAACAAATATAAAAGATCCAGTGATTTGAAATTTATTAAACATACAAAATTTGTTAACTAATTATGTACTGTTACCTGAGCATTATAAAATAAACCGAAGAGGAATATTCATTTCCAAGTTGCAAGAATATTAGGACATATCAATTTACATTATCAAACTAAAGTAACGAGTTCTTTTACAGAAGTATGATCATTCCTGGAATGAACTGCATCGTAGAATTAATAAAAAATAACCTCGCAATAGCAAACAAAACATCTCTTGCCTTCCACTGTCAATAATACATTGATCTTTAGCCTATACATAACAAATTTTTAACAGTTTTTCCTGTCTTATACATATAAAACCAAAAAATTCAAACAAACTAAAAATATAAACTCTATTTCCATAGGTTTCATGTGGATTAAGGGGCAATGTTAAGAAGAAGAAACGTTAAACCGTTCTATCCTTGGAAGGTTTTTGTCTCGTTTCTTATGGTCCGATCGTTTCGCTCGTCGCATTTGTTTTTCTAACATCGGGAAATCGACAGCTTCGTTCAGCAGTTTCCGACATTGTTGACGCCGGAAGTGTGGTCCGATCGACAAACTCCGGATGGCCATAGCACTTCGACAGATCATCACCTTATCATAGCAAACATAGACGAGCGGCCATTGTTTAAGCTTCCACGTCTGCCGTTGACTTTTTTGGATCTTATTCGTTCAAACTGTTTAGACCTCTGCGTGTTCCGGAAGATTCAAAGGAACCAATGGAAGAACAGCACGCAGGCATATAAGCTGGCGAGCCCGACTCGATTCGTGTCGATTAATTACTTCATCATCGAAAGCTCGGAAAATTCAGAAGAATACTAAGTACGTGCGTCGCCTTTGTATACGCGTTGTTGACTCCAATTTAACAAACAATGAGTCGCACTCGCCTCACTACTGCTTTTCGTATCACATTCCGCGCTCGGTTCGTGTACGGTCCCCGTCGCGATCTCGCGTCACGGTTTAATCCGTTTCAAGTACATGCTCGTGCTTGACCCGAACTCATGGCCACGCCCTGCTTATCGCAATCATAAGTCTAAACCAAGTTTCGTACCGTGTATCATACCTTTGTTAAGTTTTTGTTTAAATAAAATTTAATATTATTACAGTATGCATCGCGATTATTCTTCGTTTAGTCTAAAAAAGAACACATCTAAAGAAAGATCTTTAGCATATCGTTGATGCCCCGGTTATATCTAACGGGTAACATAATTAGAAGATTATTAAGACGCTTAGAAGAAAGCCTTATAAATAAAGAAAGGAAAACAAGCATCACACTATACCACACCTTTTACAGAACGCTGCAAATGTTCGTAGGCGCATCACGCTACATTTATTTAGAATTTAACTAAACTAGTTGCACGTTCCGAAGAATTTTTAAAGCACTACAACTCATGGATACCACGGACACACAGAATGCGATATCGGAAACTAGTGTTTACTCATTAAAATTCATAACAGTATATCGAAAACCGCCTCTATTTTCGAGAGGTATTAATTAAATTTTAGAGAAAATTAACTTATTAGAGAAGTTTCCTCTAATCCTTTGTCTCCATAAATAAGTAATAAATAATAGCACATATAAACAATATTTATACAAATTTCATACACGCATCGCGATCGTCCCGTCTGGGGTTATTCACAAAAAAATCGCATACGCATCATGTATTCTTGAGATGCTACTAAATGTGGTCGAGCACTGTCTTGTGTGAACTACACACATTTTCCACACAATTTACTGATCACTGCATATTGCAATGTTCACATACATACACATGAAATGAAAATGAGAAAAACTGAAAGAAACTGCAAAAAAGAGTGTTTAATCGAGAGATTAATAAAGGTGTCGTTGGTATTTACCGCGTTGAATAGCTCCTTTAAGATTTCACTTTCATTGCTGAAATGCTACTATTCTTGCAAGGCAGTTCTAACCATTTTTAAACACATTTGGTGAATATCCTGTTCGTTTTCTCAATATATATAGTATACCTAACTATAAAAAGGATATACCTTAAAAAGGAACCACTTAGGTATCATGACTGGCTAATTTCGAGAAAATTATATAAAGAAAACGGAAACGTTAGCAAACATCATCGTAATTTTTTTTCTGTATGAACTCTTCATTACTACCCTGTTACGTAATATGTTTTAGTGATTTTAGAAACTTAGTAAGAGGATGAAACAGTTCTGGAAGGACAGAATCATTTCAACGGCCAAACAGAAACATTGCGAGAATTGTATAAATATAAACTTGGAGATAATTGTAGATTTAGTATAGCTGTGTTATTCAGTTGTAGATTTTTTGGGCTTTTTTTATTTTTAGTTTTTCTAACTTTTTTGTTTCCTTCATTTTGTTACTTTTTGTTATTTGTTAAATCTTTTTTTATTTAGTTTCAACGCGAGTGTGTACTCGAGTGTGTACTGATTCGATGTGTAGTATGTACAATGCGTGTTCTATGCATCGTGCGTACTATATACTTTGTTTGCAAGAAAATAAAGGCTATATTGAACATTTACTGTAATATAAAACGATTGCTATTTTTGTTACACTTTTTCTAAGAATAGTCTGGATATGCGCGGTGCGTGTGTGATCTTTCTGTGGACACCTGCGGGCGGGACCACCGTTGTGCGTGTATGAAATTTGTACAAACATTGTTTGTATGTGCTTATTTACGGAGACAAATGATTAGAGGAAATGTTAATCTTCTTTAAAATTTAATTAATCGAAAATGGAGGCGGTTTTCGATATACTGTTATGGAATGTAATGAGTAAGCATAACGAGTTACATTTTCGAACGTCATAATCTTCTTCCCTACGACTTATACGAGGTAAGCTGCTGCCCATGTATCGTTCGATTTCAGGATCCTTGTGCATAGATTCACCTACTTTCGTTCTTGTAAGGATGATTGCTCGCGCACAGGGATATTTCCGCTAATTTTTAATTGTAAATAACTGGAAAAAAACAAAATTGAAAACGCAATTCTTTTATTCTTAATTTTCATCTTACTTTACTGCTTCAAGAATCACCCCTTAAATTTTTTTAACCTGTAGCCGAACACCCTGTATAATAATGACTTACAGTTAGCAATTAATTAATTAACATCTTAAAACTTCTGCACATTGGCAACTTTAAGTTATTTTGTATTTCTTTTATCCGAACTTATAAACTTATCAAACATTAAATATATTTGATAGTACTGAATAATATCATCTTTAATTTGATATAACATTTTAAGCATATTATAGACAAGCCGATAAAATAAAATCTACGAGTTCTTTCCTTCAAAATATTTAAATCTCTTACATCTTCAATTCGATTTTATATATATATGCATAAATACTATGGTCGTTTATTTTTACTATGTGTTCGCAAACAATGTACACTATAAATCCGAAAAGATTCTTTTACCGTTTTGAACCAGAACTACATTAATTTTGTTTTTATGTTTATTAAAAAATTCCTTCAAAATAAGATGTACGTGATTCTCAGGATAATCTTTTAGTAAACATAAGCATCAATTGATTAAGGATATTCCTGATCAGTGTTATGTACTTTTATATGATAATATTTAATCGTATAATTTCAGACACTTTTATTCTTAGATATAACATAAATGAAAAGGTCATAATTGATAGTTAAGATGGTCAATGTTTCCAGGAAATTTTCAATTTTTTGCATTGGTAACTATTCATGACTCAACTAAATATAATTGTGTCTTCAACTTATGAATAACGAATCGTGTAACATCATCTGATTCATCAAATATTTTCAATGTATGAAACAAACTATATGAACAGTAAAATTCTATTTATTTGGATTTATCTATTGCAACGAAATTTTAGTTAGTGCTTAATTATCCAATTTCTTGTCAATTGAATACATATATTTAAATGTGAGTTCCTGTTAGTTAAATAAAATATCATATACGAAAATTAGAGAGATACAAATTAGAGAATTAAAAGAATTATACAAATTAAAGATTAGAGTAATAGAAGAATATTAAATTAATATACATTTCAGTTATATGATGAATTTGAGTATTTTGGAGTTGATGTACTTGTTGGATTTCGAAGCTCTGTCCTATCATGTTTCATTCTTATACTAAATTTTTAGTTAAGAGATTGATCAGATTATTTAAAAAATGGAGCATTGGCCTGTACAAACAATTCAACAATATTATACAAATACTTCCGTTCATGTAGCCGCCAAAATTAAACAGAATGGTTTTCATGTAATTAAAGCTTCTAAAAAATGTTTCTGTATGCAAGACACATCACGAACAAAGAAATACATACAACTGCTGCTCTATTTTCTGTAATTGAAACCATTTACAGTAGCTTCTGAAAAGATTTGAATACCTTCAAAATTTGAAATTAATGCGAAAATATACATAGAAGGTACAAGATATTTATTCCAAACAAATACTCCGTAGAAATCACAAATGTATTTAATGGTTAATTATCCAGTATAGGCCTTAGTGTAGTAAGCCTTAATATCTCATTCTAATAATTCACGGGATCATCTTTAGTACAGAAAGTACAATATATTTAGAATACGACTTTGTTTAAGACGAATAAGAAACTATAGCAGAAGATGGTAACAAATAAAATTGCGTAATTTTAATAAACTTTTAAAACCTATAAAAACTAATAAACTTTCATATTTCAATCTCTTAGTAATAGTGAAAAACAAAAAGTATCTGAAACTTTGGTCTAATTGGAAAGTGGCATAAAGTATGATCTTGTTACGACGTAAGTGATTTGGACTAGAGGTATTCCAATTTACTTTCACTACATAAAATTTAAAAACAAGTAGATAAATAAAATTATTTTCTTTTACGATCTAATCACATACAATAATCATAGCATATACTATCATCTTATTATAAATATCAATTGCATGTCTTAAAACTTACTAGCAGTAGTTTCAGGTGTAATATAATTCCACAGTCGTAACAAACATATTCACAATCTATCCACATTTCTCATATGCTTTTTCTACTTTATCAATTTTTTATTAAATTGATAAAATAAATTACATCAATTTGCTTTCAAAAAAATCATAGAAGCTTTTAGATAGCACACGCGTTATTTTTATAAATCTCTCGTGTAATAAGAGTTCAAATATCTTTATGCATACCTACTATATCCGGACAAAAACTCCTATTATTATATATTTGTACATAATGAATATATATTTGTACAAAATAAATATATATATATTTATATTTATTCACATATAATAATATATTTATACATATTTATACATATTTTAATACATATTTGTATGTATCATGCTACTATATATTTCTATAAATTTTATATGATAAATATTTAAATCTCTTCGTAAGTCATTATATTTGAACACAAATTATTCCATGGTATTATTATGATATTATTTGACTGTAGATAATTTCAAAGAATCAGCGAATTCTCGGTATACGAACTGTTCATTCCCGATCAGTTCAGATAAATAGAATTTTATTGTTTCGTAAATGAATCATAAAACGCGCGACATCTCGTTCATGTATCCGATGGACAACGATTGTACGGTTTCGTGTGATCCGAAGGACCGTATGCAGGTGGAAGGATGTGAGGTTAAGGTGATTCAGCGATCGACGAGTAATCGATCGGGCCGAGCAGGAAGCGTGGCTGACAAGGAGAGAGGACCGAGGAAGTTACGAAGCTGGAATGCGCACCAGTCCGCGACAGTCTCGCGCAAACCATCGAGTTGAGCGGCAGGTTTTCGACGCGTCGTCGGTTTCTCCTGGCCTACCTTTATGATCGTCGTTAATTGGCATGCCTCCTCGGAAACTAATGTTCAAAGTTTTGTCGCGCTGAACGCTGTCTCGTGTGATATAAGGTTGTGTGTATTCGTTTCTCTCGTGTATTTTAACTTTAAATTAGTTTCGATCACTGCGGAGTAATTTCACGTGATTTACAGGCTCTTCAGTAATCTCGGCATCGTTCTGTTTACTGTTCATGGTAGGTAAATTTTTAAATGAAATATTGTGTGTCAGTTATTGTAAATCTATAATCTAAAATGTAAGATAACCGTGGTTTGTGGATTTAATATAAGGTAGATATATAATAGTATATAAAAGTAATATAAGGTATATTTTTAGTTGTGTGAAGCTTTTGTCGTGCAAATATTTTTATGGACATTGTGAACTCTAGTTTAGTTTAAGTAAAAAATTCTTCTTGTTACTGAAGCGAGTTAAAGTAAATTAAGTTGTAAAAGTTAACAATCCTTTCACGAACAAACAGTATTTGAGGAATTTGTCATGTATTATATTATGAGACAAAATTTTTTTGTTTGAATTATATCGATTTATTTGTTGGAATTAAGTGAAAATTATGTGAATCGTTTCGTGTTTAGGTGATAGTACTTGAATGTAATTTTGTTTGGGGAAAAATGATCTTTAAGACCTTTCCTAAATAAAATTCTACATTACAATTTACAAATATAATTTGGAACAGAAACGTTGTGTATAAGTACTATAGACAAAAATAGAAAAAATATAATTTTGAAATGTAATTTAAAATTTTAATCATCTTTTCTACTACATAGCCCCCAATCTATATGGTTAAATGTTTGGTCATTATTTTATAATTATTTGGGGCATTTCTAAGCAGCATAAAATGTTATACTAGTAACATTACAAGTGAACATTTTGAATTAATGGTATAATCGTTGTTGCAACATTTGACTTCTTAGAATTCTTGCTAAGATTTCGTACATAGTAATTGACATATAGGCATTTGCTGGTGCGTTTGGTATGAAAAAGCATTATGGCAGTCTATGCTTGCATCTGCGTGAATAATCTCAATTGTTACTATCATAGTTGTGATATAACTTTTATCAGTATTGTAAGAAAAATGAAAGCAACGAAATAATTCCATTAAAATTGAACTCTTTTTACTATATAAGGTGTATTACGTGTATTCGTATATTCACTATACATATAAACGTGGTGTTTTGTGTACCTTGGATTCTTAATATTTCAGTTACTTTTGCTGATAGCACACCCTAAAAATTTAATGTTCATACTATCTGTGCAGAATAAATATATCTATTTTCGATATTCACAAATTTTTATTATATGCTGCAATCTATTACTATAAAAAGTAGGAATGTAGAAGAAATGCTAACTTAAATATATTTCAAAATGACTGAAAATCAATGCAGCAAAATGCATGCTTTGTAAATTTCTTTCTGCTGAATTAAATTATTAATGTGCTTAAGTCAAGCATTATTGTACATCTTGTATTTGTTATTGTCATTTATCGTATGCATTTATCGTGCTATTTTATCAAGTTCTCAGTACAGGGTGTGGAAACCCATGAGTGAAATAGGAAGGATTCTAACATTAAAGAAATAAGATATTCTGCTTTAAACATTTTATGTATTTTACGAAGGAAACGACAAATAATTCAAAATTTACTCCAATACTCAGAAGGAAGTAATAAAAAATAAAGTATAAATTGACTAGGAGCAATAAACTGGCATTATAAACATGCAATTTTAAGAAAAGCATCAAATTCTATATCAACAGTAAGGTAAACTGTCATACACATGACTATATATATATATATATATATATATATATACGCTAATATATATATGCTACTATAAATGTATGTATGTAATGTGCAACAGGTTACGTAACAATACCTACTTTCGAATCAAGAGAAGCGTAAAAGAAAACCACCCTCGAGGGTGTCTAAACCACCCACACACAAACAAACTCATTTTTAATTGCATACAATTTGCACAAGAACACATTGATGGAAAACGGCATAGAATAATATTTTTATACTGTATTTATATCTTTTTCTTGACGTTTTTTATATTGTTTTCGCGACTTGGAAAAGAAGGGGAAGTATTATATTGTAATGATTTATATATGATTTATATAATATAATAAAGTTCATCGACAGAAAATTAAATAGTCCGAATTATATTAATTTAACAGATGAACAAATAAGCGAATACAGACCTACAATCAATTGTGAAAATTTAATATTTAAACAGTATAATGCAGACTTTTATACATATACCAACATGTGTAAGAGACTAATTTCTGAAACAAATAGATATTTTAGAGTGACCACAGAGATTACCTAATATCATCATACTTGAAAATTCGATACAATTAGTAAAAAATATTCATAGGAGAAAAGAAGGTGATTTGAAGATTATATAGACTTAAAAAGCTATATTGAGGAAAAATAGACAAAATTTCGTAAAAAATGTATTAAGAAAAAATATATCCTCTCAAGCCATATGTTGGCGATTATACAAAAGAAAAATGGAAGCACAAGATATTAAAAATCATTTTTCATACATATTGTCACGACTTTTCAGATATGCCCATCTTTTTTGTCCCACTGATTTTTAATTATATAGTTAAATGATACGACTTTATTGTTCAACTTTTGTAGTAATAGATTGTATTATACATCGAAAATTATTGAGCATCAAAATTGGATGCATTTATTACGTAAAATTTCCAGAAACTTGTGCTCCTTTTTTGTCGCGGAGTGTACAAAAGACAAATCAGGACAAAGCTGTTTGGTTTAAAATGATCAACATCGAGATTCGTGAGTGTCCCAACAAAATCATTATTTTTCAAGTTTTCAACGGTTTTTTTTAGATAGAAATACATATCTTGTTATACACCAACCGATCCGCTTTTTTAGTTTCAAAAGTACTACGATACTTCTTTGTATCCTAAAATACATAGTTTAGAAGATATTTTAACTTTAATCTTTACAAATCTGATGTATAACAAAAAGGACAATATAAATCAAGAATATTGTCTTGCACCTTCCCTTGTCTTTCATACGATAAGTTTTACGAAATTAAGGTTGAAATACCTTTAAACTACTCGTTTTCAGGTACAGGTATCTCAATACTAATGAACTTCATTCTGACATAATCTTTTAATCAATAAAAGTAACTAATATTTTTGTAATGTCTTTGAAAAAGGTTCCTGAAAACTAGATTTATTTCTGTGTTACTTTTTCGAAATTTTTCATATATTTAGTTATAATAAAAGTAAAATACGCTTTTCGTCTATACTGCATAATTTATTAAGTAAAAGTAATACCAACAGAGTTTTTCTTTAATTTTTATTAAATTTATTGAAAAAGAAAATAATGCAGTTTGTTAGACTGATTTCTGTTTCTTTTTATTTTAAAAAATACAATAATTTTATATAATATTCATTATGCTTTTATAATCATTACATGAAATATTTTCGCGTATATTTTAAAAGTATGATTTTTGTAATGTGTCCTAATAAATTTTCAATATTAACAACATTATATTTTACTTTAACGATATCATAATAATGAAATAATATTATTCAACAAGTACTTTTACTAAATTGCTTAATTTCTCTTTGTATTGAAATATGTATGTAATTTGAAGGTTACCCCACTAATACCCCATACATAACAAAGGAAACCTAAAGTATAATATGTTTATCATTATATTATTTAATGACACTGTAATCTATGTTAGATGTTAAGAAAATCTAAAAATATTAACGAGAAACTGTAAACATTGGAAACAGTAAACCAAAATTGGGATAGAATTTTTGCCCTTATTATTAATTGTAAACATTTCAAAAAAGTACACATAATAATATACATATAATAAAATATAATTCATGAAGAAAATTTTGTTAACTAATTTCCTCGTACATACTATTATTCAATTTTTTATTAATTTATTTCGTTGCCTTATATTGCTTGATGCCCATGTATTGAAATTCATGTATTATAATATACTATACTTGACTGCACTATAATGTACTTTTAATAATTAAATGAAACAATTAAGTGAAACATTTATGAACAATTTTTGTATATCATATCTTTCGTTTAGTTGTCAAAGCATTTAACCGTACTGGCTGTAGTCGATTTGTTATTAGTTAAAATTAATTTTAATCAAATATTAGTTATTGTAATTAACAATTTATTAACCTCATTCTTTATTTTGATTGTTCATTATGATGTTATATTTCTCCATTGTTTTCTACTAATATATTACAATAAGATAATTTTTAAGACTTTTACTTCTATGATATTTATATTCATTATATGTATATTATATATAGTTACTACTATTAATATTCGCACACACTTTAAAACAGAATAACTTTTTTGTGATAAATCCAAACGACTTGACCTTTTTTTAGGAGCTAGATGGATCAATTTATTCCATGACGAAAAAAATAGTTTTGAAAAAACTGCAATTGATCTAAATCGCGAAGAAGAAAGTAGTGGGCGCTTTTTACAACTTTTTATCTAGGCCTGTAATGAAAAGTTAAGCAACACGTTTTGAAGATTTATGCCAGTTATATACATATATGCTGAAAATTGTATCAACATTGTTTGATGCGGAAACAAGCGACATGCAAAAATGTAGAAATCTTTACAGCTTAGATCTTTACATTTTTTACTTTATTACAGTTATAGACTGTATCGTGAAAAAATGTGGTTTTCACTATTCTGAATAGTTTATATTCTATAACAGCTATACATTAACTGATTTCGATGAAATTTTCAGCATATATATAACTGGCATAAATCTCCACAATATGTTTTTTTAGCTTTTGTTATAGACTGAGATAAAAAAACTGTAGAAAGTGACTTTTTCTTTTTTTGTTCACAACTTCAACCAGTTACATTTTTTTCAACATTTTTATACGTCATCTAGTAAACTAATTAATTTAACTTCTCCAAAAGGAAAAAAAAAATAGAGAGAAATTGTCTTTTGATGCAATTTTAAAAAGATTATTTTGTTTTAAAAGATGTCCGAATATTAATAGGAGTAACTATACATATATTATGATATTTTTTTACGATTAATATTAGTTTATCGGTATCACATCGCGTTAAAGTTACAAACTGTCGCAAAAATGTTCAAAAACCTATATAATTTAAGCTATTTTAAATAAATATACATATAAGAGAAGAAAACAGAAATATATTATGTTATATAGGGATATATTTACAACGAAGATAACAAGAATGCAAAAATTTTTTATTTATTACATATAATTGTTTAAATAATAATAGAGTAATAGAAGAATAACTCTTTATTATGTCACCAAAATATTTTGATGAAAATATTCGAACATAATAATAATATATTTACATACGTATATATACATCATGCAATCACTATACCATAAAATTTTGTTCCATAATTCCATATTACATGTATTGTAACTTAAGTCCAAGGATTTACGCTTTTAAAGAAGCAATATTATAATGCAAGTATCTATGTATATTTTTAAGTGACACGATTGAATAATGCAACTTCGGTCAACAAAATCCAAATAGCAGACTGTTCAGTAGTAATGGTAGAATAAGTAAGAAAGTAGTTCACACAACAGAGTTTTATGATAACAGTGATTGTATGAAGTCGTAATTGCTTATATTAACCGAATCAATCGATATTCTCATAAATTGATCTCACAGAAGTTGCAGTTGCTATTAACTGATCCGTTAGCAATAAAAGGCGACGGCGACGGCCAATTAGAAAGACTTTTCCGTCCGTTTAAAGGCAACTCGCGTTTCCTTGACGTGTTTATTCTGAACGTGAAATTACTTTTAATGATCGCTTGCCTTCACCCTGTTTACGCCGGAGAGGAAGTTCCTCCGGGACAATGCTCCAATGACAGCCTTCGTGTATTTCGTCACAGATGCTAATTACAGTGTGTACATATAGGTAGGTCTGAAGGATGGAACGCCGCGCCGCACCGGTGAGGATGAAAAAACGTGTGACTGAATTCTTGAATAAATAGGTTGAAATCAATATTATTCACGAACAAATGACACATTTCTTCGATGACAAACAACGAGTGTTTAAACGTCCTGAATATTTAAAAATTTAGTTCAAAAGTTTATATACAATACTATGCAGAAGTTCTAGCCATTTATTAACTGGTAGTGCATCTGTAATTTGTTTTTATTAATAAGTATTAAGTATTACTTTATGCTACTTTATATCGGATGCTCCTAAAAAGTATTTAATTAAAAAATTAATTTACTTAATAAGTAATTTACTTAATATAAGTATCAATTACCTAGAAATAGTTAATATTATATGTCAAAAGTTTTAGGTCATCTATCAAACGGAAATGTTCTGTTTTTATAAATGAATATTAAGATACATGATAATTATTTGTATCTGTTGTTGCTTTTTAAATATTTAATTCAAACATTATTGGTAGTTCGCTAAAAAATTACTATAAAAAGTTAGTTTAGTGAAAACAGTTATGATACCGGTTTCGGTTCTTGAAACAGTTAAAAGAACCGAAAAGGTGTTATAACTGTTCTGAATATAACGGTTCTCGCGCACATCAGTTTCAGTTCTTGAAGATCGATACTATATCGGTTCCATATCGACTCTATAACTATTATTTTTCGGCTCTGTGTCGGTTATGGTGCAGTTTTGCATAATCTATAATACATACACACATAATATATGTATTCCTGCATGTATCAAATTCATTTCGATTCTTACTGATCTTTACTCTTATTCATTTTGGGAAAATGTTAATACATATGTATTAAATATTACAAGTATGTGAGCATTAAATACTTTAAGATTTACTTTCAAAATTAAATTGTAATATAATGATAACCATCTACTATTTATTATTTTAGAATTAGTGATAGGATAGTATTAAAATTCTAAATTCCTGGTATGTTTTCTATGAAGAGTCAAATAAAACGGATGTTGGTAATTATTTAGTAGTTATGTTGAAGAAATCAACGTTTTGAACAACTACTTCCCCACTAGGAGAGGAATACACTATTTCCCCAGGTTTTTGCCTTACGGCGGTCGGACAAAAGACATCTAACCTCTTTTCTCTGTTAAGCCTCTTTTCAATTTACGACTAATCGCACGCAACTCACAGTCGTGCGATTAGAAAATCCATTATCGTATATAGCACAATTTCCATTCGCACTACCGCGACTACAAAGTCAAGGCGCGATTCACCGCGACAGTGGTCGCGCGCAACTACAAAGTATATGGAGCATATCGTGCTGTACCCGCGTGCAGAACAGTCGCGCGCGACTGAATGTCGTTTTGCTGCTAGAATGTGAGGAGTCCTCATTGAGGACATTTTAATATGAGGCTAATAAGAAAATGAAGCTGACCTTTGTTCGGCGTCGCGCGCGACACCAAAGTTTCTAACATGCGTCGTAAATCTCGTGTCACTTGAACCTCTGTGAATGTGTTGTTAGAATTGTTCAGAAATTGTACAAAGGTCAATCTTATTCTTTTTAATAGAACCGCACATTTTTTAACACGTCAATCAATCCGTCATGAAATTACCTACAAAAGGTTAGTATCCTATTTATGTCAAAAAACTATTAACATTGAAAAAAAATGTTTGATACTAAAATATTCGGATAGACTTTGTGGAACTAGTCGCAAGGGACCTAAACCCAACTCTTTTGTTTGTATTTATATAAATGAAGATAGAGCGAGACGGCTATGCTTGTCGCTGTATCAGAAATAGACATAGATAGATATGAGTAGGATTAACTGTAGTAGTACCGACGATTTTTTGAGAATATCTCGGAAACTAAGAGAGTCTCGGGGTAACATGTGTAGAAAGATGATCTTCAAAACGTTGATTTCTGCAACATATTTGAAAAGTATCGAAATCGAGAACGTGACGGCTTTAAATTCCGATACCTCTAAGTTTGTGCATTACACTATTACGGTGACAAAGCTATACCGAAATAAATGAGTACTGAAACCGAAATCGATATATGTACAGGATATAAAAGATAAAGATTTAGAAAAAAGCCACTGGAGAAATGACCTTAACCTTGAAGTTCAGGGTCAAAAGTTTTTATTATTGCAACGTATTCTACGCATCATAAGAAAAAAAATTCTGAAAGAAACCATGAGGCGCAAATAAAACTTCCTCTAAAAAAAAAAAAAAAAAAAGAAAAGTGTAAAGTTTCAGCTGACTTAAATTCTCTTAAACTGGCTTTATTGACAGTGTTTACACTTTGTAGTGACGTGCAAGTAAAGTAGCATCTATTGATACAGGTTAATACGCCAAATGTATCATTATGTATTACACATTTTCTTTTTTTTGCCCTTTTCTATTTCTTTTTCTCGCTTAAGCTTATCCCCAAAATTATGTGTAATTCTTCACTTCCAATAATAAAAACGACGTTTAATTCGATGTATTCCACTTCGGTTTCTTTTCCGCCAATGATTATTCTGATAGGTATTCGGAATCGTTGTTAAGTAAAACACAATAAAATACCAAACATCTGTTTGATTTTGCATATATTTATTTTTTACCGTAGGCAACGAAAAGTATACTCAACTTGACATTACTATTGAACAGATCAAACCGAACTATGAACGATGTATCTTATTCCGCAAAGAAGGAGGTTCAATAATCAAATGATGATGTGACCCATGAGTAGCGAATCTATATTCACGTTATTTCACTTACTAGGAGCAAATGTAAATGTAAGCACAAATATATATATTTGTTCCGAATAAAGTTAATTTAAGAATTATTAAAATTTTACCATGTTTTTCCGAGAGAAGGAGTAATTTCCGACATTCGAGATTTCTATTCCTCGTGATGAGTAGAATGCGTTGTAATAATAAAAAACTTTGACCTTGAGTATCAAGGTCAATGTCGTTTCCATAGCAACTTTTTTTTCAAATTTCCACCAATCCGAAAGTGTACAATGTAGAATCACGTTGCATCCTCTTTACACTTACTTTCTTTACACTTCGTCCATAGTACCGAAAGCCGAAAGAGATTTTTGGGATGGAAATTTATTTTATCTGCATATCGTTCGAAAACAATTGCAAAAATAATTAACAATATATTAATTACGAGACTCCACTACAATGAATTACAAGCAATTAAAATTCCTAATTTATAGAAATAAATGTTTTAATTTCAATCTTAAGATACTTAATACCATACTTGTAATATATATTTAATACATATCAATATTTTCGCAAAATCAATACATGAATCAATAAGAATCGAAATCGAACCGGTATAAGAATGCTGATATGTACTATATGACTATATAGAACTGAGCCGTAACTGATGCAGAACCGAAAAATGACAGTTACACAGCCGATATGAAATTTAAAATTCATTTTTTTTCCATTTACGTTCTAGTACTTCGGCAATAAATCTGTATAGTTTTCCTTTTTTTGACTACTGACATAAAATATTCTAAAAAATTACAATACGGTCTATAGATGTCAGAAATAAAAAATTCGCTGATTTAAAATGTATCAAACATAAAATATATGTTAATTAATTATGTAATGTTACCCGAGTATTACAAGATAAACCGATGAAGAATATGCATTTTCAAGTTGCAAAGATATTGAGACATATCATAAAATTTAAGTTATCAAATTAAGATAACAAGTTTCTTTACATAAGTATTGTTACGTCTGGCGAAACTTCAATTTGTGGCGGCATTGACCACGGAACTTTCCAATGGCTTCGCGGTACAAAGCGCTACGCCGTCAAAGCGCAACACCGACATGCCCAATGTACCATCAATATCCCTACGTTTCTATCACCGAATTCTCGGAAGAAAGCATACGCGGCAAACGTCGCGGTACATTTAATAAACGCGTGTGTAGTAGGGATATCGAGGGGCAACAAAGGAAAGAATCCGTTGGTTTCGAAAAAAGATTCAGTCTAGCTCGAGCTGCGAAGTGCGGAAACTCTCCAGTGTCATAACAACCAAACACGTTTTCAAAACTTTGATTGCCATCTTTTGATATTAATTGTTAATAGTTTATTAATTGTTGTCTGGGATTGTTAATTTGTTATTTGTTAATAAACTCTTTTTGTTAAAAATCAAGTGTAGTTCCTCGTATGCACTCATTTTAACCACCTCTATTTTTGTAATAGAAATAGGGGATCGATCAGTTCGTGGCGTCGATTATTTAATCGTAATGGAAACTTACGACTCTCGTTAACGCGCTATCTCGCGATCGGGTCTCTTCGCGAACGGTCGACTGAACAAGTATGATCATTCCTATGGAATGAACTGCATTGAAGAATTAGTAAAAAACAATAATAAGCAATAAAGGAAAATGATAAACTCACGTAATAGGGTAATATTCACGTAATAAAATATAGCATCGATTACTAACAAAAAATAATCTTCAGCATATTAAACTGCTTAAAACATGTTATTGAATAAAAGTGTCAGATAAAATTTTTAGCAAAAATTGTCATTTTAGCGTTTTTAACGTTAATTTATAAAGTATCTGAACATTTTTGGGATATGAAAATTCACTTTATTTCAATACTTTTTTAAATATTTAATTAATGGGTTATTTTAAATTAAAAGCTTTTTACTTTCTGACACCCATGTAATATAATTCAATGTATTGCTAAACATTTCTGTTGTCTTGTCTGTATTTGTTTCAGATATAGAACATAGAAGTTAAAATTATACCAAAGCTTGAATATTTTCGAGATCACCGAATATTTATTATGTAATACAATACATATTTCGAAAATCTTTCGTAATATTCTTTATATATGCTGTTTCGATAGTTCGCGGAGAGACGCGTTCAAAAGATATCACGTCAACGAGAGTCGTAAATTCTCGTTACGATTAAATAACCGACGCCACGAACTGATCGATCCCCTATTTCTTTTACGATAATAGAGGTGGTTCAAATGATAGTAGGCTGGATTAACACGTATAAATATGGTTTATTCAAACAACTTAGTTACTAAAAATATATAATCTGAGAAAGTATAAGTGTTGACAAGGTCGAGAAAGCGACGTAAGAGTGGATGACGGACGACTGTTCTGGTGGACTGACTGGTGTCAGACTGACTTTCCGCGAAGATGATGCTATGGAGGAAAACTAGCGATGGGTGGGTCTAAGGAAATGAAAAGAGCTGATTTGTTAAGGGCAAGTTTTCGTTGGTAGAGTGAGGGAATAGATTTCGTTGTTAATTGGTTATTGCCAGATTGATGGGTGAGGAAGGGTGCTAACCACTCTCGAAGGAAAGTTGCTGGTGGGAAGCATCGTTCGTGAAATAAAAAACCAACTTTCCGGTGTCAACACGTATTAGACAAAAATGTAAATAGAGTTGGAAATCGAAGGTGATTGTTTTTGATCTGAAGGACCTTAGGTGTGAATAAGCCAAGATTTATGATAGATCTTTGAAGCTATTGAGGGACCGTACATCTGGTTGCTGTCTCTCCCGCGGTGAGTGGCCTGGTTTAGGTAGAAAGTCGCCAGACGTAACATATGCATTCAAAATATTCTTTGCAGAATATAGCCTGTATGAACGAATGTAGAATTTAACTTCAATATTGACTTATAAGAGAATAAGGAATACTAATCAATAATAAATTAATTATATATAAATTAATATAGTTTCATACAGTTTAAAATTATCCAGTGTTGTGTACTAATTACTAATTGACGATTCTGTTTTCTTAGCTTATAATCACCTGTCGTAACGTACATATGTCGAAAGAGTTGTTGTTCAGCATGTTGACCTTGATAACATACTTCAAAGTCATGAAATCGGTGAGGTCGCCCTTATTTCCAATAATAAATATAATTACTGTAAAATTCTATTCTAAAGCAATAAAGTAAATCAATCTTTAATTCATTATTTGTCTGATATATTATATGTATACAAAACAAAAAACATTTTTATGTCTATGTCAATTGTTAGTTACAAAAACCACAAATTGAAAGTTTACATATAGTAGCCTAACCCCAATCAAGAATGACAAATTTGAAATTTTAAATATATCTTTTATGATTATCAATAAATTAGTTCACAATAATAACTTCTTTAACACAAAGTTACTGCATTTAAATTATTATTCAATATTTTCTAAATATTTCTAAATATCCATATTCATTAGTAATTATTTATTAATATTTATTAATAATAGATTATTGAATAATCTTTCACCTTCAAATTTTATTTTAATCCTAATTTCCTCTCCAACATTAACCTTAATTTTGCCAGAAATAGTACCACTATATACGACAGTATTATAGGATACGTATCAAGACAAAAATTCTCACTTTCTTTCCGTCGTTTCAGGTTTACACGTGATATGACCCAGTCCCGCGAGGTTTTGGCGATGATGGACGCACACACAACAACGTTCGGACGTAAAAGAGGCTGCACAGTCTCTCCTTGCAGCGCCTTCCTTTTTGGTGCTGTCTTCCTTATATCCTTGGTCGTGACCGGGCTTCTGGTCTATCATCTTGCGCCATGCCTCGAGGAAAAGCTCGTTAAACCATGCGGTGATTTCACTAATTCAGTATTCGAGGGTCGTGGTCTGTTTAATAAGGACCCGTATAACAAGAAAAAATTGGACGTCCGATTACCAAGATCTGTGGTGCCAGATTCGTATGAGTTGAGGCTAATACCGTTCATACAAGTGGGAAATTTTACTTTCCATGGAGAGGTACGAATCGTTTTCTTCTTTCTTTCTTTTCTAGTCTCCAACTGTATCCTTGAACGAGAATAACAGAAATATTAACACATCTCGATTAACATATATATACGTATTACCGATTGGACGAAGATTGATTGTTCGTTTGAATTAATTTCGTTGCAGTATAGAAATTATAATGTTTATTGACGTTTCTTCGAAATACGCTTGTTTTTAGATGGATTTGATTGATTACCTCTTAAATGAAGGAAAAATGTTTATTGAACGTTCAAGGAAAGTTGAATCGTTTAAAGCAGCGTTTCTCAATTTTTTTTAAATCATGATACCCATTTATTAAGTTTATGTTCTTTACTTACATTATACGAAGAATTGTACTATCCAGAATAATTAGACGATCGTTTTTCGTGTGTTTTTGATTTCTATAACCAATCCATGTATGTATACAGTTGTTTTTTAATAATCTTTTTAAGGTTGGTCTTTATCTCTAGATGTTTATGCATTTATGGAAAATTTGAAAGTGCAAAAATATAAATGCATATAATATACAAAAATATATAAAGTTATATCCGAGGTAATTTATTCGTTAGATTACTTAGTGAGCGAAAAAAATCTCTGCTTACGTTTCACTGTTTTCATTGCATCCACAAAAATATAAATTTTCATGTACATTTATAGTTTATAATCACACTGCCACTATCATACGATTAATATATTGATCTATCTAGGATTTTTTTACTTTAGTAACAGAAATTTTGTTTTTTTGACTTGTCAATACAAGTACCCTTCATAGTAGTAATTCTCTAATAATTTTGAGCAATATACACATATTATTCGTTCCCATACATGATTTATATACATAAAATTTAACTTTCATCCATTCTCTTTGCGTGCCGTGTATTTTTATTTTTATTTTTTCTTATTTTATTTTTTAGTTCAAAACGTGATAGAATTTCTTTAGTGTTTTCTTTGTGATCGTGATGAATAAAACGCACGAAATTTGAGTAATTTTTTTTAAATTTAAATTGATTTGTGCGGTTAAATCGGATATTATAATATTAATATTGCCTTTGAAAATTGTTGTTGATGGACGTAGTGTATATATTATGTGTCGTTGGTTTTCTAAATTTTCTTGGAATGGTATGTGATACAGATACAAGTTCTGAAAACAAAGAATGGACAAAAACAATTTTTATCCGACTATGCTAGGAGGAGGGTATTGTGTCTAGCCTGAATGTATGTATTTATTAGATAATATGTTTATAACATGCATAATTTTACCGATTTTTACTTAGGTTTCAATCGATTCGTGTACGTCACGAGAATGCTGCAAGCTCTGTAGTATATAGGATTTTATTTAACAAGAAATCAAGGTCATCTTTATTTTTTTAAATGGCATTATATGTTATGAACTTCATAGAGCTGTAGCTAAGGTCAAAACGAATGTAGCGATTACCTGCTATGCTATGGCCTTGAGATGACCTTGAATTCAGAAATTTAAGTTCTATCACGAGAAATAACATGGAAAATTACTTTACTTCGGTTAAATTACATTCAGAATGCAGAAAATATGTAATTTAATTAAGACTGTCAAACTAATAAATTTATTTCAACAATCCAGCAATAACAATAATACTCTTTTTCAGTACACATTACAATGAACTACCTCGTTCAAAGTCATCATAATAATAATAAGTTCACAGTATAGTAAGTCGTTGATTTCATCTAGATGTTAATTACAACTCTGTAAAATCCAAAATAAATGGTATCATTTTAAAAAATCACGGTGACTGATTTTTTATCGAAAACGAATTTTTGAAAATGTTTAATATCGAAATGTCTACCAGACTGAAAACTAACTAACTTTTGTTTAAAACAACAACAATGTAGGGGATACATCCTGTTATTTATCATTTTATCACTTGCTATTTATTGCAGATGTTTCATATATATATATTTAATAAATAATGCTATTTCGAGTACAAAAACAACAAATAGAACTATACTTAACCCAAAATGACATTAGAAACAACTATTATTCGTTATCAAATTTCGAATCATTTATTTATAGACACTTATAAAAAAGTTATCATAAATAAATAATACATGTACAAATAGACAAATGAAGATAAATAATTTATAATTATAAAACAATAAAAAAAGGATTAAGCTAAGGAAGATTAAATAAAGTAAATATTTTTAAAAATAATATCCTGGTATGTGTTTTACTCAGAAATATAAGGTACTCGTTCGGATATTTCTAAATAATTAAATGTAGTATAATAATATTAAATTACCGAATTTACAGATAGATGATAGAGTTTAAAACTACCGTAGTCGGACATTCGCACTGATTAAATATTTATAACTAATAGTTCTGTTTGAAAATTTGATGTTTTTGCTCTCTACGTAACATTAACTGTTATATTTTAACGTATCGTGAAAGTATCTCAAACACTTATTCCAATTGTATGATTACAATTTCGCTTAAACTCTGTAAATACTGTGCGCATCCGATTGCAGCATTTTTAACTTATCTGTAAATTCTTAAAAATATTTGATTGTGTACCTTACATTTCTGAGTAAAACACAATTGTACACCTTGTTTTCTTAATTTTTTCCGTTTTGCGTAGTAGGGTGTCATTTTTTTTTTAATATTTATTTTATTATACATTTTGTAAAGATTTGATATAACTTAAGACAATATTGCTTTCAAAAATAATATTAAATATAATTTTTACAATGAGATCCTACATGATAACGACAATGCATTTCTTTACAATATTATGGCAGATAGCCCACTGCTACTTAGCCATACCGAAATTTATGAGTGAGTGGTCGGGCTCAGTAAGAACTCGGTTTGAGCGAATGTATGTAAAGTAGATAACTGGCGACTGGAAGTGATCGAGCTATGACATGTCGATAATAGAGACTATTTACGGTATCCCATCTCTTATTTCGTGTAATGTGTTCGTTCGTCATCAAAGAAACCGCACGATGCTAGGAAGGTGCATATCATCGTTAAGTATGATCGTTGCATACTATCGTGACGTATGATCGTTGCGTATTACCGTTGCGTATTACCGTTGCATACGTATCTGTACTTTATTTTGTCATGTAAAAGACACGGAAAGACACGGAGCGGTATTTTTTGTCTTTGTCTTTCATACGTTACAATGTATTTATTATTCAACCATCTGGAAAATAGTTTGTAACTCCTTAATCACTGAACACCCTAATTTTTAAAAGGACAAGTTTAATAAATACACTCATAATGAATAACAGGTAACAAATTTTAATCGTAACTAACGAATAATTTACATATTTATGACCCATGATCTACCAATTCGGAAAACTCCATATCTATTTGTTTTTTCACTACAATGTGCCATGCTCGGCACATCTCATGACTCAGATGCGCCGAACGCTTCATAAATTTGCAGCAGCCCTTCAAGGAGCTTTCCCGAACCGTATGTGCACTGCACCCGATCAGCTGTACATTGTAAAACCGGCGACGAACCTTTTGATACAGATATGTACAAAGGGTCTGTGTCAAGAACCATGATAATTTAGCGTGGCGCAGCTTGGACGGGCTGAGCTTGGATTGCCTTAAATTAACCTCAGTGGATCTTCAGCTTAATTTAGCATACTTCATTGAGACATTTATTAATTCAGAAGCATAATTTAAAAATAAATTGATTTCAGAATACAAATTTTTAGTTGTTTACGCTTAATTTTTTACTTCCGCCATTAATTTATTGTTAGTTATAATCATTAGCATTGGCTCCATATGCTTTTATAACGAATATTAAGAAAAATGGAATTGTTACTTTGTTATTAAATATTATTATTATATATTATATATATACTATATATGTTAACCATAAATGTTATATCCTCTGTTATGTAAACGTGTTCTATCAGTGTTAATAGACATGTAAAGAAGCAAAATGATGTACAATTTTTTGTGCCATTTTTATATAGTTTATAATTGAAAAATCGATTAGTTTCGAGTTGTACATGATAGCACAGCTTATTGATAATAAACAAAGCTCCCGCCAGTTGCTGTGCGAATTCCAAACATTGTATTTTTGGTTGTTAAGTAGCTTTTTGCAAAATATTAAATATTTGAAGATGAAACTTTGCACACTTTTTAAGAATAACGAAAACTACATTTTCACTAAATTTCAATTTCGCATTCTCAGTTTTACATGAATAATTGACAATTGAAGCTGGTGCGATTTTAAGCGGTTTTTATTTATTTACGACTAAACGAATTAACCAATCTTCACATATAACATCTTATATGATAGATATCTTCAATAGCTACAATTTTGATTGGAAACTTTTGCGAATCAACTACAATAATCGCTGTTATATATAAAAAGAAGAGCTGTTTTTGAAAACTCTGGAGATTGTTCACAAATTTCACGCAAGAAGTCTTGAGTGTTAAACTTATAGGATTTGTCCCTGAACATGATTTCTATAAGATCGCATAAGAAAATTTAATATTGAATTTGGCCTTCTTTGAGGTTTATTTAAGTGCACTATATCGCGTCATCCTTCCCTTTGGTTGCGGATATGCGGAAAAACGATTCACTTGTTTTGTCTGTCAGTCGTAACTGCTTTACGACATTACTTTTCTGTATGTCCACATACTTTGATATAAAGACAAAAAACCGGCAAATAACCGATTGATCCATTTTGTATCTTTGGGCCACATTTCGATACACAATAATACAATATTTGCCTATTCACATTAATATGCCACGGTGATAAGCAACAAATGGATATGCAGCCTAAGAAGTCAAACATGAGCCTAGAATCCTAATGAATAAAAAGCCCGACGTATTCATTTAAAGTGTTGACGAGGACGATATTTGTCTCCTGGGAGATAATTTTGGACGGCGCTGGTTTAGAAGATGCGTTAGATGAGTTGGGATTTAATCGCATTGCCAAAAAAATAGACACTTTCTCTGAAGAATTTGACCATGGATAAAGAATGCATTAACGCCTTTTTAGTAAGCGAACTGTGAGGGACCGTATAGCACTTACCTCAGAATCTCGAAAAAGTAAAGTCTCTTGATAGAGAGATTTAACATACATTCCAACAAACTTAATGTTAAAAAAATCAATGTTTCTATATAATACTTCCTAATACTTCTGTTATTAAATGCGTTATAATACAAAACAAAAATTATTCTTATTCTAAGCGAAGACAAACAACAAATATTTCATACATTACGCCCTAGTATAATAAGGACTAAGTAATCTGCATCTCGTCTGTTACATTTACATAAAAAAAAAAAACACTTTCAATAGAAAATACTCACATTTTTCATAAAAGTAATTACAATTGTAAATAACTACGACGAGATTTCGAGAGAAGTAGGTGTTTTAGTAAACAGATATAGCCGATTAGTTTGTTAGTTTGTAAAAAAGATCAAATCCATCATCGTCTTATTTGATAAAAGAGACGGTAGGAAGTTTTTATTTTAAATTCAATTCTTTCAATTTAGGGTAAGGAATTATCATAATCTTAGTAATACGTTGGAGCGTTTGTGTCATTTTATAATTGTAATGCGGTTTGTGACAGGAAGTCGTGTGGCTTGGAACGTACTACGTGCTACGAATATGCAATTGTGAGTTTATTTCTGTGTTTTTAAATGAAGCAGTTGCACTTTTTATGAATCTAAGTACTTACCCTGCGATATTCTCAAACAAACAGTGAACTCGTTAACGAATCGGAAAACAAGTAAGAACTGCATTCGGTGAAAGTTATTTTCTGTACAGAAGCTTAATTCTCAAGGATGCTCCAGTATATTAATTTTTTGAAATATTAGTAAAACAATCATGAAACTATCAAACAGGAACTGTTTCTTCTTTGCCTAACAGATCAAAAGAGCGACGAATCCTAGTGCTCTGAAAGTATTTTAATTCAGAAGATGTAGAACAAGTGATGGGCGATATGTCGACGTTTAATCTTTTCCTTCACGCATTCATATAAACGGTATTAAAAACTAGGACGATGATTACAAGTTCACGTAGGAGTGAAATAGCCTTTAAAAACAGAAAGTTCGGGATTTTTTCTCGCCATATTTTCCCTTCTTCAATATAATCATTTTTACTAAACGTCAGAGATAACACCATAATAGCAATTCCAACAATTTTATACAAATAAAAAGAATTAAACGTATGAATATAAAGAGGAGAATAGATATAAATAATTATATATTTTATAAATACTAATAAAGGGGAGCCCATACAAGTTCGTAAACAAAACTATTATGAGTGTAGCTCATAAAATTCTGCAAGTTTTCACTGTAGTTTTGTAAACTACACTCATAGTAGATGGCGCTCCAAACTTTCTAGTTACAGTGGCTCTTTCACCCCTTGGCGAACTGGTGTTGTTTCTTTATAATAATTATACAAAAATAAAAATTAACGAATGAATTTTACAAGATATATATATATATATATATATATATATATATATATAATGCATAAATATCGGGAACTTTTGGAAATAATTTCTTAATTTCATCATCTTAAGAATAAATGAAAAAGATAGGAAACAGTCTGCTATCTTTATATCATTAGATCATTATTAATGATTATATACATAAGTACAATATTAATGGATCCATATTAACAATGAAATTAGATGTATGTATGTGCGTGTGCTCTGCTGTCAATTAGTAGAGGTCTTATACCATATAATTGAACCATTATGTAATATGTAATCAATACTAAAGATGATTTCTCTAAATATCTTTTCTTATAATTATATTAATGACTATGTCTATGACTAATGAATAATTTAATGACTTGGATGATTTTTGTAAAGCGTATGATTAGAATAAATGTCTTGCAACTTGTATATATATTTTCAAATTCGTTTCAAATTTTATCAGTATGCTAATCACGATAGTCGCATCTCGATACAATGCTAATGAAATTTCAAAATGTTCTTTATAAATAATACATTCACGAAGACTTTGTATAAGTGTTGAAATACTTTCATGATTCATGACTCACTGTGTTACTTTTAAGGAAACATGTTGTCACACTGCAGAAATTAAAATAATTTTTATATTTTCAGGTAAAAATTCTAGTGAACGTTACGGAAGACACGAAAAATGTAACGCTGCACGCGGTGGATATGCATATCAATGAAAGTTTCACGAATATCAAGGAGTATTCGGGAATCAAGAAAGTGGAGAAGATAATCAAAATCGTGCAACAGAGAAACGACACTGAACGACAGTTTTACGTGATTAGAACGTCGGACACGTTGAAGAGTGGCAAGCAATACGTGGTGCATCTAAAGTTTGTTGGTTATCTGAATGACTACTTGCAAGGCTTCTATAGAAGCTCGTATACTGTTGGCAGTCAGACGAGGTAAACGCTTCGGCAATTTAATTCTGTTCTGTAGAGTGTAGGTGACAGCTATTTGTAGCCAGTAAATTTAAACTGCTTTATCAAGCAATATCTGTAGTTGCCAGTTGACTAATCTATTTGGAACGGTTCATTGAGACGTCAGTTATTTCAAAAATGCATGCAATCAAACCATGACAGTTTAATTTGCGTTAAATTTGATCGCGTAATTAGTATTCGATAATTAATTTTAATTAAATTATAGGCAACTTTTAAATGATTTAAAAATAATTCGTAGTTCAAAAATATTTTAAAAACTATTATTCAAAAGGTAATACCTACTTCGATGAAATTATCGAAAATTTTTAAACAATTTAGTCTATATATATATGTCGGATTGGCGTTGAGGTTAGGGGTAGGGGCTTGTGAGGAATTGTCACTCGCACTTGCCATCATGGTTTCACGGTAATACAAAGTTTATTATGCTGGTATAATGTTACAGGATTAATAAATGATCGCGGTGGTTAGACACTAACGACAATGGCCTTAGGTTCGACAACGAATCCGCGGTTCACGGGATAACAAGTGTACTTTGTTCCGAAGTCTAAGTATGAACTCGATTGTCAAGATGCTAAGTAACCCCTTGGTCAGATTGTAAGAGAGAATGTCCTTTCCGTCGCAATGATGCTGCTGAGGAAAACTATGATGGGGTGTGTCTAAGGACACGAGGTCATCGGATTCGTCGAGGAAAGCCTTCGTTCGGAAAGTGAGGGAAACGGACGTTGCCGTTAATTGGCTAATTTCTATGTTGGTGGTTAGAAAAGGATGCTGGCCACCCTCGAGAAAAAGTTGTTAGCGGGAAGCGTCGTTCCTGAGGAAGGCAAATTTCCCGTATCTTCCCGTAGTTAGGACAAAGGCTGTTTGTCCGTTTGAAGGGCTTTAGTTAACTGAATCGTAGATTTATCGGGTCCTCAGGCTAGCTGAACATGTATTGTGGAGATGCATGGACATCTGGAAATCATCTGACCCGAAGTGTAGGATCCGCACGTGGCGAGCCATGGGACAGAGACCGTTGGAATGTTTACTGTCCAACGTCCCTACAACTATTTCTTTTAAGGGGAGTTATACAATTACTCCATCCCTTTGTTAGACAAAACGCTTATCCCGTGAACGCTGACACGTTCGGCGACTGGTTGTCGCCTCGAGCCCAAGCTCATTATACAAATCTTGAAAGAATATATTCGGGTTGGGTCGCTGACAATTATTTAATTACAGTTATGATGAAATCTAGACTAAAGTATTAGGGGATCTTCCCAAAACTCCAAAGGGAGGCTCCGGTGTCTTCTCATCTCCGGGTCTTCCTTTTCGAATGTTTGGGAAAGACCACAATACTTTGGGTTAGACTTTTTATTATAGCCGTACTTAAATAATAAAACTTAGAAATAGTTGTTTATAATTACGGATGCCCAGGAGTTATGACAAGGGACTTGGGCCCGAAGCGACATAACAGGTCGGGGAACGTAGCCACGGTCACGGGGGGACATGTACCTAACAGAGGTACGGAGTAATTAAATAACTCCCTTTAAAAACAAAGATTGACCCGAGGATGGTACAGAGGGGAGTATATAAGGGCAGCTCCACTGGGACCGAGGATTCATTCTTTCAGTTAGATACGTTCTACGCGCACCGAGTATCTTTACGTCAAGAGACATCGCCGTCGTGAATCAGAAAGTCGAGTATTACTTAGCCCGTATAAGAAACCAGATTCGTACTTCCGTGAACCGTGGATTCGTTATCGAAACCTATGATCGTTGTCATCTATATCCCGTGTATAATATCCTCGGTTACTGATTACTATTTGTATCCTTCGAACCTTCGTTATCCAACACTGTTTGCATTCTACATCAGCGATGGCCAATCCAAGCGAATATTCCTTAAACGCCCCTAATCCCGTTATTAATCCGACATATAGAATAATACTTATACATATATATACTTATATGTCAGGGTTGCATTAGGATTTGGGGCGTGTAACAAATCTTCACTCGAATCGGCCATTGTTGTTATGCAATGAAAAATAATATCTACTAGTGGCAACTACGATTATTACCGAATTTGACAAGTAACCGTGGCGATATATATATATATATATATATATATATATATATATATATATATATATATATATCAATTCATTTGAACTTCAATAATATTTCAAAATTGATATGTAAAAAACTGGAATATGATTTAAAGGGAACAAAATTATCTTTTGCACACTTTTTCTGGAATAGTAGAATACTTACCTGTAATTTGAATTTTCTATTTAAAGAAGCAAATAATTAATATACGTTATTTTTATTGTAATAAAAGTTACATACATATAAGATCAAATAGTGTTACTTAAACATTGTTTAATTTTATTAATAATAATTTTTTACTTTTTTCTTTAAAATGTTTTTAAAATTTTGCAGGATTGAAAAATTGAAGTTAATCAATCATGTGTAATTTGAGAAACTACATCAAGTATTAATTTTTATAATATACTAAACCGTTTTCCTTATACGCATGAATGAAATAAATCTACAATTACACTACACTACATTATATTTTAAATCTTCCTATTCTTCACCTGTCATGTTTTTATACAGCATTTAAAGATGTACTTACGTTTATATAACATTGCCATCTTTTCTCATTTATATATTAATATACATATGTAGTATCGTAAACTATTAATTGTAGTATCCAGAACTATCTATAATTTATTTACGATAAATGGATTGTACAGATGTTGATTAGACAGGAAACGATGGTTGTTTAACTTGAACTAAATACAATAACGTACTATAATTTAGACAACAAAATAGTTAATTTGCAATTCTTGTCACCACGGATCTGTGACGTCAAACACATCCCAATTCACATCAGAGGCCAGATGGGTGCAGGTCCTCATCGCGTACCCTCAATTACCTCAAGGACCCACAAAAAACTTTTAGATTTTAACCCTGTAAGTGTTATCGTAAGCCACGTTGGTAGGAGACTTCCTCTTCCTATCTTCATTTATTAACTTTGGCTATAACCAATGGGAATCGCGAATCGTTACCCTCACTTTTACTAACGAAAAGTGTGAACAACGAATCCGCGTTCTTAGTTCAAAGGGCACACCCACACCGAGCTTTCCTCCGTAATAACACGAGAACACCTCTGCACTGAAACTACAAACTCTCATCAGTCAACGTTTCTCAGATCAGTCGCGTAAACTGTGCTTATTAAGTTGTGATATTCAAGTTTCATAATAAAGTTCTGTAAAAAGAAAGATAGTAGTTGTGTTACGGCTCAACCTTCTTGTCTTTAAAACCTAAGCCTTAATTTTACGTGACAGATTCAACGCTCTCTCTCACGCGGACCACACTCTCTCGACAACGCTAGTGTAACGTAAAATTGACACTTGGGTTGTAGGAGAAAAGAAGGTTGATAAAAGAAGGCTCATAATCCAACTATTAACTTTCTTCTAGCGAACTTCATTAGAATTTTAACACTTGCAAGAAATATAATGACACTGAACAAGAACTATGACTTCCCGAGCTGGCTGAAGTCTCGGCTTATATACGTTTTGGTTTGAGGATGTTGAGGGGCTCGGTGTAGGTTATGATGTGTCCAAAGGAGTCCAAAGCTCGGGGGTCGATGTCTTATCTCTGATGTGGATTAAGGTGCGTCACAGCCTTGGTGTAGGCTATGATGATAAGGTGGTGATGTGTTCAAAAGAGTTCGAAGTTCGGCAGATGTTTGGCTTTTAGGTGACGTGAATGAAGTAGATTTGGACGTTACACTAGCAACATTCTCTCGGCTTCTCAACTCTTCTTAACTCTCTGGCTTCCTAACTAATACTGACTCTTAATTCGTCTTTCTCCCTTAGCGTCCCTTTGTCTCTTCTTAGGCCCACCACGCACGTGTTCCGCATCCGTTCGTGGCTAGGGTCACGTAGGCCTTTTCTACGAAACTATTCAATTGAAGGACCGACGACACATTGATGGGCCTGTCGGCACCTCAGCTCTCTCGTGACACTGTTTATGGTTTATTCGATATCTCTTAGGCCTCTTTGTCCACGATACTACACATATATTAATTAATATTTAAAAATAGCAATTTTTAATTCGGATTAAGATATATGTATTAATACATGTTTGGTCACTTAAATTAAGAAATACATTGACTGAATCATTCTAGTCTTTATAAAAATATAGGAAAGTACTTTTAGATTGCAATTGTGTAAGAATTCAGAGAAATACGTATGTACCTTTTGAAAAAATATTTAGAAATTCAAATGAAATTAGTTTGGTGAATTTAAAGAACTCAGATGTTACAATAGACTTTTATGATAAATTATTTTGAACGTAAATGTATGCTCCCAGACACTATTTTGTACAAACTAAAGTTATTTTGGAGTCATGAGTAAATAAATAATAAATTTCATTTAAAATTACAAAAAAAATTAGTAAGTAATAGTAATATAGTCATATAGTTGATAATATATAATAGTTGTTAATAATATATAGTCATATAGTTGAGATATAAATATACTTGTAGAATGTTAAGTATTATAAATGCATATGTATATTCGAAACTATAACTTGTATTCGGATTTAATATTACAACATTATGAATGAAATTAATATTATGTTACTTTTTGAAGAAAAAAAGTAATACAATATTAAGTTCTCGTTTTATGAAGTACAATGTTATTAAATATTTTCGGCAATATATATTATACGTTATTAATTTTGTAGTAACAAAATAGTAAGAAATAATATAGAATAATAAAGAATTAATCTCATACCTTCTGAAAAAAACATTTCTTCGTTATGTGATGTATGTATATTGTATCTATTTACACAAAGATTGCTGATCATTTCATCTTATACAATAACTAATGCAATAAGTTGTGGCTGCTAAATTATACCTTAATATTAAAAAGTAGCCTAAAAAATTGTAATAAGGTATTGTATTATAACTGCTCAAATTTTTAAGACAAATCAATTCTTTTCAAAAATTATAAAATTCAATCTGCAATTACAATTGTGTCGCCAACAATAACCTATTTTAATAGTTGGTGTAACGATAAACAATGAATGAAAAGAAATATACCTAGAGAAATATAACAGAAGTGTCAGTTGAAGTATTAAGCTGCATTATGAACTATCATTTTGAATAAAAAAATAGTACACAATATCTTTGTAACATACTACTTATACGGTACCCAAATATTTGTGAACAAGTGACTTAAAATACGATATTGTTTCCATATCTTTTTTAAATATGTGGAATTTTATCTCGGATTAGCTTCGCCTTTTCATTTTGCAAAAATCAAATGGTCGATGGACAAAGACACTTATGATTTATCCGAGATACAAAGTTTCATAGTAGTATTACAAACAAAAAAGGATAAAAAAGGCGAAAAAGGAATGGAGAAAGAAATTAAAAGAAAAGCTGAATTTTCACCGCAATTACGTCCATGGAACGTTTCGTTCACTTCGTACTTTCTGCTTATCTCGAGAGTTTTCTCAGAACTAAAATGTCGAACTTTTAGCAATTAGTGAAAGTTTTTTACCCTTAATGACGATATTTCTCTCTAGTGCGCGGAACGTCTGTGAATTTACACAGCTATACATCATTTTCCTAAGTATCTGTCGCTAAATCGCTGAAAGCTGAATGGCGAAGGGAGTCTCGCGAATCTTCGAGCGATACCTTTGCCGAAGAGGAAGCGGAATGAGCACTAAGAAATTATAAAGACTTTGGTCTTGGCTTGTTCTAATCTTTAAATTCAAGTTTTCACTGATGGAATGAACATAAAATGTATGTGCATACATTCATATATTTTATCTTACCAACGAGAAATGTGTTTAATCCAATGTTGAAATTGAAGATTTAAAAGATATGGAAAAATGAAACTATAATTTAACAATATTGAGGACTAGATTAATTGATATATTTCTCAGATTTTTTTACATGAAAACTAAACATTCTTAAATCTTATCTATAGAACTTGATAGTGTGTTGCGAAAGATAATATTTAATACACACATATATGCACCTAGAGATATATGCAAATAGAGTTAATTCGAAATCTCGATTCAAATAACATATTCCAACTATTCGATTAAAATACTTATTTACTCTTTGTATATTTAGATAATTTATTAACAATAAAGCAGATACATCTTTAAACCAGCACCTACTTAATATTATCCTGCTTCTTATAAATTTTTTTATAAATATTTCCCTAGTTTCAATTTCGTTGATAGTATTTTTTTTAATATTAATAGACAATAGATATGGAGTTATTATCTAGTAATTATCAAAAAATAGTTTTTTACTACACACTACACTTTTGACTACATGTTTCTATTCTATAATAGTGGTTAGGTAGATAGTATGACAGTGCATAAATCGATTTCATTGTCAGTTACGGAAAATTCGGTCTGTTAACAGTAAAGACATTCTGGCCGTGTTTGTGCACGTCCGGGCTTTGGTTTCAAGGATGAGGTTATGACACGTTAATTGTTATTGAGTAAATGTTAGATTCTTAAAGAATTAAAGTAAAGGTCGGGATTTTTGGTCACTGAAGTAATTCTTTATTATTTCAGAGGCGACTCGTGCCTTTAAGGGCGTATGCGAAAGTAGTCAATTTTGATAAGTTTATAGATATGTATTTAGTGTTATAAGGTAGTTTATGCATATATATATTTAATATTGTAATCTCGTAACAGTCGTTTTTTTCTTTGCTTCATTCTCCTTTCGTAATCCTTTATATTCTTCATAAATATAATTTATGAACAAAATTATCTTTTCAAATACAATCAATATAATCAACAAGTATAAATCGTAATAAGTATATAATCGAAAATATTTAATAAAATAAATTTCGTATAAATTATTATATGCATTGCATTAAAAAATTGTAAGTAATTTCATTAATTCCGAAATTAAAAACATTTATATTGAAATCTTGTTAATGTTACTTAACTGCTTTCTAAATTTCTTATCTCTTTCTTGAAGAATCGTGTTAGTGGTTACAAACTATATGCAAAAACAAGGAATTGAAGCGAATGTGCAACAAAATTTCGTATGCTAATAAACAAAAATTTCATGTTTTAATTAATCGTATTTATTTTTTTCAAATAACAAAGTATCTACATATTATAATATGTAGTTTCACTTACGTGAATTCCATTTGTATGTTTCTTTCACATCAGGTGATGAATTATTATAAAACAGCTTACTTTGTCTAAAATGTCATTTTCCTTAATGGCGTTGTTTTAAATTTAAGCTTTCAGTAACGCCTTCTATACATTTCAACCATAAATATATACCTGAGTTTATCATCCAAATATTCTGATGATTCATGACATTAAATAATAAAACGTTACTGCTCCAGCACCTTTTAAAACTCTATATAGGTTTATTATAATAAATTTCTATTTATCTAATACAATTTATAATAAATGAATATCCCAGATTAGTCTAGATTTAAGATATCATATTCACCATATAATTATATATATTATATGATGTATAAATATATAAATTTTATATATATATACAATCCATGCAACTCATCCTTGAGTTTAGATACCCAGATCGGACGTATAGGAACATTAACGTATGAAAGGTTTATCAAGACGTTAAATCACAGGTGTGTGCCTCAACAAATTAGGATAGTAGATATTATAAAAAAGTATTTCACTCTATAAAATGTTAACGTAACATTTTTGTAGACGAATCCATATAGGTTTATTTAGCCATTATTTAAATCGGCATCAGGACAATATATAATTATTTTTCTACAATAACTTATTAGGGAACTCAATCTGAAATGTAATAAATTTTTTTGATAACACTTAAGGCAAAAATCAACGAAATCCATTGAAATAATTTTGATGCTTATTCAAAACTAACTAACTTTTATTAAGAAGACCTTTTTTGTAGATTATCGGAAGTGCTTGAAAAATCGTGCATAGCATCACTGGACAATTGTATATGCTTAAGTATATATGTAAAATGTATGTACTAACTAGTTTTAATCTCACTCGAAACCCAAATATTTAGGTTTCTTCTATTATTTAAGCATTTTAAATATGTATATATGTGTAGTTATTTAGTCATACAAATATATACATAAATGAAAACAAAAATATAAGATAAGAAATCTAACAAATATTTGTACATTATCCTTTTTAATCGTAGAAAGAAAGTGTATTATATGAAAAGACATATTTTATGTACGGAATCTATATTCTTAAAATAGAAAGAAAGGAAAACAGAGATATGCCTTAATGTTTGATTTTGCGATGAACATACGTATATATCTATATTAGCAATAATTAGAGTTGTTTTCTGAATCATACTTATTAATATTAATCTTTGTAATATACTACTGACATTACCATAATTATTTATATTTTCCTTTTCGAAGTTGCGTTTTCATTTACTATTCCTGCCTGTTTAAATCATGATATTCTCTTATCAATTAATTTTTAATTGTAAAGGGAACTTTATATGTATTGATATGTTGATATATCGAACATGATCATTTATCACTTTATTGTGAACATTTTCTGTATCTTGCGTTACAGATGGATCGCCACGTCTCAATTCCAGCCAACAGATGCGCGACGTGCTTTTCCGTGCTTCGATGAACCAGCGCTGAAAGCCACGTTCAAGATTAGCATTGCACGACCAAAGAACATGTCATCCATCTCAAACATGCCTAGAATGGGAGAGCCTATGCCAGTGTAAGTGACTAAACTACTTAACACGTCTATGGAGGAAACGGTTTCGCAAGACACGCGATACATTTGGACCGTTTAGTTGATTGACGTTGCCTCGATTACTTGGAGATCATGGGATATTTTCGCAATCGAATCAAATGTATAGGATCATTCGAGAAGTTCATAATTTTTTCAAGTTATTTTCATGCAAACTGTCCAATTCCGTAGACGAGATGTATCGTAATTAGATTTTCAAAAATCAATCGTAAATTCTTGTTATCCTGATTTATATTATTCTATTTTATCGACTAAATAATTATTTTATTCAATTAATGTTATGTAAATAGGTGTAATGAAGAAGTACAGAAACAGCAGTAACTGTAGACAAGTGGAAGTAAGATAATAAAATGCAATGATCGCCGTTTCAAAGTCTAATCTTTGATATATAAATTATTATAGATCATCAGGACGTTTTATGTGTAGGCACAAAAAGATTATGATCTAGTTATCTCCATAGATTATAATAACCTTTTTTCATTTGTACTACGTTGAATCGGTTTTTCTAATCTAATTATCTAAATTTCAAATAAAAATTTTTTGAGTTCCAATTATATGATATCTTCTGATAGTGACTGATAGAACACAAAGCATGCATATAACATGACACGGATGTAACATTCTTACTACTTGCGGCATTTCAACGTAGACATAATTTGTAGAACCAATAGAGACTCTGTCTAATTAACTGTGTAATCAATTTGCTTGCGCAAAACGTGTTGTCTAAGTTAATTGTTCTGTACTGTTCTTTGTTCATTAGATGCCATAATACAATTGACAATGAAAAAATTCCTTCACGATCAAGAAGTAAGGGAATAACAGAATAACTTAGAATTTCGATATAGCGGAAACATTATAATAAAATTTGTATTGGTGGGAAATAAATTTTGGCCAATCTTATGATCGTTACTTACGTATTATTTTATTTAATTTTCATATATCAAATATATTTTTCATGAATCTTTTTTATAAGGTTCTAATATTCTTGATTTGAAAAATTTTAGAAAGCTTCGATTATTATAAATTTGGTAGCAATTACGAATTTTCTGCCTTATTAAATTATTTAAATATTAAAAAATGAAATGAATATTGAAAAAATGGTACCTCTTTTTTTTCTAAAACATTCTGATGTGTTTAATTTTATTACGAGCTGGATTCGAACAACGCAAAAGACCGGCGGTGGTATTACGATTACAATAGGCAATACGATTACAATATTAGTATAGACCTTGTAAGTTTGATTAATAAAGTCGACACGAATCAAGCGGTAAAGTCATATCTAATGGATTTGTCCAACTATATTGTAAAGGATTTCTGGGTAAAATGTTAGATTTTAAATAATCATATTCGAATCTACGCGACAATACAGTTATCTATATATGTATATCTATTGAAATCAGAAAGGTTGTTACAAGTGTGTATATGTCGTGGATAAAGGAGTATAATTATGCGTTACATGACTATTTAGATGGTATTTTACGCACTGACAATGCGAGAACTAAGAGCAATTTCAAAATAATGTCGAATAGAATTTATACTGGCATGTGTATTCTGTAGAATTAACGATTGATCAAGAAAAGAGAACTGTATAGTCCGATCTCACTGCACTGACTCTTAACAGCCTTAGGGGATCCTCGGACGTTTAACATATATTGTCAATATTTCAAGGTTCCCAATTAAAAGGACCAATATCTATTGTCAATATTTATTAATAAACCACGTTTTCGTAGAGAACCTTGAAATATTGACAATATTGTTGATCGTTTGAGGGCACCCTTAACAAACGCAACGCAATGTCATACAGTTGATGTTCAGCCCGTTCTGTCTGAGAATCGTGACTTTTTGGCTCCTTATACATGTATTATGAGAATCTTAAATTCACAGTAAGGGATGGATCAAGAATTTATCGTATGCATATGGAAAAAGTCATTCTGTAAGATTTTCGAGCATGGAACTCTCCGAATATATGTTTATGAATAATCGCGACTGTGTCTGCTTATTGCTTACAATTAGATAAATGTTTAGGATACAAATGTTTCTATTTCCTGCGTCCTTTTCAAGAAACGCGCAGAGTGCAGATGGAGGACATTCTCCATCCCCAACAATTTAATAAATTTTACAAAAATTTCAATTATTACGACTCCTGTAGTAAAGTTTTCCTGTGTCAAAAATTGTTTTCTTAAAAAATGTAATAATTCGTAGATACAAGCCCGCAAACAATATGTGATAGAAGAGTATCTGTATTTTCACTACTTTAATAGAAGTATCTGCTGTGTAATAATTATAACTATATATTTATATAATAATTTCTTTTTCCAATAAGATATAATTTTTCTCTAATATTATTGTGACATAATTGATACTTATTATCACAATTACTTAATAAATTTCGATGTATTTGAAGTAGTCACTTACTTCCCAACAATCTGAAAATGTTGTGGAATGCTTGCTTAGAATCAAGTTATATGATTGTTTAATTATAACAAGCAAAATAAAAAGTGTTACATTAAAATAGTACTAAATTTCAAAGATCATATGTTTTGCGGAATGACAAATTTAACATTATAGCTGCTAAACTTTTTAAAACAGGACTCAGTGATATAATTATAATAAAAATGATATGGTATAAATATAAAATCACACGATTAAACTGATATAAATATAGAATACATGGGGAAGTTAAATATAGGTATAGTTTAATTCATATATATACCTATATTTTATAATAAATATAAATTGATCTTATATGAAGCAAATACAAAAAAATAAATAATCCAAACTTTTGTCTATTATCTTAATTGGAAAATATTAACTGTATAATCCAAATTTTCGTATATGATGCTAATTGGAAAATGCTAAATTTTAGATGGAAGAAGTAAAAAGTATTTAACTGACAGAAGGGCTGGAAAAAGATGTTGAATACTATGAATTTATGACGAAATGAATAATTATTTACTTATATATTTTTTTACCTGCATCGGTAAGTACTTTCATGCGGGTTACCATTGATTTTATAAAATTCTTGCATCCATTTGTGAAATTTCTCCCCATGACAATCTTATTGTGCCTCGCAGTTCATTTCTATTTTCTCACGTTTATTTTTCATTTTTTCATATTTTTGATAAATTTTGTATCGTATAATACATCTTTCTTCTTTAATTGTAATCAGGCCCGGCTTACCAACATACGTGTGGGACCATTATGAACGCTCGGTGCCGATGTCCACTTACCTGGTTGCTTTTATTGTTTCGGATTTCGAGGTGCTGAAATCCGAATCTGAACACTTTCGAGTTTGGGCACGGATCGACGCTATCGAGCAAGCACGTTACACTTTAGACATTGGTCCGAGAATACTCAAATATTACGAAGACTATTTCAAGATTAAGTTTCCCTTGCCCAAGATGGATACTGTTGCTCTACCTGATTTTTCAGCAGGAGCTATGGAAAACTGGGGTTTAATCACTTGCAGGTGAGTTTGATCAACAATTATTTTTATCATTAAATTGTGTATTTTAAAGCATATCGATTTTAATCCTATATTTTCTGAATGACAGTTGGAGAATTCATAACGAAAGTGACCTTCGTTCGTGTTTATCTTTTTTTAGAAACACGAAACAATACTCTATCTACTTAAAACGTAATACTTCATCTTATTTTTCAATATATTCTGATTTCTTTATAAGAGAATATTCATCATATTACACAATTACTGCATGGATATAATTATTTCTAGTGGTATCAAAGAATTGTATTTGAAACCGATTAATTAATATTCGATAATATTTTTAAATTCTTCCCAAGTATTTTTAATTAAACTCTTATAATCTAAAAAATCTGTTAAGGAGATTATTAATTATTTAATTGATTCGTTATTTCTTGTAGAAATTAATTTTCTGTATACGCCAAAACAATTTCTTTACATTCTATATGTAACATGTTATGGAAAGAAATTCGTTACGATATTTGGTAAGTGATATGATTGAATTTTTAGAGAAACTGCTATGCTATATCAGGAAGGCGTCTCGACCAGCAGTAATCAGCAACGTGTAGCAACTGTAATATCTCACGAACTTGCTCATCAATGGTTTGGTAACTTGGTCACTCCAAGTTGGTGGTCGGATCTTTGGTTGAACGAAGGCTTTGCCAGTTATGTAGAATATATCGGTGTGAATGCAGTAAGTTGGTAAATCCGGCAAAAAATGTATAATACTATAAGATTATTTCGAATGAAAAATACAATACTTTGTCGTTTTCGACAGGTAATCTCATAACGGCAACTAATCTCTAATTTTAGGAAATATTTTCATATAATGTTGTATAAACCTTTATTGTTAGATATTCTTTTCGTGGTGCTGCTTGTTTGCAGATTTTCTGGATTTACAAATTTATTTAAAAACATTTCAATAAATAAAGTCTCACATTAAATATAAAACACATGTAGAACTATTTCTAAAAAGAAATCATAAACATAAATAATATTTATTATTGCATATAATAATAGTACGAAATACATTTATTGAAAAATTATTTGTTAAGGTTCTTGAAAAACTCTTGCTATATAGAAAACAAGAAAAGGTCACATGTAATAGTCATTATAAAAATAATTTCAAATTAATTAATATTTTTTTATATTAATAATTTTTAAATTAAATACTTTTTAGATAATAACAATGGATTTAAAATAATATGAAGTTTCTCTATTTTGATAAAAGTAAAATATTTTCGTTTGATAGATTGTAATAGACAGTATTGTATAAAGTATACGTATTTTCAACTTTCTTCTTATTTCCTTTTGGATTAAATCATTAGGATTCTTCATAGATTTTATCGGTTTAATTTTCTAGGTGGAACCAACGTGGAAGGTTTTGGAACAATTCGTTGTACATGATCTGCAAAATGTTTTTGGTTTAGACGCGTTAGAATCTTCACATCAGATATCGATCGAAGTCGAACATCCCGATGAGATTAGTGAAATTTTCGACAGAATTTCTTACGAAAAAGGTATAAATAAAAGACGTGTTGTTTGTAATATAATATGATACAATATGGTAATATAATCATATTAATATTTGAACAGGCGCTTCTATAATAAGAATGATGGATCATTTTCTTACTAACAAAGTGTTCAAGCAAGGTCTAACGAATTATTTGAATGGAAAGTGAGTATAAGGATAATAATTTAATTTTCACATTCATTATTAAAATTTCGGACCAAATTAGGATGTATTTGGAAAGGCAATGACTTTTGTACAAAAAGGTTAGTTAGCGTAATTTAGATTAGAAGGTATTTAGTATAACTACTTCCTTTTTGATTAAGATTTATTTTATGTGTCATCAATCTAGATAGTAGTAGAACTAATAAATAGTAGTAATAATAGTCAGTCAATATTAGTCAGTCAATTATATATAAAGTGTCTCATGTAACTATTGCTACGATTTTTCAGGCACTTTCGTTAATCTGACAAATAAATGTTTCAAACAAAATGTGGCAAAAAAGTTATTTAATTTTAAGTCGACAATACATTACAATGAAGAAATTTCCAAAAAATATCTTTTCGATAAAAAAATCGAGGCTACGTTACTTTTCTGCATGACATTATAATTTTTTATTTCAGAATATTGTAGCTGATATCAAGATAAGTTCAACGACCTTTTATAACATGACCATGAATTCAACAACGTCGAGTAAATTAAGGGAAACATTACCACAAAATTACACGTTCAAGATAGCTATCTTCAGCATGGAAATTTTAATCATTCATACATAACAAAATGAAGAAAAAAAGCTATCTAGTATTGCAGTTATTTTATGTATTAAATTATAATATATATTAGAAATGCTGTCCATATTTTTATAAGCAGAGTTCCAACCGATAAAGTAAACTTGTATTGGCTTATAATGTTTTCGATAATGTTTTTCTTGATTTCCTCAACATTTCTGAATTCAAGGTCATGTCAAGGTCATAATATAGAAGATTGTTGAATTTGTCCTGATATTAGCTACATTACTTTGAAGTCAATAATACATAGTATTATTTAAAATAGTAAAAGTACCCTTAAAACTGTATAATTTTTGTTTCCAATAGTTTCTTGGCAGATTATTGGAAGTGCCTGAATATCGGCGCACGTTACGTGGCATATCCTGTATATATATAATCAATTATATTATTAATGACTTTTTAAATATCTTAAATTACATTAACTCCATATTATATGTCTTAAAGTTAAAATTATTGAATTTCAAATTATTGAATTTGAAGTGAAAGAATAGGATCTGTGGGTGTCTGAGAGTGAATAGGGCAGAACTAGTTAATTAACCCAGCAATAAAATGATCTGACAGATGGATAATGACAAAACAAAACAAAATAAAGTGTTTAAACAATTCACTTCGAAACTGAGATTTCGTGTCTTATATACAATACGTTACTGGAGTCGCGTCTTCCTTAAAGCTGATTGTAATACCGGTCATAATTTTGAGGTATATGGGATGAGCGTAATGTGTGTGTATGTGTGTATGCGTGTATGCTGTATGTTTAAAATGTCTTGGTCTTGCTATTTAAAACTTGTAAAATATTATTGTGCAGGGAAGGATTAATGTATAAAAGTAAAATCATGGTTCGTACTTTTGTAACAGAGCGTATCGAAGTGCCGAGCAAAATGATTTATGGGATGCTTTGACAAAACAGGCGCACAAAGACAACGTTCTCGATCCAACGATAACGATAAAGCAAATTATGGATACCTGGACTCTCCAGACTGGTTTTCCAGTGGTGACAGTTATTCGAGATTATAACACTGGTTCAGCGACATTAACGCAGGTTTGTTGCAAATAAAAAATTTGGAAACTACACAGGAGAGAAAGAAGTCCATTTTTGTTAATTTTAACTTAATTAGTATTTGTCTAATGTTTAGTAGTCATAGCTAATATTTTTGATATTTCTTTAAGTATTCGGTTGAGTGACAAAACATATACATAATTCCAAAATTAAATGAGGAGATAGTTTAGTGGAGAATTGATGACAATATGTTAAATTAAAAAATTCTTCATTTTCTACACTCTATGTCACATAGATTACGAGATCATTAGCGACGATGTTGCATTTGGATGGGTAATATTTTGGAGTATATATTTGTTTCTTTAAGGTAGTTTACTGTATTCTTTATGTAACCTCATGATGTTAGAGCTGTGTCTGGTTCTATGTTGTAAGTTTATCTTTATGCCGTGGTCCTGTTCTTCTGCGCTCATATAATATGTGGTCGGTTGTTAATGTTTTGGCATATATTGTACCGAGCAGGCGCTGATCTTTTGACTAGGCATTCATGCGTTAATTTAGTATGTCCAGTCCTCAGCCAGGAAATTACAGTTCTTTCTTTTCTGTTCTCACTCTTATATGGTACTTGTTGACCAAAACGCTTAATTACATTGTGAACTCTTGTTCCTTTGGTTTTGTACCATCCTTCTTTTATGCTCATTTTTATATTGTTTATTTGATCTTGACGTGGAATTAGGATCGTTGGTTCAGTCTGTGAAAGGGTTATTACTTTTTTAGCTGCAGCATCGGCTTTTTTTGTCGAAGACTTTGATTACACTTATGGACTCCCACTAGATGACAAAGTTTCGTAGGTTATTGGTGAGTGCATATTTCAGAGCTTTCTATATGGCAACATATGGCAATTTATGTTTCAACGACGAAAATCGATGTCAATTTGGGGAGGTTTTGTTTTATTATTTTATCGCCTGTAATAACGGTATATCCTACTTCTGATTCTGATCTCGATGAGTCGATTTATTATTCGATTAGCATTTAATTCTAGGAATGTGATATTGTATTCTGTTCTGCCTGTTTGATTTTTCGGGAGATCAACAAGGCTGGTCTTTGTCAGTGGAGTCTTAATAATCCAGAGGGCTATTTTTGTTTGTTTTCGTCCAATGGTAGAAAACTTTTCGATTATGGATGATTATAGAATTTTATTAAGTCTAGTATAGGATGCGGTTGGTAATTTAGGTTTATTGTTGTGCATTCTCTGTATCTTTTGGAGGAAATGTATGATATTCAAAGCGCATTTTAGGCTTAGTAACTTTCTCCTTAATGTTGATATATAACTGATGTCTAAAACTTAATACGTGTTACGACAAATCAATATCAGCCAGGCCAACAAGAAGGAAGCTTATTATTTTTTTACACAATTTGTTATGTTTGTTTTAAGTCGTCAAATCTTGCGAGCGATTTTTGACACACTTTTATTTAACCAATTTTCTTTAAACCTTGCACCCAAATTCATCTTACATGATAATACAATATTCTATCAAAAATCCTAGCACACTAGGTCAAATTAATACTTATTTGTTCATTACGAGGCTTTTTGTTCGTTCGTTGCAAGGATTTTTTTGTGCTTTGAATAATAATAATGAAATCAATTAATATAATTTAAAAATTGTTTTATCTGGGAATTTACTGAAAAGTAAAAAGTAAAAATATAAATTTTAAAAATTTCACATGAAAATTTTATCCGTGGACGTATTAAAATGTTAAATAATTAAAATGTTAATCTGTTTACCATATATGACATATATGTACTATATATAGGGCGCTCATTTTTTTCAGATGATTTATGTGCCTCATAAAAGTCACAAAATAGAGATTGTTTTCAAATTTTTAATGCCTTTATGAATAAAACCTTGTTAAAAAACTTTTTTAATGTATATTTTTTTATTATACTTGAGTACCTTTTTACCTAAATTTTTTTTTTACCTATTTTACCTAATGATTCTACAATTACATTGTGTGGTGCAACTGGAGGTACATTTGATATTATTATTCGTTTTCATTTTAATATCAAGGATCTTAATTGAAGGACCTGCTTCTGTATGTGAATTTCCTTGTGGTTCTCCGTTAATCCGCCCGTAATATTTCTGTTAGATAGGAATATGCATATAATGTTGGTAGAGTTACAGCTTTGCGATTTTTGTTCGTAGTCTTTAATCGTTTATCCATTTTCTTTTATGATTGGGGTTAGATCTTTTTGGGGAAATATATCGGAGATAACTACAGAGTATGAAGTACGATTTTTTGAATTGGAATGTCATTGTTGAAGGATTTTGAAGACAGTTATTCTGCCCTTTTATTGGTTGAACCAACGTAATCACCATCGCTCTCTCACTCATTAGAAAGCACTAGTAAATCGGTTGTCACACTTCATTTCTCACTCGAACTATCGCAGAATATCAATAACACCACCGCACGCAACATTGCTTATCAAAGACTGTGAATTTAAAAATTTTATGAAAGACAGGTAATGTAACTTATCATATAATATTTTTCATCCGTGGCTTTCAATACAATATTACAACAAATCGATGCGATGTATCGTTCACGAATAACGTTTATTATGTTTTCGTTCGCTTCTTTCATTTTAGGACCGTTTTATGCTTCGTAATGGTACTATGGTGACCACATCTAGTGTTGAACCACTATGGTGGATACCAATCACATATACGACTGAAAGTCAATTAAATTTCAATACAACTCAACCTTCTCAATGGATGAAAGCAGAAAAATCGATTACGCTATCGAATTTGAACTGGAACTTCTCGGAGTGGGTAATCTTGAATATTCAAGAAACTGGTAAGGAATATGTTCTGAAATAATTTTGAAACAAATATCAGTATACGTCTCTCTCTCTCTCTTTCTCTCTCTCTCTTGTTTGTTTATAGTATAGCTAACATAAAATTAAATATCGATATATGCTTTCTTGGTTCTTGCATCTTTTGTTTCAAATGAAGATGGAAATTCTTGGGATTCTGTTTGCAACATTATCAAGTACGAATTATTTTCTCTTACATTAAAAATGTGTAAATTCTAATGACATAGTATATAGAATAACACATATTATTTGATAAAAACACACCCAAAAATGACTTAATACCTCACGATCTAATAAAGTTAGAATTAAATATACTAAAAATAATTTTGAAATGTCGACACGAAATGACGAAAAACCCTCACGTGTTCTTTTATCGCTACTATTCAATACCTAATCTTGGTATACAATATACATTTTCAATGCAATATGAGGTGTTCAGAATATTGATCAACTTCATAAATTAAAAAGCAGAGAAAAATAATAAATCGTCAAAAACAGAATTTTTTAAAATTCATATTAGAATTTTCAATTATTTATACAATCGTCTTGCAATAAATAGGCATGTAGAAATAAATCATTTGCTTAATTATAACTATGTTTTGTGCGGAGCTGGAAAGAATACTAGCATATGCAATGCGACTGTGATTGGTTATTCGTATATCAAATGAAACAATATAGCAACGCATGAGAGTGAACGATAAAGAGCAGTACCTTCCTTCACCCAGTGTCGTCTTGTTGCTCATCTTCCAACTCCGCACAGTATCTATGCAATAAAATTGAGGAAAGGTAGAGTCGATCAATTTGTCTTTTGAGAGACTCAAATATTCTATGAAAGAACTCTCCATCTTTTAGTTCCTTTTATTCAATCCAAGCAAACTGCGCAAACATTTTCAAGACACATTCTATTACGTCTATCCCAAAACATGGGTTATCACATATTCTTCTGATAGCCTAATTTCAAGTACACACACACAGACACACGCACAACCCTTTCGCTCATCTCTGACACTCGAAATTCATTGTCTCTCATAATAAAGATTCACATCAAGTTTCTTTTTTATATATTATACTGGTCTAAATTTAATATATTTAATATATAATTAATTTATGTACATTCAATTCATAAATTTAATATATAATCAATATACGACAACATATAATATATATAATATATTTAATACGTTACACATATCTAATATATTATATAAATTATTGAGTACATACATTGATTAATCCTTTGTTTCGAAATTTTTTTCTATTTAGGATACTACAGAGTGAATTACGACAGGAAAAACTGGCAATTGATAATCAAACAACTGAACAAGGATTCCTTTAGAAACATTTCAACGATCAATCGTGCTCAATTAATAGATGATGCGCTTAATTTGGCCAGAGCTGGAAGACTAGATTACGCCATTGCATTGGATGTCACATCGTATTTGGCTCACGAAACTGAGTACTTACCTTGGAAGGCTGCTTTCACTGCCATGCATTATTTGGACAGCATGCTAATCAAAATGCCGAGTTACGACAAATTTCGGGTAAATACAAAAATTTATTAATTTCTCTGTACCAGTTTCCCAAAACAACACTATTTGCGATGCTTTTTGGCTATTCACTGCAAAATCCTTCATATTTAAACATAAACATAATTTACGTAAGTTAGAAAATGATATACGATGCTATTTAAAGATTTGATTATTATTTTGTCATATATCCTATTGCAAATATTATAATAAATTAATTTTTATAATTTTATAAACGGGAATTTGATGTGTATCTTACTATGACTGAATTTTAAATGTTACAAACACATGGGATGACCGATTATTTGAAAGTAAACTGAACGAAAAATGCGCGATTACAGAAAGTTTTTATACATATAACTAAATGTGCCTCGGGAAAATGTCTGAGATAGAATGGAAGTCTAAACACAAGAATATGAAAGAAAAAATATTAGAAAAAAGATAGAATTTTTAATCCCAGTAGGACCATATTTATGATTATGTTTTAACATACATTAACTCATTTATATTAAAGTCGGAGACAGTTTGTAGCGGCACATGAGCTTTTTTCTTTTTTTTTTTACGTGGGGAAATCCTCATGGACACCCCGGCGCCCTCTGGGTGGCGACGGGGTAGTGTCGGACTCATACCGACCAAAACCCCACGGTGGTCTTCCTGACGTTGTTAGGAGCTTCTCGGGGTCTCTCTCGAATTCCTGCCGAGGCACTCCTTCGTCTTCTCCCTATTGTTAAGGGAGACATCCTCTACCGAATTGTGCCGCTAGGGGGGCCACACTCCCTAACGCCGCGTTCCCTGGACCGTCGTGCAAGTCCGGGTGGGAGGCCCAGACCCTCCTCGGCGTGACGGCTCCTTTAAAGCACCTAGGACGTCGGCGACGATGCCGCAGCCCTGCGGCGTGCCGTGTCCCTTCGGTGTGGCGCTCTAGCTGGATCGCGTCTTCTCACCCTATTTCTCTCCGCTCGCTCCTTCGCGAGTATGACTTGCTCGCAGTAGGAGCGAACGGCGATGAACTCCTGGTGCCCCCTCAGCATGGCCTTGATGACCGCCTCGGGAGCCAATCTCTTGCCGATGGCGAGCCACAAGATGCGGCGCGGTTCTTCCCACGCTGGACAAAACTCCAGCGTGTGCTGCGCCGTGTCTTCCTCCTCCTTGCAGTGGTGGAAGTCACCTCCCTCCGGATCCTTAGCAGGTACTCGCCAAACATTCCGTGAACAGTGAGCACCTGCGTCATCCTGAAGGTCACCGGGACTCCGCCTCTATCCCTCCAAGCCTCCCAGTTGGAAAGGACTGCTCGAACGACCCGGTGTGGCCGCACAGCATCCTCCTCGAGCAGCTGAGAGCCTGAGAGCCTGAGAGCCCTCGTCCGAACCCCGGCCCCTCAGGTGCTCGTACACCCGTCGGAGTGCAAGGGCCTGTAGCTCGAATGGAGGGGACGCCGCCAGCACAGACGCCGACGCGTAGGACGCGGTCCTATATCCTCTCACTATGCGGATGGCGACTGTCCTGTGTAGCCTCCTCAGCAAGAGTAGACTGCGACGGCTCGCTATCAGGTCTTCGGCCCATACGGGAGCCCCGTAAAGAACTCGAGACCGGATCACTCCCTCGTAGAGTCGGCGGACTCCAACTCCTGCCCCGCCGATGTTCGGTAATAAACCGCATAAGGCGTTGGCTGCGGCTATCACCCTTGGGACTAGGAGCCCAAAATGCGGCCTGAACGTCCATCGGCTGTCGATGGTGAGACCCAGGTATCTCGTTTGGCATCCCACCGGGACCTGCTCTCCGTTGATGTTCACGTACTGCCCAGGAGGAGGAGCTCCTCTCCGGCGACGGTCGAAGAACCACAGGGCCCCGGACTTGGTTGGCGACACACTCAAGCCGAGCCTCTGGATGGCACGTACCGCGGATGCCACGGCGGCCTCGGTGAGGCTCAGAGCGTCGTTCCACCAACGTCCCCCGGCCATCACCAGGGGGGTATCGTTGGCGTAGCACACCATACCTGCTCCCGGGGGCATGGGACATCGAAGGACCGAGTCGTAGGTCACGATCCACAGGATGGGCCCCAACACTGAACCCTGTGGGACACCACGCTCGACCGGCCTCCTCTCTTCCCCATTCTTGCCAGTGTACACGACCCACCTGTCTCTCAGATATGCCCGGATGACACGAACGAGATACGGCGGCACCTCAAAGTGTTCCAGGGACCCCACTATTCTGTCCCAGGGAATGGCGTTGAAGGCGTTCGAGACGTCCAAGGAGACCGCCAGTGCCACCCCTTCTCGGGAAACCAAGGCCTCCGCCATGGCCCTCACTCGCTTCATTGCGTCCACCGTCGAGCGGCCCCGGCGAAAGCCATACTGGCTATCGTGCCATCCAGGCGTTCGTTCCGACATATGGGCCTCCAGACGGGCGGCGATTATCCTTTCGAACAACTTGCCCACCTCGTCCAGAAGGCACACCGGCCTATACGCGGACGGCGAGTCCAACGGACGACCGTCTTTCCGTAATAGGACTAATCTCGCCGTCCGCCATATCCGGGGATAGACACTTTCCTTCAGGCATTCGGTGAACAGGGCGGCACATGAGCTAGAGGACAATTTAAATCGTGTTGTTGTTTTGCCTCGGAGTATCAATATCGTTAGGAAACATGTAATGTAATAATAAATAAACTCCGGGCAAAACAATGTCGCCGCTACGTGCAACCGTCGAACAAAAACGAATTTAAATTTCCCGACTCTTCAGCAAAATAATTAAATAAATTATTATACAGACAATATTCGCTGAGCCGCTCGTAGAATGTATAAGTCGCGAAATAAGATCGCTGATAAATGCTCAATAGATACTCGTAGATAATGATCGATAACTGTTAAATAACTGTTAGATAACTCCTTGGCAACTCTAATTCTTACGGTCGCGTTCTCTTTATTTATACTGGTCGGGGGAGAGTGCGGGATGTGCCGCTACAAGTTAAATAAAATTTCTACACAATCTTTTCCTTATATATAATTCATAATCCAAAAGGATAAATTTTCATTTTTCAAATGGATGTAAGAGTTGTTTATTTACACCTCTAACATACAGAAACTAGTACCCTGTGAATGTTGTGTGACTCTAAATTCTTGGATAATAAAGTAGTTAAATGGAATGTTCTATTCTTGCTTTAGCAAATACATATATTTCTTTATGTTACATTAAATAATGTTTTAGGTATACATCTTGAAGTTACTCGACAACGTGTACAGACAAGTTGGTTTTAAGGATAGTTCTCAGGATCCTCAGTTGACAGTTTTCACCCGGATCGATGTGCTAACATGGGCATGTAACTTCGGCCATGATGATTGTGTGCAAAATGCAGTCAGACAGTTCTACAATTGGCGTAATACGCCTAGCCCGGATAAAAATAATCCGTAAGTACCTTTTATATTATGTATTTAGCAATTTGTTAAATTATAAAAACTAGTACTGTAACAAATTCTCTATACCTTTATGAAACAAATAATAAAAAATATTTGTAATTCATTAGCATTCTAACTTTGTTTGAAAATAATTTCCTTTTTTCAATTGATATTTGAATGAATACAGCATTGTGAATATTATACATAATATTAATTGTATTTAATATATTCTGATTATTTCATAAACAATAACTTCGTCATTCAGTATAAAGGATGCCTTGATAAACGTAGTACTCGTAAGTAACATATGTAATTTTGGAAAATAAAACTTTTCTAAATACATATGTAAGTCACTGTTTTCGAGAAAGTCGGAAACCAATTATTAGTACAATTATTATATATTAGGTTGTCCCAAAAGTTTCTTTCGTGGTATAGGGAAATAATAGATGTACAACATTGGTTGTTTTATATTATTTTATTAAATTATGTATGATACATTTTGCCCTATTACTACAATAAATGTGGACATACATCATCAGATTATTATTTTGGAATTAATATACTGAATAATATTAGATTGTCCCATAAGTTTCTTTTGTTTTATAAGGACATAGTAGATGCACAACATTTTTTGTTTTATATTATTTTATTGAATTATGGATGATTCATTTTGTAATAATAGAAGAAATTTTATAATAATAGAAAAAAATCGATCATACATAATTCAATAAAATAATATAAAACAAAAAATTTTGTGCATCTAGTATTTCCTTATTAAATGAGATAAACTTTTGGGACAACCTAATACTATTTAGTATATTCAGTATAATACTATTCTAAAATAATGATCAGGTGATGAATGTCCATATTTACTTTTACTTTACTATTTATCGTCTTAGTTTATTATTGATATAAACTGAAAGTATACCACTTAATATACCCACTTAACTCGGAACCCGCGTGTATTTACTATTGCAATCATACATCGACATCTGCTATCTATGAGTTGTTACTAGAATTAGAACTAGAGTTATCTGGAGTTATACAGATTATAAACAAGAATTGCCAAAAATACAGAACGATTGGTCACCGTGGTCACCACCTCCTGCCACGCAAGGTGATTTGAAAAGTAATCATGTATGTATATACAATATTACTATTCGCATTCTTACAAACATCATGGCGCTTTCTCTACTTCCACCAACATTTTCCATTTTTAACATCTTCTTCTTTTATTTTATTATTTAATTTGTACTTTATAATTTGTCCAGCTGGACATTCGGTCAATTTTTCTAACTTAATTGCTAAATAACATGTGGGTGGCTACCGCCAGCGGGATACCATCTTCGAGTTTGACTATTTTATTCCTTTAGTGAGATCAGTGGGGTGTTTTCTTTTTAGTCTTCTTTCTATAAGAGTTTTGCTAGCTTCAGCAGCCAGCTGGTTTGGATGTATTGCCGTTCTTTCCTTGTATTTTTCTGCGTACCTGCCGATTTCTTCTTTGCCCGTTGGTATTTTTAAGTCTACTTATATCCTCGTTTCTGACATACCATAGGGTGTTGACTATTGTTCTCAGTATCTTCAATCGTAGCGACTCGAGTTTATTTATGTGGTTCATGTGTGTCCCTCATAACGGTATTCCGTACGTCCAAATTCAAGAATTTCGACTAGTTAGCCAGTACATCTGTCTTCTTTTTATCCGTACTTTGTTTATAATTGATTTAGTATGTACATCTTCTTCTATGCTATAATTTAAAATTTATTAACGATCACTTTTTAGAAATTCAACGACTGCCAATTGTTAACATTGATCAATGTTGCCACTTTCCACAGTCTCGCGCGGGTTGCGAGTTAAATGGATCACCCTCTATATATTTTAAAAAATATATTAGTCATATATAATAAATATGTCAGTCATATATTTAAAAAAATTTTTCTATATTTTCAACCTATCTTTTCCTGAAGACTATTATACTGCTCAATAGTATTACATTTTACAGGGCACTCAGTATATTTTAAGTTCTTTTTATTTATATTTATATTTCTTTATGTTACTATTTTTAAGTTACTCTAAAGTTTAATCAAGATTGTGAAATCTTATGTACCTTATTTTTTGGTATTCAAAATTAAGTGTGTGCTCCTCTATTATAAAGTTATTTACACAAAAAAATGCATTTTTCTCTGAAGCTACATTTTAACTACGAATTAATTTCTTTAAAAATAAAAATAATGAATTATATTACTTCATTTAAAAGATAACTCCATCCGAAATGACATTTCAAAGAAAAATTATCTATTTGTCCGATCCAATATAGTAATACAAATTGCAAAAATTGATAATATTAGAGAAGTAATATCTCTTAATGAAACTTTTAAATATTGTTAGGATCTCGCCAAATCTGAAAATGGTCGTCTACTGTACGGCTATTCGATTTGGTGGACAAATTGAATGGGACTTTGCTTGGCAAAGGTACTTAGAAACCAATGTCGGTTCTGAGAAGGATTTACTTCTGCATTCTCTTGGTTGTACCAGAGAAACTTGGCTTTTAAGTCGTTATTTGGATTGGATGGTTACGGAAAATTCGGGTATCAGGAAGCAAGATGCAGGACGTGTTCTAAATTCTATTGCTAGCAACTCTATTGGACAGCCGCTAGCGTTTAATTTCCTCAGAAATAAATGGGCTCGTCTCCGAGAATAGTAAGTATTTATTGTATTTTATTCCATCATTTAAGTCACTGTTATCTACAGTAGTTCATGAAAATATTTGAACATTTATCACAGATTACTAATATCACATATTACTTATATATCTCGCATGTACATATTATATATGTTATATAAATCATTTTGAATTTCATTAGCAATGGAACATTATAATATTATAACGATATTGGTAAAAGTTGAAGATCAGTCGAATTAGCCTTCAAGACAGCCAAAAACGTGAAAAATTGAAAACAGAAAATTGAAACTCGTTTTGTGTTGAAACTTAGAACAGTTAGGTGTCATTGTTAAAAGTATGCAAGAAATATAATAATCTTGCAGAAAGAGCTTTAAATTGAAAGAATATTGTGGATATTGAAAAAATCTATATGATAAGACCTGTACAGCCTTTTTCTCAGTCGTTTGTTATTGATAGCGATAAGTACGTACGTAAATTCAAATTTTTGTAAAATATAGTGTCTGTCATAATAAAAAACTGTATTAAATATTAATCCGAAATTTTTATTTGTTTTCGCAAGTAGTTATTCCAAAGGCATCTCCGTATAAATTAATTTCTATAGCTTTGACAAGTTTCATAGGAACCTGCGAGAGTGCTTTTTGTTCTTTAAGATTTGTATTATCATGTAATTTTCAAAATGAAATAATTTTTTAAAATTAAATTGTCTAGAAAGGACTTTGAAAATTAGATATGTCTTTTTCTTCTAAACAAGTGGATTAATCTTTTAAATTTTTATCGTAACAAATCGGCATAAAGACCAGTCAATAACTGCTATTCTTATATCAGTTTACGAAAAAAATTGTTTGTTCCACATAAATTTGGAGTCGAAATAATTTAAAAAAATTCTCTGTAAAGTTATATTTGAAAAAATTTTTAAATTCTGTATTTTTCAATAGTTTTCAATAATAAGATGTTTTCAAAAAGTGTTTTATTCAGATAAATCTGGCAAGTTACAAAATATAAAGAGAGTAAGTCTAAAGAGGATTTAAGCGTAATTCTATACTTTCGGATTAATGGAGATTTGTAAAATAGTTTGTGTAATAACGACCTAAGTCTTGAAATTCAGGGTCAAATTGTGCTATTGCGACGTATTCTACTCATCACGAGAAACAAAAGTCTCAAAAAAACCAGTGAGTGGTTTCCCGGAAAATAATTCTACAGACACCTTTTTAGCTGTTAAGTAGTTCTTTGCAGAGATTAATAAACATTTGAAGAAGAAATTTTGCACAATTTTTAAAAATAACAAAAGCTACATTTTCATCAAGTTTCAAGTTCGCATTCTCAGTTTTACATGAATGATTGACAATTGAAGCTAGTGCGATTTTTATTTATTTACAGCTCAATGGATTAATCAATCTTATCTTGTGACGTCTCATCTGATGTATATTTTTAAAAGCTACAATTTTTATTCGAAATTTTTTGCGACTCGATTATTAGATTTATTGTTATAGGCAAGAAACCTGTTTTCGTGAACTTTGATGATTCTTTATAAAGTTCGTGCGCAAGAAATCTCGAATGGCAAACATATAGGATTTTTTCCTGAACATGATTTCTGTAAGTTCGCGTAAGAAAATTTCAGATATCATTTAATGTTGAATTTGGCCTTTGCTGATGCTAATTTAACTGGATTAATAGTATATGTACATATTTGGTATGTGAAATAGATAGAAGTGAATATTTTATTTCAGATTCAAAATTTGGTGAATATGGGAAGTACTACATTGTCTCTCTGAAAGAAAATCTTTTTTATTAATGAATATTGGATAATTCTGTCTGATTCTCTTCAGTATCTAATTAAGAACAATATTTTTTCGTACACCTCATTATTTAATAAAAGTTTGTAATAAAAACGATACGAACAACCGAGTGAATGTCTGCACAACCCAATATACAGGATGAGACTAGAGACTGGGCTGGATTATAAGTCTGTCTCTTTTGCAAATAGGAAAAGATTGTAAAGATATCTATCATCATGTAGTGCAATCTTTGCAGAAATGTATCGATACAATTGCAAACTACAATTGTACCTTTTTTTAAATTTAAACACAATCTTTTGTATTAATTGATTGCTCGTGCCATTCAGAATAAAAAAGGGCGAAACTACGTCCATTTCGATTTCGATGATTTTTAAATATGTTGAATATGTATGAGAAGCTCAACATTTCGAACAATTTTTTCCTGTATATGTAACTGACAGTTGAGTTTCCGAGATATTCATAATAATCCACCGATACCACAGCGTTCTATAATTGTGGGTTCGTGGTAGCGTGCGCGTTAGTATTGATTGCCAAAAGTCTGGCGGCGCGCGGAGGGCGGGTATAACGTTCAAGCGTTACCTAACTCTTATCTTCTGTTTATACATATTTTGTATAAACGAGAATTAGACAAGCTTGGATAAAGCTCTGTGCACAGCTGCATATACAAGACTGTAAGAAATATTTGCTATAATCAAATTAAAAATAAATATCATCAATGTATTGGGTTTGGATTTAGGTTAGCTACCTTAATTCGGCCATTAGGGACGCTTAATTATAGACAGAATTCACTATAATAGTGTCGATAGCTTTTTGTGAATATCTCTGAAACTATGGCCGAGCGAAAGTTACATGTACAGAAAAAAGTTGTTCGAAATATTGATTTCTACGACATATCCAAAAATCGTCGAAATTGGAAAGAACTGTAGCTTTTCTACAGTTTCATCCAGGAAAGTACTAGAGTGAAGTCATGAAAAACTCAATGCTTGTCGAAATATGTAACATTTCTTGAACGGCGACAACAAATACTCAATCTGTCGATGATAAGATTCTAAACATTTTGCGCTCCTTTTCTTACATTTTCCATTACAATGTTCATTTATCCAACACTCACACTTAAAGAATTCTCTTTAATTTGTTCTTTTATGTCGTCTATTGAAATAAAAGATTCTGTATACACAACATATACCCTGCTTTAAAAAAAAGTCCTACAAGAAAAAGTCCTATTTGTAATAGGGACAGGAGTATAGTCCGGTCTAGGTACTAGACATATTCTAAATAGTTATCTTAAAAGTGTAATAAGTAAAACGTATAATAAAGTCTATGATAGGTATTAAAGATAGTCCCACTGAACATTGAGCTTTATTAACATAATGTACAATTACCTTATTTAAATATTTGTATAACCTCTATGAAATATATATTGTACTTTAATTAAATATCTTGTAGTTCCTATATGTAGACTTTTAATTTTGTTTCAAACTTTTTCAACTATGCCTAATATTATATACATCTTTTTATATGTAACAGGTAATTTACAAAAAATTTACATTGTTCGAGTTCGGAGAATCAACCTATACAACAAAATTAATAATGACCATTCATTTCATTTTTTCCTAAATCATACGAAACTTTTTAATTACAATATATATTTTAAACACATATTTTATCAGTTTCTTTTGATATCTGTTAACCGTTATTTTATAAGTAATTTATTTTATTAAGTAATTTTACAAGTATAATTGCAATAAAATCTTTATTTTCTGTTTTAGCTTCGGAACATCATTAATGACGATGAACAATATAGTAAAATCAGCAACCAGAGGTATTAACACCAAATATGACCTTAAAGATGTAAGTCCAAAGATATAATAAAATATAATAAAATCCTTTTTCTGCCTGCAATGTGACATTCCAGAGATCTGGATGAACTTCAGTTTTGTTAGTGATCCAGATTTATAAAAATTCATTGCAAATCAGTTCACTAAAAAATATAAATATTATTGTAAAAGTGGCCTGTAATGATTTGTTAATACGATCCTAGAGAGTAACTTTCTTCATTTATTTCATTACTTTTGGTAGATGTAATAAATCGAGATCTTTTCGTGAAATTTTTGTGTATGTATTGTTATTTGTTATCATTTCGACACTACTTTAATTAATGAGTAGCTTATGCCAAATAGGATTATAATGGCAGTGATCCGACATGTAGTCAACTCATAATTTTTGAGATATGTATTAAGAAAAATATATTAGTGCATACTACTACATTTCATTCTGCCTATACATATATGACTGCGTACAAAACAGCGAAGCCACTATTGCGTCACTTTACAGTTATGTATGTATATGTATGTATAGAGAGAGTACAATGTAATAGTACTAATATATTTTTTATAATATGTACATATTTCAAAAACTATGAGTTTACTATACTTCCGTCCACATTCATCGTAATTCTTGACATTGAAGCTTTCGATCAAGATATCATAGGGCATACTACTTGTTGTCCTAATAACGAAAGCAGAATCTAGAAGTAGGATCATATACAACTATATACAATTTTAATATCTTCTACTTTAAAGATAGAAGTAACGTAATAAACAAAAAATGGTAATTATTTAAAAATTTGCTCTCATTATCGACTTCGATGATTTTTTAATATGTTGTCGAGGGCATGATTCTGGCTAACTTTTTACTATGCATGTAACCGTCACTTAGCTCTAGTTTCCAAGATATTCACGAAAAACTGACGTTACTAGCCCATTCAATCCTCTATTGTGTATATATATCTGTGTGTATCTGCGACACAAAACAAGTTTAGCCTGCATGTTTGCCGCTTTATAATCTGTCTACATTCATCAGCTATCGATCTCTTTACCTTTATATTATACTTTACGAATGAAAACAAACAGCTTCTACCAAAATTTCGTTTACAATTGCATATGCGCGACTCTATGAAATGTCGCCGAAAATTTTATTTCACTAAACATCTCCGTTGTTATGTTTTATTAAATGCGCTATTATTTTTGTAATCAACACATTATTATTTTACGTAAGCGTTTTCTTCTCTTCCCTTCGCCTTTCTCTTCCCGGCGGCCAGATTGAAAAAAGTTACTCAAACCCAATACAAGTTGATCATAGTTTAATTGTAGAAGAAGTTGTAGAACGGATACGTTCCCTCTGATTTCGGTGATTTTCAAATATGTTGTAAAGCTTAACATTTTGAACAACATTTTCTTTACATATAACTGTCAATCTGTTATAGTTTCTAAAATATTCGCAGAAATCTATCGATGCCACTACGGTGAGTTCTGCCTGCAATTGTGCATCCATGACATTTGTATTAGTTGCCAATAACTAAATAGAACGATCCGGTCGAAACCTAACACCTAACTTCAGTTTATGTAGACAAACGAGAGTGAGGCGAACTGGGATAAAGCTTTGTGCATAACTGCATGTGCGAAATTGTAAAATATGTCAGTTATGGTTCAATTAAAAATGAAAAATCATCAATGTATTGGGTTTGAGTTTAGGGTAAATTTTCCAATCGGGCTGTCATGTGATAGTCGACAATATTTAAAATGCATAAAATAATAGAAATTAATTGTAGAAATAATAGGTGAATGAATAATTTTTTTTTATTATTTAATTTGTACTTTACAATTTGTCCAGCTAGGCATTTGATAAATTTTTCTAACTTAATTAATAAATAACATATGGATGGCTACCTACCCCAGCGAGATACCATCTTCGAGTTTGACTATTTTATTCCTTTAGTGAGATCAGTGGGGTGTTTTCTTTTTAGTCTTCTTTCTATAAGAGTTTTGCTAGCTTCAGCAGCCAGCTGGTTTGGATGTATTGCTGTTCTTTCCTTGTATTTTTCTGCGTACCTGCCAATTTCTTCTTTGACCCTTGGTATTTTTAAGTCTTTGCGTATATCCTCGTTTCTGACATACCTTGGGGCATTGACTATTGTTTTCAGTATCTTCGATTGTAGGGACTCTAGTTTATTTATGTGGCTCATTGCTGCTGTCCCCCACAGTACGTCCGCCGTATGTCCAAATTGGTTTTATTATCGTTTTGTAAATTTTTAATTCATTTTCTATGTTGAGTTAACCAGTACATCTGTCTTCTTTTTATCTGTATTTTGTCTATAATTGATTTAATATATTACTTCCACATAAGTTGTGAGTCTAAGTGGAGTCTTAGTTATTTAACTTGCTTTGTTTGTGTTATGTGCGTGCTATTCAATTGGATATTTAGCGGTTTCCATTTTCGTAGTGTAAATGTAATATGGTTGCATTTACCGGGGTTTGCTTTTATTTGTTTATCTTGCAGCCATTTTTCTATTTTTGTGATATGCTCTTGTAGTAATATGACTGCTGTTTCTGGATTAATGTGCCTGACTAGTATAGTCATATCGTCTGTGAATGTCAGTATTTTGCTGTTGGTACTTGTTGATATGTTGGCTGTGTATAGTGTGTATAATATTGGCCCTAAGACACTTCCTTGCGGTACCCCTGCATTGATGTCTTTAACTTCAGAATATGTATCTTTTATTTTTACTACAAAGGTTCTATTGCTTAGGTATGATTTGAGTAAGTGGTCGATTTCCGGGAAATGTTTTTTGATTGTTTGTAAGAGGCTTTCATGGTTCACTTTATCAAATACTTTCTCAATGTCCATGAAGAGGGCTGTACAGTATTGTTTCTTTTCTATTGCTAATAAAATTTCGTTGACGGGCCTGCGCATTTGCTCTATCGTGTAGTGTTTGTTTGGGCGAATAATTGATATTATTTTATGAAATAGAATAATTGTTACTATTTTATGTAAACGTTGTCGGTCGCCTCGTAGTGGCCGGATTCAAAAAATTTCCCAAACTCTTACCCAACGCATTGATAATATTCAATCCAATTCTCGCTGTCACTAACCAATACTAAATAACATGTACGCTGTTACGGACGCACAAACGTAGGCAGATTTCACTGCAGTAGTACCAGCAGTCTTCTACATATATCTTGGAAACTAGGGCCCAACAGCGCAGGTGTAATAGATATAGTTATCATGTATATATATGTAAAGTTGTTCAGAATCGTGCTTCTAATGACATATTCAAAAATGTGGTCAGACCTCTAAATAATTACCCAAAAAGTGCAATTACCCATCAGACAAATGATAATATGTATTACATTTCATTAATATTTAATACTATTAATATTTGTGCTATTGCATGCCACATTGGTCAACGCTTTGACATCAATATATTTCGTGTGCGAGTTACGTGCGCACGCGTCCGATATCGATGTCATGGGACATCGCAGCTGGGAAGACTATCAAGTGATCGTTACGATTGCTGGAGTGATTCTGTCTTCACGAACGCTTAAAGCCGAATCCACAAACGTTTGGAGATGTTGATGAGTCAGCAAATACAGATAGAACTGTCCTCTCCAAATGCTGAGAGATTGAAACGATTCTTTGTTCCATGTCCGGAGGAGAAGATATTACCATAGAAGGGAGATTGTGTGAGACTCTCCTCTTTGAAGCTTGAGAGAATAAACTATTCTTATTCCACGTCTGGTGGGAAAAATGTTAACGATTGAAAGGCACTGACGATACTGAACTAATCGTTTTGAACTATTACACGAGACTGATTCTTTGATGTTCATGATGTCGAACTCGTCCGAGCATCCAAGACTTGAAACGGAGATCCCGAAAAACGCACGTTGATTGGTTTTCACCGAATGCAAAAAATGGCCAATCAGCGTTTTCGCTCGCAAGGCATTTTCTGTCTTTCGTGCGCTCGAAGCCTCAAAGCCCTCAGCGGAAAGTGCCGCCGCGTTTATGATGCAATCGGTTATCGAAGCTGCAATAGACATAGAAAATTAAAAATACTGCAACGAATATTGGAAGGGATCGTTTTAACGGTTGAAGTCCCGTTCTCTAAAGTAGTCTCTTGATTGCAAAAGTTATAAATTATCCACGAAGATCCTCATACTTTTGTTCCTTCGGACACTTCCTCACAGTCTTCTTATCAAAAGGCATCACAGTCTTCCCGACTCAAAATCCTTTGAACAAAGTCTCTATTTCTTAGCAATGCAATGTCAATTCGCTTGCCATTTTGCTGGCATACTATTTCACACATCCTTTAAAACTCTAAAACATCATCAACAGCTCGGTAATCTCGTGTCGTTGGTTATCGTCTTTCCAAACACCCTTCACTCAAACACCCTTCCGTGGTCGTTATTGAGTCCCGAGTCCAATCATTTTACTTTACCGCTAACAAATACGTATTAGGATTAAGTTCTCCTTCAGCCTTGATTTAATACAAAGGGTTTGATACATTACGATAATATTTATTTTAATTAAAGAATTCGTTTTGTAATATTTACAATTATAAATAAATGTTTACTTCGAAAATTTCTCCTCGAATTATCATTAGACTAAAAGAAGATAATTCGTGAATAACAGTTACAAGAATCGAAAACTAAGAATTATATCATTTATTCTGATCTTTCCCACTTTTATTTTGCCATTTCTTTGTGTCGTAAATGTTTCCTTTTTACCTTATTTAACAGTTTATTTGATATTTAATGGTTTTTTTTTTTAATAAAAATTAAGTACTTCAAGTTCATAAAAATATTATCACGTTCAGCTGAATATTGTGTTCTATATATACTAATAAAAAATCCCATAAAACTAACAAATATTAGTACGCGAACTCGCGTAGCTTTATTTCGATGTTCGTGCACGTCGACGATTGCACAAAGAATATAATAGGCATCGCAGTTACAAAATGTTTTTGCGACCCACCAGCGCACGACGCTGCACGAGAAAGGGCCGACTTTATGGCACCCTAAGTGTTGACGCTTTCTGTTTCCACAGCTAAGGGTGACAAAAACCAAGCGACCCTTCAAGGCGTTCGAACTTCATATTTTCTTACACAATAGATTTGTCTCGTTAGTTTGCTGAAATGTTACATTGCATTGTGTATTGAAAAACGATTTAATAATGAAGTATTCTTATGTTCATCAATTTAATTTCTTAAAAATAAGCATATTCTAATAAATACATTTCTTGATATTTAGCTTCTGGAATTTACTAATGAACACATGGGGGAGTTTGGAAGTGCAACGAGGTCAATGCAACAATCGATAGAACAAGCTGAAGCGAACATACGATGGGTGGAAGCCAATCACATTACGATTCAGGATTGGCTAAAAAGGAATACCGCGTAACAATAAAACGAAGCGGATTGGCGTTACATAAATAATTGTAATATCTGTGCGTTGTCCAATGGAGCAATTAAAATTGTCGAAACGAGGATTCCATCCTGATGCGTGGAAATATTTCAAAACGTTGTACGATTATTCGAAAGCATTTTACTCGTACAAAAAATATCGCTTTGTCGCTATAGTTAAACGTAGATCATGAAAAACGACCTATATCTGAAATTTATGAAACAAGTATTGAGTGTTTTTGCTTGATTTTGTAAATAAGTGTTAAGTATTAATGTATGTATGTATAATGGAACATTTAGGTATTTGGATAGTAGAGATTGAATTCTGTCGATGTTTTAGTATTTTACGCAAATTCGCCTATATTAATAATTTAAATATTCTCTTCAGATTACTTAACAGATAGTTTGAATTATTTTTCCTTATAGGACTTCAATGTATCTTTAGTAATAGTTTGTTTCATTAAATTAGTCTGAACCTCTATAACTACATGTGATTTAAAAGTAACATCATTTATGCATACATACATATCTACAGTATTCGACGATATTAGCATCACGGAAGTATTTAAACACTTAACATAAAAAATTTTTATAAATGTACTGTGTATTTTATACGATACTTTTCGAAATTTCATTACCATTACAATAAGATACAATTATTGTAATAATATTGGTAAGATGTGAAACCAATCTGAAAATGTATATAGAGATTGCAACACTTTTATCTAAAACAAACATTTAATAAAAAATTAGTATAAAGCAATAATGGTTTTAATTAATATAATTAATGTTCATAATGATTTTACTAATTTCACTCATTATAACTTACAAGTAACGTAATGAATGATTAATTGTTCAAATACTTTTAAGATTTTTGTGAGTATATGCTTGTATAAATATTTTGTAACTTTTGTATACACATGATTTCAGATATCTTCTGCATTTTATCAATATAATTATGATTGTGCAGTGTCTTATTGCATTGCTAATAAAATGTTAAATTGTTTTGTATTACACACACAATAGAAGCTTTCTACGATAAATATTTAACATTCTATGCTAAATACTTTCGTGAACTGTCTGTTTGTTAAACCTAACTGCATATTAAATATTAGTGTCGGAAGCCTACAGTAACGTATTAAATCATAAATTTTGTTCTCATAAGTCATTATAATTCTGGTTATACAGTGTTAAAATACAATCTTAGCGCAAATTAAATTTCTTCACGAAGGTTTAACGAAGATTCTTGCAATTAATTTTGTACCGTAAATATGCTTCTTGTTATTATTCATTTAAAATCATAGCTGTTATGATCCTTACATGTTATTATAAGTAGACTGTAACATTTTTTTTCGAGTTAGAAAAATTAATAAAGGTAAGTAAGAAGAATTAAATGTTTTATTGAAGAATCGAAAAATTATTGCTTGCAGTAAATATGAATGATAACATTGCGATGGTATTATTACAGGACGATAATATTAAAGCAAAAGTTATATGGAGTGAAATTTCAACCGTGGTAGCTTCAAAGCATTACTGTTTCTTAACAATTATGGTTCTTAATAATTATAATTTCCGTATGATTGACTTTAACGCAGCAATTTCCAGGAAAATAATTATTCTTTACACTTAATTTGATAATATCAATGAGTTGTTTGTTGCAAGCACGAGTCACTCGAAATTTTGAAATCACAACTGAAATTGTTTGTTACAATAATTATCGCCAAAAGTTATGGTATGTAACACAAAATTATAGAGACAAATTATGCCCAAAATATTTGTTATGCACTTTCTGTTTCAACATTTGTTTTTTATTATGCACAATACTTAAAAGAACTTCATTTTTCTGTGTCTATAAAATGCCATGTACATTCCATCAGCGATGTAAGTTTTGGAAGATCTGACATGAAATCGCAAATCGATGGCTCTTTTTTTGCAATTTTTTTTGTTTGTAAAGCAAGACCTCCGCTATGTGAATATTACACACTAAAAAATTGTTTCTTAAATATTGTACAATAACACTGTATTTTGGTTTCAATATAATAAAGTTATATCGGTTTTTATTTTTGAGTGTGTTATGTATCGTAGATATAATATAGACAATTTCATACAATGTCGTCATTTTTAATTTCTTTGGTAGTGGTCCATATCTTGGTACGGGATTGGTTTCTTAGTTTCGTTCGTATAATCCGTATTGTTGCACTATAACATCATTAATACATTAAGTTTGGGTTTAGAATAGTTTTTTTTTCCTTTTTTTTATTTGAAAGTGTCTTACAATCAATTCTCTAGAGAATTTTAAGTAAGTTTTTCTGGCGTGGTACTATGGCGTGATTAAAAGTATAAAGTGTGTTTGATTCTAATTGAATCTAGTGCTTAATTCCAAAGGATATTGTCTTTTTAACCTGCGGATCTGAACCGACGTGTGAAGTAGTTGAGTAACTAGAGGATTTTGGTGGTCGTTAATTCTTATGCTATAACTATTGCTGAATTTTGATATTTCTTCTTTAACTGTGGTTATCTTGAGGTCGCGATGTATTGTTTCGTTGGTAACATACCAAGATGTATCTATTAGGGATCTTAGAGTTTTCGATTGGAAGCGTTGAAGAATTTCTATGTTGGAATTACTTGCTGTTCCCCATAGTCGGATTCCGTAGGTCCACACAGGTTTTATCATGGTCTTATAGAGTGTAATTTTGCTCTGCGTGCTTAAGTTGGAACGTCGGCCAATGAGCCAGTAGAATTTTCTTTAATTTTGATTTAAGTAGTTTCGATTTATCTACGATGTGTCGTTTCCATGTCATTTTTCTGTCGAGTAATGATTTCTGTCGCGTATGTTTAGCGTTATAGTCTCCTTCAGCTATGAATCTATTGTCCAGGTCTTCGAGGAAGTTATCGAAGTCTTCTTTGGAAATAGAATGTCTAGGAGGACAATATACTGCTGATGTGGTGATTGGACCATGCCAGTCTTCTATCGCTACGTTTGTAGCTTGGAGGTAGACCTTCTGAAATGATGGAAGCTCATAGTGTTTTATGCTGGTCTTGATGAGATAATTCCGGTGCCGCCGTGGGCCTTTCCCCTGCGATATTAGGTATGGTAGAAGTTATAACCATTTATTTTTAGGTAATTTTTATCGGTGAAGTGAGTTTCAGATATAAGAATTACGTCAATTTCTTGTTGTTTTAGGAAGAGTTCTAGTTCGTATTTATGCTGAGTTAGACCGTTAGCATTCCAAAGAGCTATGCGTATTGGTTTTATTTTACGTCGGAGCGTGTTAATTTGTCCACGATGATTGTAAGCAATGATAGCACGTTATTAATTTGCTGTGCTTGTTTCGCGATTAATTTTTCAAGCCTATTGAAGTTATCAGTGTTTTGTGAACTGGGAACACTAGTTTGTGAAAGATCACTATGGATTATCTGCTATTATTATTATTATCTGCTTACTATTTCGATCTGCTTTTATTTTCTTGAACTACCCTGGTTTTGTCCTTGCATGTAAGTTTTTTTTTTTAATAACTAACATCTTGGATTATGCTTACGTAAATTACGTAAGCACAATATAATTTGCTTTTTATTTAAAATTGCATTCAATTACCAGAGTTATTAGCGAATTATAATAAAATTGTTCACATTCCTACGAATATCGAGGCCTCCTTCTATTTTGTTTAGTAATTTTTGTTTTTAACATATTAAACATTTTATTCTACGCCTGCTACAAAACTCAAAATTTATTGACGATTACTTTCTACAAATTACCTAATCTTTGATCGCCCTGCTGTGGATGCGCACCGAATGTAAAAATAAAAAATAAGGAAACCAATTGTGATACAACAAGATACTTCACAGATTTCATATTTAAGTAGAGCAGTTTAAAAAAATAGAAATTAGCTTAACCCTCGTATCGTATGCCATATACGTCCAACCTGACTATGAGTCCGTCCTCGAACTTGCTATCTACAAAAACGCAATTCTCATTTCTAATCCAAGGGAACTATCGATACTATAAGTAACAGGTTTTTATTTGCACGGTGGTGATTATGATGCGAGGGAAGTTTCAGTCGACTGGTCGATGCAGGTAATCGAGTCCGTCCGAGACCTGTCGTACCGCTGCCATGGTTCCTCGCGAACGACTCTTGATGGCTCATTCGGTTCCCCTCTTCATATAGGTGTATCTCATGGTCATAATCCATCTTCCTCCCGGCTATATTCCGAGATCGGTTACGACCGCGTCTCATTCTGAACTGATAACCGGGGTCAGCCAACTTTATTCTCGGCGTTCCAAAACGGGCCGCGTCCACCTCGTACATCCGAGGTCTTGCCAGATCGCGTTCCCAGGACGGGTCGCGTCCATTCTAATAACCAGATGTAGCACCATTCTTCTGCGTCTTCGAGGTGACCTCAGATATGTAGATCTTAGATATGATTACGCGATACTTTGCACGCCTGCGTGCGTTTCTGTAACCACCATGTCATGAACATATCATCAACATCGGCTCCATATTTCCAACGCTGCGGTCCAACACAGGGTCCTCACGAATTCTTTTTCTGCACACATATCTGAGAGCAACATATATGTAAGGACACTCGTACCATGTATCATGTATCCTTGAAAACGCAGATGGGAGAGTGGGGGCGATTGAAAACGCAAACGCAATGGAGGCTCTCCTCCACTAATCGCTCTAATCGTACCAATCATGCTCATCGGGTCTCGTCTTCCCTTTCTCCGCGTTTCCGTATCATACCATCGAGTTTGGTTTGATGGTGAAGAAAAGAAAAGAAAAAAGGTAGAAAAAGGAGAAATAGTTGCTTATTTCATTATTTTCTTCTTCTTTTGCACTCTGTACTGCACATGACCACTATTAAATGCGTCACGTACTATAGCACGTCAGCGTATAGCCACTTTTGATATATAAGAAAGAAATCAAACAAATTCATGACAGTCGCGTTTACAGTTCGTATATTCAGAAATATCGAACTCGGGTGTTTTCATTTCAACGTTCGTCTATGTTGACGATCGTACAAAGAATAACCGAGTATATTTGGTGTCACAACCACGAAACTTTTGAGGCCCGTTAATTTCTGCGCCAGCAAGGGAGAAGATAGACTTTACGTCACCCTTAAATCGCTTCGCTATATCTTCCTAGAACCAGGAATGACGGAATCCAGGTAATCGCTACGAACGTCCGAAACTTCGTTTCCAGACGTCGCAGCCCGCTGGCCTACACACCATATGGGTAAGGATCTCATTTATGACACCCTCAAGTGTTGACACTTTTGTCACACGCTCAAGAAGGTCACCCGCTCAGAAACAGTAATGAGATAGGCTAGACATTCTGCATGCCACAGCCATCGAAACAATAACCAAATAGTAACGGAATAGCCGCCTCTGAGATACATCAGATGACAACCCCTCCAGAGGGACTAAAACCTCAATATAAAAATCCTCCAAAATAAGCGCTCGAGACTGGTCTGTTGTAACACTTTGTACCATAACTCCGTTGGATTTGTATAATAAAATCTATTACCATATACAAAGTTTAATTTCTTCACCTTATTTGTGAAACGTTCGAACTGCGACGCGAGGGGATCATCGGCGATCTATCATTTTCGTAATTTCTTGTGTCTCCTACGTGACATTTTCTCTACCTATAACCGAGGTAGACGACGAGTTGTAGACGACGACGAGGCGTTCATTCCAGGCGATCGAACTTTACATTTTTTTATATAAATGACAATAGTAAAGATATAACTTATTATTCACGGCAATATAATTTTCCAACAATAAATGTAATTTTAACATTAACGAAAAAAACAACAAAATTTGGTGTTTTCAGCCTTCAAATAACGTTGAACAAGAAAATAAATGTTAACAATTGTCTTCTTTTTTTTTAGTAACCCTAAATTAAAACAAAATTATGTTTCTAAATACTATAGTTGTCGGGTCAGCGTGTTTTCTTCCATGAGTTATAGCTTTTGCGCGGTCAAGTCATAAATCGCGGAATCCTCGCGCATTGCGCTGGAGCCCTCTGATCGCCTATTGCAAAAATGGAACAACTTTGCATGTTTTCTAACTTCTATGGACATCAATATGAAAAATCAATACAAAAAGAATCCGCGTATAATACAAGTAATAAACTGTAAAATGACGTCTGTTGCATCTTTTAGCGTTTAATAGTTTGGCGTTGATGATTTTTAAAAGAAAACCTATCTTGGATGCAATTGGTCCTAGAGAAACGTCTTTTTTTTACTGAAACGTATTCCACTGTAGTAGGATGAAAAGTGCGAAGGTTGTCGCATTTTACAGTTATGTAGAAATGATTATCGCTGTGGTTTAGTTAAGCGATTGAATGAACAGATTTTTGTTTCATTTGAATATCAAGATATAGGTCTTACAGAAAGCGTACGAGCTGGTAGGATAAACTGGGATCATATATTTTCATTGCAAATTAAAAATTTTCCGTTTCGTAAGTTGACAAGTCGATTGTTTTAAAACTAACAAACGGATCGATTCAAAATATGTCACACTATTTTGGTATGACTATTTATATATCACAGAGCCTCGATATTTACGACTATTTTAATTAAAGTTATAAGCGATTTAAGAAAACAGACTTCTTCGCACTTTTTATTAATTTGCAGCCAACCAATAGGCTTATCGTAATATAATAGGACTTATTTTAAAGATAATTTTATTAGATACAACTGTTTACTGAAACTCTTTTATTTGCGACAAATAATTTCTAACATATACAGCGAAATATTAAAAAAGTCGTGTTTTTCATGTTTAACCGATATTTGTTTAAAAAGTATCTGTGGAAAACTTTTTCAAAGTCGTTTATTTTGTTCTACATATCGCTCGGAATCAGATTCTACAAAAACATTTCTACTATCAATTTGTTCCTGAAAAAATGTTAATTCGATTCAACTATCGGTAATTAATGCTACCTGAAATGCAGCTACGTGCTACGTACGGTCGTGGAGATTTCACCACGCTTTTGCTTGAAAGTTATATTTTATGTTTCTGTTCGAGTTGTACGTTAATATAGTTCATAATTGTTATTGTTTGTTTAAACTGTGGTTATTTACTTTATCCTGTGTCCTACAATATGAAGAGTGAAAATTAGAATTTAGGTGAAAATAAAAAATCATTGTTATACTTATAAAATAGTGTACATTACTTTATTTTAAAATACCGTTAATACTAATTGTTTAAATTTCACAATATATTTAAAACGAAGTTTACAAACTGTTTAATATGCATATATATTAATGTGCATTCGAAGAACGTATAATATATACCTGTATTAATATACATGTATGTATGTAATATCTATCGACTCATTATGTAAGCGATTAACGAAAATACCGTCATAGAAATTATACTTAAGTTATTCGCAACAACTGTAGAAGCTGGATTTTTATGTCGCATAACAAGAATCATTTCGCGCAACCAATCATTAATCACATTGGAATGATTTCGATACCATTGTAGGTTGTTCGAAGCAGATGCATTTGCAGCTTTGATGCTTACTGCCATGTTTGTGATGTCGCCCACTTCGATACTTAACTCGTTCAACTGCAATATTTGTTAAAACAATAACTATATTCATATATTGTTGAAATTTTGTTGGTAAATCAAATAAAAATGAATAAATAAAGACATTAATATATACTGTTCTCTTTTGATCCAACTTTATTACTATGTCGTGAGTTGAAAATTATATTGTTGTAAGCCGAGATTTTGAAAATTTGCATTTAGTCGCGTATTTCAATTGTTACAAGCATTATTCATTTAGTTTTATGCCTATATGTACAAATTTTTTATAAATATATTATGTGTATTGTACGAAACATTTCGAAATTTCATTAGCACTGTAATGAGAGGCAGCACTATCATGATTATATTGGTAAAATAATGAATCTGAAAATATATACAGGCTATTCGGCTACGGGTGTAAAAAATTTAAAGGATGATTCTTAAAGCTAAAATAAGATGAAAATTAAGAATGAAAAAGTTGCGTTCTCGACTTTGTTTTTTAAATATTGACAATTAAAAATCACAAACGAAAGCAGGTGAGCCTAAGCATCGGGGTGCACAGGGATCCTCAAACCGAACGATACATGGGCAGTAGCTTACCTGTTCAAGTTATACAAATGTGTGTGGTTCATTCATGACATCGTTCAACCACATTTAATGGCACCTCAAGAATTCTTAATGCGTATGTGATTTTTCTGTAGACACCCGCGGACCAAATAATCGCGCTGCACGTATGAAATTTGTATGATTATTGTTTATGTATACTATTATTTATTAATTACTTATGGAGTCAAAGGATTAGGATTTATACTCAAGGAAAGGGAAAGAGTAAGGATTTATATTCAAAACTTCCATGAGGCGCTTTTCGATATGCTGTTACGGCTTTTAATGAGTAGGCAGAAATAATGTAATCTATGATTTTTCATACAAGACGTCGCGTAAGTTACTTTACGTCTTCAAACATCATAATCTTCTTCTTTCGAGGTAAGCTGTTGGCCATGTATCTTTAGATTTGAGAATCCCTGTGCATTCCGCTGCGTAGGCTGACCTACTTTTGTTCGTGTAAGGACGTTTGCTCGCGAACAAAGATATTTCGACTAATTTTTAATTGTTAATAACTAAAAAACAAAGCCGAACACACAATTTTTTATTCTTAATTTTCATTTTATTTTAACTTCCAGAATCACTCTTTAAACTTTTCTACGCCTGTAGCCGAATACCTTGTATAGTGGTTACAACATATTTAGTACAAGTCTCGCAAAGACCATCAAGATATTTAAACAATCAATTATTCATTATATTAGCAAGCAATAATATCAAGTATTAGTATAATAGTAAGTATTAAGAGTAATAGAAGAAAACATTTGTACACGCACATAAAGGAAAGCTTAATAAAGTCCAATAATTCTTTCCATAAAAGAGAAAACACAATTCTTATTTTTTAATACTAATTTTTTATTAAATGTATATTTGCAATAAATGTGTTGTAATCTCTATGTACGGTTCTTTTTTATTCGGTCTATATTCTACCAGTATAATTATGATCTTCGCGTTTCACAATGTACAGTACTTATAAAATTTAGAAAAGTTTCATATGATGCACATGATACATGTAACCATAAAAATTTTCTGTGCTATTTATTCGAATACCTTCAGTATGTGTTTCTTCAATGTTAAATATTTTGAGTCAATGTAATGTTTTTATAGTAATAAATATATATCACTGTTTTATAAAAAATAAGTTAGACCACTATGAGTTTCAATTAACTGTATGTTAACAAATAATTTACAGATTGACAAAAATCTATCTCTGTGAAACTTGTATTTATGTTGTATTTTTAAATTGTTATGTAAGCTTTTTCGCAATTTTATGGCTTCTAATTTGCATTTTATATGTAATAAAGAGCGACAAGTCTAAAAAATCGTTAACTTTGAGATATCAGAAAAAATTGATTTTAAAAGTGAACTTTTTTACGATAAAAGTGTCATTATTCCATCTAATGAATTATTACCACTTAACAAGAAGAATGTTATAATTCAGAAATTGTATTAGCTCTTTTTCCTATAATAAATAGTATTAATATATATCTATGTTGAATATATAGTAAATTTGTATTGTACGTGCGAGAGTGAGGGAATGTAGAGCAAAAACACACCCGAGTATGTATCCCCTCCCTAGTATGTGTATAAGTATCGCATGATAGCCTAGGCCTCCGTTGAGAAAAAAGAGCTGTACATGTACAGTGTGAAATGGGTCTGTTCGTTTGCTGATTTCTTCAGGTGATTTAATTAATGAATGAGTTTTACTAAATGAAGAAACGTTCGAAGAGAATAGGTAGATTTCAAACACGTTGGGACGTTCGAGAATAAACAAGAAATTAAAATTGAGAGAAAGGGAATCACGATACCGGTGTTTAATGGAGAGGACTACAGGATGTGGAAGAAAAGAATTTCGATGTTTCTGAGGCTTAAAGGATGTGATACTGTCATAACTAGAGTAAAGACTAATACAGATAATGCAGACTGGGATAAAAATGATCTGAAGGCAATAAATATAATTTACAGTGCAATCTCAAATGAGCAATTAGAATTTGTTAGTGAAGAACAAACGGCATATGGAATAATGAAAAGGTCCTACGAGATGTATTTGAAGGAATTTACTACACTACAAATTGTGTGCAGAAATAGACTGAAAAAGATGAGGCCTGATAAGTATAGTGATTCGGCATCATTCTTTAGCAATTTTGAAAAGTTAATAAATGAATTTAAAAATGCGGGTGTACAAGTGAAAGAAAAGAAAAAGCTGAATTGCACGCTAAACACGTTACCCGAAGCATATAGCTATATAGGAGATCTAATAGATGTCTTCAAGGACGAGGATCAAACAGTAGCGTATGTGAAAAATAAAATCGAAATAGCTGAAATGAGATATAAATTTAATCAAGGAGGAAGAAAAACAAATGCATTTGCTGTAAAACGTTCTGCCTGAGCAGCCGAGCTAGATAGACGTGAGAAACTGTGCTTCAGTGAAAGTGCGACAAGCGATGAAGTTAGGCGAACGAAAACACAACAAACACTGGCAAATGATAAAGCTACAAAATGCAACAGCAAATACCGCCTATCAAAATAATGAACAAAGGAGAAATATACTACACAAATAAAGCTACAAAAGAAGTGGAAACGATTCAAAACCAAGAAGAAAAAAGCTACGAAGACGAACTATCATATCAAGATAAACACTGGAAGACAGCAACAGCGCACAAAAAGCGTAAAATAATACCAGGCTCAAGCGCCATGAAAACTTCACATACAGAAAGGCATCAATGGCTACAAGAAATCCCACTCCGAAACTCATTCGGTTCACAAATAGAAGAAATAGATACGGACCCAAAGGAAAAGGTCACAACTCATGTCGCTAAATCACCACCGATTTACATAGATGCACAAATAATAGATCCACTAATCGAATTATTGAACAACACTGCAGGGAAAGAAAACTACAGCATGAAACAACTGAAACTAGAATAAGTGAAAGTACAAACAAAAACTCCAGAAATCTTCAGAAATTGACGCTAGCATTAAAGGAGAAAAACGCTGGGTATCGTACATACCAGCTCAAATCAGAAAAAAGCTACAAAATAGTAATTAGAGGATTGCACCCAAGGACAAACACAAAAAATATATGTGAGGAATTAGCAAAAATCGGATACCAAGCAAGAACAATAAATAATATAACCAGATATGATACAAAACAGGCATTGCCATTATTTCTAGTAGAACTCGAGCCTAAAACCAATAAGAAAGAAATCTTCGGTAGTAAAGAAATCCTAAACATAATAGTAACAATTGAGCCACTTCGTTATAAGAAGGACATACCACAATGCATACGGTGTCAACAATACGCATACACAAAATACTACTGCAATAGAAACCCGGCGTGTGTCAAATATACAGAAAACCACCTAACAACAAACTGCCCATACACAGGAAAGATGAACGAAGTAAAATGCTATAACTATAATGGAAACCACCCAGCAAGCTGTAAGGGCTGCGAAGTCAGAAAAGAAATACAACGAAAACTGTTTCCATCGCTCCGTAGCACTACATATAGCAACTATCCTCCATAACAAGAAATTGCAGAGCCAGAGTCAACGCCAAATGTACAAAACGTACCGAAACTAACCGTAGAAACATCAACACCTTTGGTAGCCGAAGTTATGCACAAGTAACTAACCAAATACCACCCTTAAGCAATCAAAACCAAACAACAACAATAAGGACGCTACAGAAATGAAGGAATTGCTCAAGCAATCCATCAAAAACACTGAAATGCTAACAAAAATGATAAGTGAGCAAAATGCAGTACTCAGATAACAAAAATAACAAATTACAGTCATGCTACAACTACCTACAAACATGTTGAGCAAAAAATAGAAATGGACAAGCTGAAAATAGCAGCTTGGAACTCCAATGGCTTACAACAACGGGCCCTCGAAACTAAAATATTTCTGTATAACAATAATATTGACATATTACTTGTTTCAGAAACACATTTTACACCAAAAAGCTACATAAAAATACCATATTACACCATCTATGATACCAAACATCCTTCAGGAAAAGCACACGGAGGGGCCGCAGTGACAAGATGCGATATCAAACACAACTTACATCGTCAAATTGGTCAGGAACACGTTCAAGTAACCACAGTTACGATACAAACTAACAGCAATTACATCCAGATGTCAGCAGTATATGCACCACCGCGACACAAAATGACATCATAAAAATGGGAACAGTATTTTCAATCCTTAGGTAACAAATACAGGGGAGCCTTCGATGCAAAGCACGCGCTATGGAGCTCAAGAATTAACACACATCGAGGTAGACCACAAGAAAAATATATTAGAACAAGCAATCTCAACATATTATCTACAGGAAAACCAACATACTGGCCGACAGATCTAAATAAAATTCCTGACTTGCTTGATTTTACAGTTATAAAAGGGCTAAACGCAAACAAATTAAAAATAACAATCAGTCTCGAGCTTAACTCCGGTCATACACCGATAATAATAGAATATACAAGCAAACCAATACTTTATAGCTGTTACGCCGCGTGGAACAATCCGCACGCCATCCCTCGCTGTCGGGCCTTCTAAGGCCCACGCATCGTCATTCCAACCCTCAATAAACCTAGGAACCCACCATAAACCGAAACTTTAACTTAAGTATTTTAAGACATACTTTTTAAAGTAACCTTCTTAACGGAAAAAATCGTCTACCCTGTAAATGTCTTCGGTTTACGGATGGTCTTTGGAACAGTCCTTAGGTTTATTACGCGTTCGTGCAAATTACGGAGCAAGCAGGTATTTACCTAAAAGGAAAGCTGGGTTTTTTCCATGAACAATGTCACCCATGAGCCACGTTGGTAGGAGACTTCCTTCTCCTATCTTGATTTATTAACGTGAACTATAACCAATAGGCATCGCGGATCGTTACCCTCACTTTCTTAACGAAAAGTGTGAACAACGAATCCGCGTTCTTAGTTCAAAGGGGCACACCCACGCCGAGCTTTCCTCCGTAATCACACAAGAAAGAACTTTACTTATTCTCCATCTTTAAAATAGTCAACAAGTCGCGACAACTCTCAGTCTACAACCTTAGAACAGTCAACGTTCTCACCCGTCAATCAATCTGTATCTTACGTAGCCATACGTCGTATCCATATTGTGTATAATATGTTAATATTGTGTATATAATATATATATATATATATATATATATATATATATATATATATATATATATATTATAACCTGTTAACGCGGTGTTATATCAAAACAATCATCCCTATTATCTTAACGGAAATCAAGGGATCGATCAACTCGTGGTGTCGATTATTATAATCGTAGCGGCAATTTACGATTCCCGTTGACGTGATATCTCGCGAAAGCGTCTCCCCGCGACTGGTCGAAAATATAATAGCAAATCAGAGTCGCTTTGCAATAAAAGCACCAAATGACAAACATTTAAAGAACTAATCGAGAGCAAAATTAATTGCAATATTCCACTAAAAACACCCGAACACGTCGAATAGACAGTAAGATCATTGACAGAAATTATACAAGAAACGGCATGGGCAATTATTAATTATGAACCAAACAACAGGTAAATAAAAATAATTCCAACAGACGTCCTTGACAAAATCAGAGAAAAAAGGAAAGCGAAAGCAAAATAGCAAAAACATAGAATATGTGAAAACAAAAAACATCTAAACAAACTTGCAAAGGGAATAAAAAGTAAAATAAAAGGTCATAATAATAACGAATTCTCCAAATTCATAGAAACACTCTCTGCGCACGAGAATGCCAACTACTCTCTATGGAAAGCCACGAACAAAATAAAGAAGTCAATAAAACTAATCCCAGCAATCAGAAAAGCAGACAACACATGGGCCAGAAACAACGAGGAGCAAGCTGCAGAATTCTCCAACCATCTTTGTAACACATTTATTCCATATAATATTAACAACAGCAAAACCAAATGTCATTCAGGTTGGTATGATGACTAGTTCCTACAAGCAGGGTTGGTACGACTACTGACGCGTCCCTTTATTTTAAGGGACGCCACGTGCTCTTTCATTCTGTGTGTATCCGACGTAATGTAATGACTATATATGGTGGTGAAATATAAAAGATACAGAACTAATCCGTGTGTATCAATTAAATATATAACACTAAAACTTATTTAATAACACAAAATACTAGTACTCCAACAAACAAGCACTACACCATATCTAATACAACAGCGCAAGAAATTAGAATCATAATCGAGAAAATAAAAAACAATAAAGCACTAGGAATCCACCTAATTAATGGTAAAATCTTGAAAAACCTTCCCCCAAAAGCAATACTTTTAATCACAATAATATTCAATGTAATTTTAAGAATCCAATACTTTCCTAATCTATGGAAACTAGCACAGATCATAATATTACCTAAGCCAGGCAAAACCCACACCAAACTGCATCGTACCTACCAATATCACTACTTCCTGTGTTTTCCAAAATATTAGAGAAAATAATTTAGGATTGCCTAAAACCAACAATAGAGAAAGAAAAATTAATACCAGATCACCAATTTGGATTCAGAAACAAACACTCCATGATAGAGCTTCTTACAAATAATCAAAAAACACTTCTCGGAACAAACCACTTACTCAAATCATACCTAGCGAACAGAATCTTTATAGTAAAAATAAAGGATGTATATTCTGAAGTAAAAGACATCAAGACAGGGGTACCGTAAGGAAGCATCTTGGGACCAATATTATGCACACTATACACGGCTGACATACCAACAACTACCAACAGCAAAATACTGACATTCGCGGGCAACGCGGCTGTACTAACCAGGCACACTAATCCAGAAACAGCAGTCATGTTACTACAAGAGCACATCACAAAAATAGAAAAATGGCTACAAGATAAATAAATAAAAGCAAACCCCAGTAAATGCAACCATATCACATTTACACTACGAAAACGGAAACCGCCAAATATCCAATTGAATGGCATGCATATGAGACAAACAAAGCAAGTTAAATAACTAAGACTCCACTTAGACTCACAACTTATGTGGAAGTAATATATTAAATCAATTATAGACAAAATACAGATAAAGAGAAGACAGATGTACCGGTTAACTCAACATAGAAAATGAATTAAAAATTTACAAAACGATAATAAAACCAATTTGGACATACGGGGGACGTACTATGGGGGACAGCAGCAATGAGCCACATAAATAGAGTGGCTATAATCGAAGATACTGAAAACAATAGTCAATGCCCCAAGGTATGTCAGAAACGAGGATATACGGAAAGACTTAAAAATACCAAGGGTCAAAGAAGAAATCGGCAGGTACGCAGAAAAATACAAGGAAAGAACAGCAATACATCCAAACCAGCTGGCTGCTGAAGCTAGCAAAACTCTTATAGAAAGAAGACTAAAAAGAAAACACCCCACTGATCTCACTAAAGGAATAAAATAGTCAAACTCGAAGATGGTATCTCGCTGGGGTAGGTAGCCATCCATATGTTATTTAGTAATTAAGTTAGAAAAATTTATCAAATGCCCAGCTGGACAAATTGTAAAGTACAAATTAAATAATAAAAAAAACAAAACTATGTTCAGGAGTGTATAAAGGAAAACCTGATAACTATACTTAAAATAAACAGATGGAAAAGCGCTATGCAAAGGGAAGTTCGAAAAATTCAGATTGTTGATGAATGTAAAATAGAGAAACGACGAAACGAAAGACGTCTTAACAGAAATGCATAATATAAATGTAAGAAGGCATGTTGAATATATAGTACATTTGTATTGTAGGTGCGAAAGTGAGGATACGTAGAGCGAAAACATATACTTGTAAGCATGTATCCCCTCCCTAGTATGCGTGTGAGTGTCGCATGATAGCCTAGGCCACCGTTCAGAAAAAAGAGCGATATGCAGTGTGAAATCTCGTGCCCTAGGCCTGCGGCGAGTAACCCGCGTGGCGAGCAAAGTTATGTAAATATTCGAATAAAGTTCTTTGTAATACCTCTTCAAATTCTCTCCATATCTTAACAATCTATATATAAACTATTTTATTTCAGGCACATAAAACCCAAATATTAACCAAAATTAATAAAGATGCAATTATTATGTAAATTTTAAAAGAAATCAATTTGTATCGCTAAATGACCGAGTTATTAACAATTTTCTATTTTAACTTTCTGTTTCAACGTGAGCTTTTGCAAACATTACTTTTAGTTGTGTCACTCTTCTAGTAAGCCAGTAACATTCTAACTTGAATCAAAATAAACGTAGTGAATTATGTTAAAAATTTAAGATAATTACAGTATAATTTTTTATATTTTTACAAAATTATATTTTTATAAACATAATTAAAGAAATAACCTATGCGGAGATTTGTTTAATCTACTAGGAGATTTGTTTGATCCACTAAATGAACGAGTACTATACTCTGCGAATTTTATATATTATGTGATTCCATGTGTTTGCATATATATATAGTATTTATGTATATTTTTCTAAAAGTATGCTTCATCTTCCTTATAATTTTTGAATTCCTGTTTTAAAAAAAAGTTAACATTTTCATGCTAAATATCAGTTATCACTTTAAAATTCGCTATTCTTCATATCAGCATCTAGTAGTGATCGAAATGAACGAAAATTTATCGGTACTACCAATAAATTAGAAGAATAGAATGAATAACATAATAATTTCCAATTATACTACATGTCTTAAATTTTTATCTAGTGTTTTCGATGTGCACAATTCATTATGATAAATCAAGTCATGATAAAAAGTTCTTTATGTTTCATTAATATTCATCATTTTAATGTTAATATTATTTGCAATCTTTCTAACTGTTGAAGTTTCAGTAGTCACCATTGCATTATATCTTAGAAATTCGATGTGTAAAAATAAAAGACGACATTATTTGTGCATTCATTCATGTGCATTCTAGGAATTTTTGCACTTTTACATGCATAAACGTCCGCTATATGTTCATAATAAACGTTAATCAATATACCTTTGTAATTTGATCTTCCACTGAAATATGAGATGCCAGTTTAGAAATTAATTCTTCTACACCATCCCAGTCTTCGTAACTGAAAATAAAACAAGTATATAATATTCTCTTTTTCTACATTAATTAAATGCGTATTGTTTCGTGTAATTATTTATCAACTTACAAATTATATATATTTTCATAATTATTAACTAGGTAGTCTAACATCACATCCACTCCAAATTTTCCAGAATTGTAGACAGAAGCAAGTACGGTGCTAACATCTTGCTTTCGAATGTTAGAGGTATAGTTACACGTCAATGCACGTTCAATATAGCTGCAGCAAAATAAAAAGGTTGCTGATTGTAATAAAAATTTCTAATGTTTTAAAAATTTTTACTTATTGATAGCCGATGTGAATAAAAAGTTCGGAAGATTGCAGAACAATCTAAATATCATTATCATTAGTAGGTATAATATTCTTAATGTTATCGTCAACAGTAACTCTTATTAATTCGAACAATGAACAAATTATATTAATTTTAATTATTAAT
>JACXIL010000153.1:0-48562 GCA_014737365.1 Bombus soroeensis | reverse complement strand
GCAACACCTATAACAAAATATTACATAGAATCAGCTTCGAAGCGATACGAAGCTTTTATATTTGTGTACTTTGAAAAATAAATTATTCCGTTTTACAACGATTTACAATGATTGAAGCAATTAGTCGATTTCAATCAACAAATAGGATGGGTCTTCTAAGCTGGAAATCTAAACTGGCTTTTGTTGAGATAAATAGTTCCTACATCTAGAGTTGATGCAACTGCTTGCGATTCTCATCTGTTTTTCCCTGTCCGTCAAGTCTTCTTCATCTAAGTATCCGGTGTGTTGCAAATGACTGTACAAGGTGGTGAAGTGCACAGCATGCAAGACTAATTTGTGTGAATCAATTAAATATGAAAACCCAAACCTATTTAATAACAGGTTATGAGCCCAACAACAGTCAGGGGACAAAGTTGCATGTTGTTACCAAGGATATTCTTCGGGTTTCCAATGTCCAATACTAATTGCACAATAATAACAGGCAGTGAAATCACTTATACCGCTGTAGTGGCAGCTTGCATCGGCTAATATTTCACTTGTGTGTCTTATATGTTGGCCATGTTAAGAATGAATGTAATGTGGATTCGTAACTAGCACATTCCACATTTTCTGTTTTTTTTTTTGCCCCTTTTTAGTCCAAAACGGCCAAGTTCATATGGCGTTTGCTTCCGTATGTGTCCTAGAAATCTATGGTCATTAAAATCAAACGACTGTTTATATAGTAATCCATAAGGACAAGATATACTTCTATTTCTTGGTTTTATCCGTAGAACTTTATTTGGATCTGCTGCTATTGGTACAATATCGCAATGTTCATTACGGATAAAACCGCACTTTGTAGAATACATCTTGTGTATCTCCATTGGAATATGACCCTCTGTCCAGTGACTTATGTCCATTTGGCATTCGAAGCATTTCACTGCATCGATTTCATCCGCTTAGTAGAATCCTGCAGCTGCAAAACTGACAGGGTCAATGAAAGGTACAGGCCAATTGCGAAAACTCAAACGTCTTGCTGCTTCGAAACGATAATCATCATAGGTGTTTTGTATGCCACGCGACGTGGATGGAATTGGTGGCATTGGATGAACCGGGAATATCAAATCATCCTTCCATACTGAAGATACCGGGAATGTCGAAGGTCTAGAGTTCCGAATAGAGTTTTGGATGCTGAGCCTATGACGTTCAGTAGTTTGCGTTTGTTTCTACAGTGTAATAACAATTTGAGTTGATGCGTTAGGTTTTGGAGATTTCTATACTTGATTTTTAGATTGCTTATGCGTGGTTTGTAAGCGCAAGGTGGTTTGCAATGTCCTTCTATTAGCTCAATTACGTGCTGATATTTATTGGTTTGATCGATTGGGTCGCTAATGTCTACTATAAGGTTGATATCTACTTGTCCATTGTACAGTTAGCAATTATCTATGTGTTCTAAGAAAACGTTGGCATAATTTAGTGGTCTTACTATTAGATCACTTTGAACGCATTCGAGAGTTAGAATTATCCATGTTATGGTCACCTTCGTCAAAAATAATCTGTTACCGTTGATTCTTTGCGTTTGACCATTGGAATATTCAATAAGATAAGTGGGTAGATTGGACGAGAGGATTTCTGCCGATCTCAACCATTCGTGGTCTAGTTTGTTAGTTTTGTGATGGTTATGTACCCATACATTATCTTTTACCTGGAATATCGTTTGCGTTTTGACAATTGTCCGAATCTGATCTGTCTGATATAGCTTTTTGTTTGATTCGGTGATTTGTCTTGCCTTGACTATATTGGCGTTATGTCGATTTTTCCAAAGGTTAAATAATTGTTCTTTAGCTAGGGTGAGGGAGTTTGATATTGAGGTTGGCATGGTAGCTTGCCGTCCAAATGTCAGTTCGAAAGGGGTATATCCTGTCGTTTCGTGTACTGTATATAAGTATTACATCCCATACGCATTAGTTTTAGGTTTTCGTCCCAATCGTTTCGTCGGTCTGTCGTAAAAGTTCGAATAAGATCTTTTACTACAACATGTATTCGTTCAAGAGATTCATTAGATTGCGTATAGAAAGAAGTGGGTTTTATCCGTCGAATCTTGAAAGCCTCTTCAAATGTATCCATCAGTTTACACACGAAATTTCGTCCCATGTCCGTGAGATATTTTAAAGATATTAAATCGAGATATCTGGTTAATTGATCTTGGATAGATAGGATAAATAGGTTGCCTCGTTTAGTTTTGGTGATAGGTCTGAATACGTCCATTGCCAGTTATTATGAGTTGCTCTTTAGCTCTGATACGGTTTAATTTTTCTCGTTGGCAGGTTTCGCAGTTTTGTATAATTTCTGTGACGTCTTGCTCAAGGTTTGTCCAGTGATGGTGCTCTTGCATTCGTTTCACGGTGCGGTGTATACCTAAGTGTCCCGCTATTTCGTTATGATTCTCGTGTAGTATAGTTTGTTTTTGATCGTTATGATAGTCTACTGGCGGATCTTGTCCAAATATCAGTTTAATTTGAGAGAATCTGGTTGTTAGAAACCTTAACATGAGTTGAATGTCTGCTTTTTCTAATGTGCTGAAGCTATTGTCGTTTATTCCTATATGCAAGTGTCCAGTTTGGTGTTTAATGAAGTGTTTTGCTGGGGTGATATTGGTTTTTCAGTCGATATATTCGTCATAATAGTTCGGGTTTTCTAGATCGAATTGGATTTCTTCGTTGGAAATAGGATTCAATCCGGATAGAGCGTCTCCAGCTATATTTTCTTTTCTTTTTTGTATTCTATTTCATAATCGTACTCCTCGAGTCTCAAGCGCCATCGCACGAGTCTCGATGAGGTATCCTTAATATGTTTTAATCATTTTAAAGCTTGATGATCACTTTGAATCTAAAATTTTCTACCAAGAAGGTATTGCCTCAGTCTTTTGATCGACCGTATTATTGCTAGTAACTCTTTCTTCGTTGCGGAATAGTTTTGCTAAGGATGGTTCAAGGTTCGATATATATAACAGCATGGATGTCCGTCTTGGGGGATTATTGCTGCTAATTCTTCGTTGCTTGAGTCTGTTATTAATGTGAATGTTTCTTCAAAGTTGGGGTACTGCGGTACAGGAGCTACACAGAGTTTTTGTTTAAGTGTATCAAATGCAAGCTGTTGTTTATCAATCCAATGGAATGAAGTATCCTTCTTTGTGAGGTTTGTCAGTGGTTTTGCGATTTTAGAAAAATTGGGTATAAATTTTCTGTAGTACCCAACGAGTCCTAAGAATGATTTTACGTGAGTCACGGTTTTTGGTATTTTAAAATCTCTCAGGGCCTGAATCTTTTTGGGATTGGGTTGTACTCCTTTTTTTGTTACTACGTGTCCTAAATATGCTAGCTCTGGTTTCAAAAATTCGCACTTGTCCGGTTGTATCTTTAATCCTAAATTTTCTAACCTGTCTAATACAATGGCTAAATTTCGGTTGTGCTATTGGATGGTGCTTCCGAATAGTATGATGTCATCTAAGTATACAAAACAGTTATTTCCTACTAATCCGCGTAGAGCGGTATCCATCATGCGTTGGAACGTTGCCTTGTGGAGTTGAAAATGCGGTATAGCTTTTAGATTTTTGTTCCATAGGTATCTGGGAAAATCCCGACGAGAGGTCTAGGGGTGAGAAATATTTTGCTTTGTCTAAGTGATCGAGTATTTCGTCTGAAATTGGTAAAGGATACGCGACTTTATCTGCTTACTCGTTTAATTTTTTAAAATCTATAGCAATCCTCCATTTTCGTTTACCTGATGCGTCTAATTTCATTGGAACTACCCAAATTGGTGCGTTATATGGTCTGTCCGATGGTTCTATGATTCGTTTGTTTAGCATGTCGTTGATTTGAGTCTCAATTTCTTTTTCATGACATTCCGGTGGTCTATAAGATTTGGCGTTTATAGGTTTGTCTATTTTGAGCGTGATTGTCATGTCAGATGGATTTGTAGTGGCACGAAAGGTCAGTGAATGAGGTGTGCCGAGAGCAACCTATGTTATTCAAACAATGTCGCCGCTACGTCCAACCGTCGAACATAGACAAAATCTGAATTTTTCGACTCTCCCCCCGCCAGTATAAATAAACGATTGCGAGTCTTACTTCTGCGACTTATACACTGTACGAGCGTCTCCGCGAACTTGACCGCATTTATTTATTTAGTTCATTCTAAATATACTTGACGGTTTGCATTAGCATTCGCAAGTTGTCATTTTTATATATCCTCTATGTTACGTCTGGCGACTTTCTACCTGGACCAGGTCACTCACCGCGGGAGAAACAGCAACCAGATGCACGGTCTCTCAGTAGCCTCAAGCATCTATCATAAATCTTGGCCTATACACCCCTAAGGTCCTTCAGACCAGAAGCAATCAGTTTCGAATTCCAACTTTATTTGCCGTCTGTCTAACACGCGTTGACACCGGAAATGGTTTTTTATTTTCACCAACGAAACCTATTCCCTTACTCTACCAACGAAAACTTGCCCTTAACAATTCAGCTTTTTCGTTTCCTTAGACACACCCATCGCTAGTTTTCCTCCTTAGCATCATCTTCGTGGAAAAGGAGTCTAACACCGTTGTTCGAAGAGTCGTCTCGTACTCTTACCTCGCTTATTGTGCCTTGTCAAGACTGTATAATTTTAGTAGTTGAGTTGTTTGAATAAACCATATTTATACGTGTGAATCCAGTCTACCATCTTTTAAACCACCTCTATTATCGTAAAATAAATAGGGGATCGATCAGTTATATAATCGTAACGAGAATTTACGACTCTCGTTGACGCGACATCTTTGAACGCGTCTCTCCGCGAATTATCGAAACATTTGGTCCTTCGAGCCGGATTGTGCCAAGTGACGAGTGCACGCCACAACCAAACGACTGGCCGTCGGAAGGAACACCGTCGTCACTAAGCGTAGACGCGACCTCACGCCACATAACAACGAGCAGCAATCGATAGTTGGATCAAGGTCCCTATCACAACTACAAGGTAAGCTCGTTCGACTCATTAAGCTGATCATGGTCCACGCTGAAAGAATCAGTATCTTACGTCGGAAACGAGGTTCCCTAATCGGTCGATTCACACATGTGACTCATCGACTCGACTCTTACGAACAGTCCGAGCAGCCAGACACGACCCTCTTAAAGACCTTGCGTAAAACGATCGACGAGACATGGTGTAAGATAAATTCCGTCCAAGAGGAACTAGATGAACTGGACGAAGAAGAAACTGCACGTGTAGAATCGCTATTAACTCAATATCACACCATTGACTCGCGATTAATCGCCTCATAGACAACCTACAAGCATCAACGCCGTCAATCCCGACAAACAATGAACCAGCCGTCGCTTGCGAGCCAACACCGTTTAAACTACCGGAAATCCGAGTACCGTCGTTCGATGGCAACATCGAGAATTGGCATTCTTTTTATGACGCCTTTTTATCAACGATTGATCGGAACGAACAATTAACACCATGCCCAAAATTTCATCAACTGCGATCATCCTTAACTGGAAGGGCCGCGCGAAGTATCCAATCGTTGGATGTCACAGGATCCAACTATTCCATCGCCATTAATGTTTTGAAGGAAAAATTTGACTGTCACCGGCGAATCTGTATGCGACACTGGCACTCTATCTCCAACTACCCCAAAATAACGAAAGAAACTCCGGAAGCCGTAGAGGAGCTTCTCGAAACAATTACAATAAATCTTAAGGCACTGGAGAAATTAGGTGAACCAGTGAATTCAAATGTCGTGCTAATTGACCTGGTCACCTCGAAGCTACCATCATCCACCATCCGCAAATGGCATCGCACCTTAGCAGACAAAAAGATACCTTCGTATTCACATTTAATAGACTTTCTCCGAGCACGGGCAAACGGCGATCAAACTAGTTCCCTATCAAATACAATTAAAAGGGAGTCCCACCAACATCCCAGTTTTCGACAAAACGCACCGCGGGGTCAAACATTCGCCACCATACACGAGACATTGGCGTGTCCGACATGCCAAGGACGACATAAAATTTGGAATTGCGAGGTCTTCCAGGCAAAGCCCGCTACGAAACGCCTTGAATTCGCCGAAAGGGCATCACTCTGTACTAACTGTCTAGGTCAGGGACACTCAGTCGCTCAATGTCCGGCGGGTTCATGCCGCATATGCAGGCAGCGACATCATACATACCTACACCAGGAACGAATCCATTTCAGGCCACATACAGATAGCGGTCAATCATCCAGCGGTCGATCATCGAGCGACCGATCATCTAACGGACGATCACCAATTAGATCACCGATACCGCGTTCTTCTTACCGTTCGAGACGCTCCTTCAAATCTCCACGAAAATCTCCGCGAAAGTCGCCGCGTACTTCTCAACGAACATCTCCCTACCGCGAGGCTCAGACCTCGCAAAAAGAGTGACCGGATCAAATCGCTCACCCAGTCCTCAACGACAAGGAAGACAATGACTATCTCAAGCGACGACCTTAATAGGGGCCGAATCACAGAGACCCGATTCCATGAATTCAATTCCCTCTGAATCAGTACATCAAGACCTGTTGGTCACAGCACAGATCAACATATTCAACAATAAAAATCAACCAGTCCGTTGTAGAGCTCTGCTAGACACCGGCTCCAGCATGAATTTTGTGACTGAAAAACTCGCCAACTCTTTGGAACTCAACCAACGGAAATGTTCGGTTCCTATTGGAACCCTCAACACGTTATCCACGACCGCGAAACGTTATATCACGGCCACGATCGCCTCCCTTGACGGCACATACGAACGCACACTGACGTCCCTCATCGTACCGATTATATCATCTTGGGTCCCAGATCAACCTGCAGATCGTTCAAAGATGCATATTCCGAAAAATCTCCAATTAGCCGATCCGAGATTCCATAGACCTGCTCCGATTGAAATCTTATTGAGTGCCGGACCCACATTGGCGTCACTCTGCGTCGGTCAAGTTAACATCGGTCAGTCAAACGGTCCCGACTTGTGTCTGCAAAAGACGCGATTCGGATGGGTCATCGGGGGGAGTCCATCGCCACAATCATCAGCCTTCACATTCCACGTCTCCACGACGACTTTGCAGACAGACCTCGCCCGCTTCTGGGAGACCGACGAAGGTCCGTCCAATTCGCACATTTCGGAGACGGAGAGACAATGCGAGGAGCACTTCAAAAATCACATCCAGCGCACGAGCGAAGGACGATACATGGTCGCGCTCCCATTCAACGGAACGACTCATTTCGCTTGGATCTTCCAAGGCGATGGCGATAAAGCGACTCGCATCTCTCTGGCGTCGGTTTCAACGCGATAAACAGTTCGAAACCGATTATCGCGCCGTGATCCACGAATATTTGGAATTGGGACTCATGACGAAGATTGCCACGGATCACTCCATAGACGATGGTTATTTTCTGCCACATCACGGCGTGATCAAGGAGTCCGGTAAAACCACAAAACTCCGAGTCGTGTTTGACTGATCTGCACCAAGCACCACTAGAGTATCCTTAAACGACATACTTCACACGGGACCGAAATTACAAGAGGACCTATTTTTCATTCTTCTTAGATTTCGCGTTCATCACTACGTCCTCACTGGTGATAGAGAAAAGATGTACCGACAATTTCTCGTGCTCTCAGAACATTGGTAATTCCAACAAATTTTGTGGCGTAATGCTAACGGAGAAGTTGATACTTATCAGCTTAACACCGTGACGTTCGGGCTGTCAGCAGCCCCTTATTTGGCCATTCGGAGCCTCAAACAACGAGCAGAACGACGCCAGACGACTCCGAAGATACCATGGACAACAACGACGTATGAGAGAAGACCACCCCACATCATCAATATCAAACTTCGCAAAATTTGATCGGTACCCTCTCAACGGGGGGAGGATGTTACGTCTGGCGACATTCTACCTGGACCAGGTCACTCATCGCGGGAGAAACAGCAACCAGATGCACGGTCTCTCAATAGCCTCAAGGATCTATCATAAATCTTGGCCTATACACCCCTAAGGTCCTTCAGACCAAAAGCAATCACATTCCAAATCCAACTTTATTTGCCGTCTGTCTAACACGTGTTGACACCGGAAATGGTTTTTTATTTTCACCAACGAAACCTATTCCCTTACTCTACCAACGAAAACTTGCCCTTAACAATTCAGCTTTTTCGTTTCCTTAGACACACCCATCGCTAGTTTTCCTCCTTAGCATCATCTTCGTGGAAAAGTAGTCTAACACCGTTGTTCGAAGAGTCGTCTTGTACTCTTACCTCGCTTATTCTGCCTTGTCAAGACTGTATAATTTTAGTAGTTGAGTTGTTTGAATAAACCATATTTATACGTGTGAATCCAGTCTACCATCTTTTAAACCACCTCTATTATCGTAAAATAAATAGGGGATCGATCAGTTATGTAATCGTAACGAGAATTTACGACTCTCGTTGACGCGATATCTTTGAACGCGTCTCTCCGCGAACTATCGAAACACTCTACTACTACACTATCCTCCACAGATTCATGATAGATACGATACTTTTATAAAAAGAAGTGTCACTATCTTCAGAACCAATTTCGGGTTTACTGTTTCGATAATGAACGAAAGCCAGCTTACCGAGGTTCTTTGTAGATCCTTCTTTTGATCAAGCAGGTGACCGTGGTCCTACGCTGTAGAATCCGTAGAGTTCCCGTTGAAGTTTCCTCTTGATGCGATGAATGGATCGTGGCAAGGATCGCCAATTTTGTCACGTCAGAGACACAAGAAATCACGAAACCGATAGATCGCCGGTGATCTCCTCGCGTCGCAGTTTAAACGTTTCACGAATACGACGAGGAAATTGAACTTTATGTATAATAACAGAATTTATTATGCGAATCCAACAGAGTGACGATCCAAAGGTGTTACAACAGAATAATCTCTTAAGTGCTAATTTTGGCTCTTAAATTTTAATTTTGGAGAGGGTTTCATCGCATTGGAGGGATCATCATTGCACGTATCTCAGAGACGGCTATTCCGTTACCGTCCGGCTACTGACACCTGTAGCATGCAGAACGTTTCGTCTACCTGGCTACTGTTTCCCAGTGAATGGCCTTCTCGAGCGTGTGACATCGCAAATTGCTATTAGGTACATTAATTCGGTTCAGGTATCCACTTCCTAAATCCTAAGTAAACATTGTACGTACTTTTGAGCATTAAAGTGAGAACTTTTACTTATTAAAGTTAAAACACGATACCTACCTGTGCGTGGATATATTGTAGGATAATTTTAGAAGGATAATTTCTGTCGTAAATGTCGTATGATCAAAAATCTCAGGCAAACATCCCGCGTCCAATTTTACATTATAATATTAGTTAAATATGTTTTCTAGAGGCGACGCACGAGCAGGTAATATTATTTTCCTCCCTCTTCCAAGCGTATGAGAAGGAAATCTGTTTATGATTAATGCAGCCGGGCCTCTATTGTGTGTACTACATGGAGAAGTTACAAGACCTATAACAAAATATTACATAGAATCAGCTTCGAAGCGATACGAAGCTTTTATATTTGTGTACTTTGAAAAATAAATTATTCCGTTTTACAACGATTTACAATGATTGAAGCAATTAGTCGATTTCAATCAACAAATAGGATGGGTCTTCTGAGCTGGAAATCTAAACTGGCTTTTGTTGAGATAAATAGTTCCTACATCTAGAGTTGATGCAACTGCTTGCGATTCTCATCTGTTTTTCCCTGTCCGTCAAGTTTTCTTCATCTAAGTATCCGGTGTGTTGCAAATGACTGTACAATGTGGTGAAGTGCACAGCATGCAAGACTAATCTGTGTGAATCAATTAAATATGAAAACCCAAACCTATTTAATAACAGGTTATGAGCCCAACAACAGTCAGGGGACAAAGTTGCATGTTGTTACCAAGGATATTCTTCGGGTTTCAAATGTCCAATACTAATTGCACAATAATAACAGGCAGTGAAATCACTTATACCGCTGTAGTTGCAGCTTGCATCGGCTAATATTTCACTTGTGTGTCTTATATGTTGGCCATGTTAAGAATGAATGTAATGTGGATTCGTAACTAGCTCATTCCACATTTTCTGTTTTTTTTTTTGCCTCTTTTTAGTCCAAAACGGCCAAGTTCATATGGCGTTTGCTTCCGTATGTGTCCTAGAAATCGATGGTCATTAAAATCAAACGACTTTTTATATAGTAATCCATAAGGACAAGATATACTTCTATTTCTTGGTTTTATCCGTAGAACTTTATTTGGATCTGCTGCTATTGGTACAATATCGCAATGTTCATTACGGATAAAACCGCACTTTGTAGAATACATTTTGTGTATTCCCATTGGAATATGACCCTCTGTCCAGTGACTTATGTCCATTTGGCATTCGAAGCATTTCACTGCTTCCATTTTATCCGCTTAATAGAATCCTTCGGCTGCAAGACTGAAAGGGTCAATGAAAGGTACAGGACAATTGCGAAAACTCAAACGTCTTGCTGCTTCAAAACGATAATCATCATAGGTGTTTTGTATGCCACGCGACGTGGATGGAATCGGTGGCGGTGGATGAACCGGGAATATCAAATCATCCTTCCATACTGAAGATACCGGGAATGTCGAAGGTCTAGAGTTCCGAATAGAGTTTTGGATGCTGAGCCTATGACGTTCAGTAGTTTGCGTTTGTTTCTACAGTGTAATAACAATTTGGGTTGATGTGTTAGGTTTTGGAGATTTCTATACTTGATTTTTAGATTGCTTATCCCTGGTTTGTAAGCGCAAGGTGGTTTGCATTGTCCGTCTATTAGCTCAATTACGTGCTGATATTTATTGGTTTGATCGATTGGGTCGCTAATGTCCACTATAAGGTTGATATCTAGTTGTTCATTGTACAGATGGCAATTATCTATGTGCTCTAAGAAATCGTTGGCATAATTTAGTGGTCTTACTATTAGATCACTTTGAATGTATTCGAGAGTTAGAATTATCCATGTTATGGTTACCTTCATGAAAAATAAGGTTCTAACCTGTTACCCTGGATTCTTTGCGTTTGACCAATGGAATATTCAATAAGATAAGCGGGTAGATTGGACGAGGGGATTTCTGCCGATCTCAACCATTCCGGGTCTTTTTTTGTTGGTTTTGCGATGGTTATGTACCCATATTTTATCTGTTACTTGGAATATCGTTTGTGTTTTGATAATTTTCCGAATCTGATCTCTTTGATATCGCTTTTTGTTTAATTCAGTGATTTGTCTACCTTTTGCTATATAGACGTTATGTCGATTTTTCCAAAGGTTAAATAATTGTTCTTTAGCTAGGGTGAGGGAGTTTGATATTGAGGATGGCATGGTAGCTTGCCGTCCAAATGTCAGTTCGAAAGGGGTATATCCTGTCGTTTCGTGTACTGTATATAAGTATTATATCCCATACGTATTAGTTTTAGGTTTTCGTCCCAATCGTTTCGTCGGTCTGTCGTAATAGTTCGAGTAAGATCTTTTACTACAGCATGTATTCCTTCAAGAGATTCATTAGATTGCGGATAGAAAGAAGTGGTTTTTATCTGTCGAATCTTGAGAGCCTCTTCAAATGTATCCATCTGTTTACACACGAAATTTCGTCCCATGTCCTTGAGGTATTTTAAAGATACTAGAACGAGATATCTGGTTAATTGATCTTGGATAGATAGGGTAAATTGGTTGCCTCGTTTAGTTTTGGTGAGGGGCCTGAATACGTCCATTGTCAGTTATTATGAGTTGCTCTTTGGCTCTGATACGGTTTAATTTTTCTCGTTGGCAGGTTTCTCAGTTTTGTATAATTTCTGTGACGTCTTGTTCAAGTATTGTCCAGTGATGGTGTTCTTGCATTCGTTTCACGGTGCTGTGTATACCTAAGTGTCCCGCTATTTCGTTATGATTCTCGTGTAGTATAATTTGTTTTTGATCGTTATGGTAGTCTACTGACGGATCTTGTCCAAATATCAGTTTAATTTCAGAGAATCTGGTTGTTAGAAACCTTAACATGAGCTGAATGTCTACTTTTTCTAATGTGCTGAAGCTATTGTCGTTCATCCCTATATGCAAGTGTCCAGTTTGGTGTTTAATGAAGTGTTTAGCTGGGGTGTTATTGGTTTTTCAGTCGATATATTCGTCATAATAGTTCGGGTTTTCTAGATCGAATTGGATTTCTTCGTTGGAGATAGGATACAATCGGGATAGAGCGTCTGCAGCTATACTTTCTTTTCTTTTTTGTATTCTATTTCATAATCGTACTCCTCGAGTCTCAAGCGCCATCGCACGAGTCTCGATGAGGTATCCTTAATATGTTTTAATCATTTTAAAGCTTGATGATCACTTTGAATCTTAAATTTTCTATCAAGAAGGTATTGCCTCAGTCTTTTGATCGACCGTACTATTGCTAGTAACTCTTTCTCAGTTGTAGAATAGTTTTGCTCAGGAGGGTTCAAGGTTCGATATATATAACAGCATGGATGTCCGTCTTGGGGGAATATTGCTCCTAATTCTTCGTTGCTTGAGTCTGTTATTAATGTGAATGTTTTTTCAAAGTCCGGGTATTGCGGTACAGGAGTTACACAGAGTTTTTGTTTCAGTGTATGAAATGCATGCTGTTGTTTATCAATCCAATGGAATGGAGTGTCTTTCTTTGTGAGGTTTGTCAGTGGTTTTGCGATTTTAGAAAAATTGCGTATAATTTTTCTGTAGTACCCAACGAGTCCTGAGATTGATTTTACGTGAGTCAAGGTTTTTGGTATTTTAAAATCTCTCAAGGCTTGAATCTTTTTGGGATTGGGTTTTACTCCTTCTTTTGTTACTACGTGTCCTAAATATGCTAGCTCTGGTTTCAAAAATTCGCATTTGTCCGGTTGTATCTTTAATCCTAGATTTTGTAATGTGTCTAATACAATGGCTAAATTTCGGTTGTGCTATTGGATGGTGCTTCCGAATAGTATAATGTCATCTAAGTATAGAAAACAGTTATTTCCTACTAATCCGCGTAGAGCGGTATCCATCATGCGTTGGAACGTTGCCTTGTGGAGTTGAAAATGCGGTATATCTTTTAGATTTTTGTTCCATAGGTATCTGGCGAAATCCCGACGAGAGGTCTAGGGGTGAGAAAAATTTTGCTTTGTCTAGGTGATCGAGTATTTCGTCTGAATTTGGTAAAGGATACGCGACTTTATCTGTTTAATCGTTTAATTTTTTAAAATCTATAACAATCCTCCATTTTCATTTACCTGATGCGTCTAACTTCATTGGAACTACCCAAATTGGTGCGTTATATAGTCTGTCCGATGGTTCTATGATTCGTTTGTTTAGCATGTCGTTGATTTGAGTCTCAGTTTCTTTTTCATGACATTTGGGTGGTCTATAAGATTTGACGTTTATAGGTTTGTCTATTTTGAGCGTGATTGTCATGTCAGTTGGATTTGTAGTGGCACGAAAGGTCAGTGAATGAGGTGTGCCGAGTGCAACCTATGTTATTCAAACAATGTCGCCGCTACGTCCAACCGTGGAACATAGACAAAATTTGAATTTTTCGACTCTCCCCTCGCCAGTAGAAATAAACTAACGCGATCGCGAGCGGATTGTCTCCGCAGTATCTTTCAGTATCCTTCAGTATCTTTCGAGTATTTTCCGAGTATCTTGCGAGTCTTACTTCTGCGACTTATAGAATGTACTGTATTTATTTGGTTCAATCTAAATATACTTGACGGTTTGCATTAGCATTCGCAAGTCGTCATTTTTATATATCCTCTACTACTACACTATCCTCCACAGATTCATGATAGATACGATACTTTTATAAGAAGAAGTGTCACTATCTTCAGAACCAATTTCGGGTTTACTGTTTCGATAATAAACGAAAGCCAGCTTACCGAGGTTCTTTGTAGATCCTTGTTTTGATCAAGCAGGTGACCGTGGTCCTACGCTGTAGAATCCTTAGAGTTCCCGTTGAAGTTTCTTCTTGATGCGACGAATGGATCGTGGCAAGGATCGCCAATTTTGTCACGTCAGAGACACAAGAAATCATGAAGCGGTTCGAACTTTTCACGAATGAGGTGAAAAAATTGAACCTCGTATATGATAATGGAGTTTATTATATAAATCTGGCAGAGTGACGGTTCAAAGTGTTACAACGGAAGAATGTCGAGCGCTAATTTAGGGCGGTTTTTATATGGAAGGTTTAGTCCCTTTTGAGGGGTTATTGTCGGGTGTATGTCAGAGGCGACTATCCCGTTACTGTCTGGTTTTTGTTTCGATAGCTGTGGCACACAGGATGTTTCGTCTATCTGATTACTGTTTCTGAGCGAGTGGCCTTCTCGAACGTGTGACGCTTGCAAGTGTGTATGGATGAATATTTTTGAAATCGTTTACCAAATAAATATATTACTTTTAATATAAATTGTAAGTGTAAATCTAGTGTTTCTACACCATTATTTTGGCAGTTAAGATCCGTAATCCTCAACAGAGATGACTGTGGTCCAAGTTGGTCCTTTTCTCGTAGGTTGGATGTCTTGTCTTCTCAACGATCACTTGTCACTATCCTGGCAGGATCACCAAAATGTCACATAAAGTTGAGACTTGAATTGCAAAAGAAAAGAATGATTTCACAGAGGTAGAATGGTACTGAATCACAAAAAGGCCGAACAAGAAATGCCAGAGCTGGTTGAAGTCTCGGCTTATATGCGTTCTGGTTTGGCGATGTTGAGGGGTCCGATGTAGGTTATGATGTGCAAAAGTGTACGATGGTCGAGGGTCGATGTCTTATCTGTAGAGGACTATGCGTAGAGGATGGTTGATCGTGAGGTTTGTAGGACGAGATAATTCGTTGTTGAAATCGTCGTGTAATTAAAATAATAAATAAGTTAATAAATATAGGTAATATCGTCAAGATGCTCGTACTAACAAATTCGCTAAGACAGGATATAATCGCTCGCTGATAACTCGGAAAATACTCGGTATACTCTCAAAAGATAGCTCGCGATCACGTTCGTTTATTTATGCTGGTGGGGGAGTGTCAGAAAATTCGAATTCATCTTTGCTCGGCGTTGGACATTGTTTTGATGTAGACTAAGGTGTTTCATAGCCTCTGTGTAGGCTATGATGATAGGTGTTAATGTGTCCAATGGAGTTCGAAGCTCGGGGGTCGATGTCTTATCTCTGCTGTAGGTTGAGACGTGGTTGATGTCACAAGAGTATCGTTTCCCTTACTTTAACGCGTTTTGCCATTGGAAGACACTAATTTCTGCAACTTGTTTTATCTCTGGTATAAAAGTTTATATTTACAATTTTGTAGCTTTTATGCAAACATAAAAGCTACGTAAATATTAATTAATATTATAATAACATACTTTATATAATAATATATATATTTTTTTTTTTTTTGGAAAATAATTTACATGTGCTTCTAAGTTAATAAATGTAAGAGCTAATAAATGTAAAAGTGTCATAATTTCAACCATAATATTAAATTGTGGTATGTATTATTAAAAGGTATAGTTTAGTAGATATACTGAATATACGTTGCTTGTGTGGTAGAGAATCTGCTGACAACCATTGTGAAAATTCTTTGGATCCTTTACAGAGTTCAACTGATCAACTGCAAAGACGCCAAAAGTTTTGAAGAAAATGGCTGCAAAGGCCATGTAGAGGCTATCCCAGAAACTGATTTTATCAACATCGATAATGGAGCATCTGATTCTACTCCAACACGTAATAAAACAGAAAATAAAGATATAAAAACTGGGGATGTGGTAGGAACAACAGTTGGCCGAGCAAAAGGAAAGGCTTCAAGAAATGCTACAGCTAATATTAAAAAGCAGCGGCCAATGCTACTTCCGGCAAAATTACAAAGGCTGTTAACTGTTGTAAGTAATATAAATGTTCGTATCATATTATGATTAAATTTAATACTTTCGATCTTACCCCAAATCTTATGTTACTAATCAATACTAACCTTTATATGTAGTACCTAATAATGCTTGACATCGGTTAATTAATATGTTGAAATCTAATTGCTTAATATTTGTACATTGTGTATATAAATTCTATTAGAATAATTATATATATAATTCTATTAGATTTATGCAGAAGAAGATGCAGCAGCTAAAAGAAGCGATGACGAGCAAAGTGTTTGATGAATTACTCACAGAGGATGAGTCATCCTCTGAAGTGACAAAGTCTAAGGCAAATATTAGAAAACAAGAAATTAAAAAACGACAAAGCAGCAGAACAGATCTATGACATCGGGCGGGGATGAAATACTCAATTCTCTACTAAAACCATCTTCGAAGAAAAAAATTAGAAACACAAAACTTCAGCAAATAAAGAATAGGAATAAATCGAACTATTTCTTCGATCCGTATGCCAACATATATGTAAAGGAAAGAGTTGGGGCATTTGAAATGGCACGAATGGACACTCAACAATTTATTTCTAATATTTGTGCACCAATATTGTTCAATTTATTAACTGGAACAAATAAAGATGCTGAAGAAGCAGGATCTTCGAAAGTAATAAACACTGTAGAGAAAGAGATAACGCGTAAATTAGCACGAAAGTCGCTTGAAACAACCAAAAAAATTTTATTAGCAAAACAGCTACAGCAAATCAAATTGAAATGAGTGTAAAATTCATTTCTTCCTATTGGTAGTATAGCAGAAGAAAGAAAAAAAGAAGAAGAGCAACAGCGTTTACAACGTTTGCAAGAACAAGAAAAAGCGGAGCGAATATTAGCTGAACAAAGACGTTGAAAGACAAAAAGCCAAATTAAGAGCTAATATTGTGCCTTAGAGCAAGGATACTTGTCATATCTTGCATGTAATATAGAAATGATGTTACATTGTAACTATCGTTAAAATATGTATGTGTTCTTAATATATCAATGAACGTAAGACTACTTCACTTTTTAAATTTTGGAATGATCATAGGCATATGTTATTTTTGTTATACTAATCAAATTTTACCATTTTTTCTTATTTATATGTATCTTCTTAAGAATTAATAAATAACTGTTCTGGTACGACCTTTGAACGAGAAGTAAATTTTATTAGATTTGACTTATTATCGCTATTCTGTAATAATTCGCGAGATACCAAACTTTAATGTATCCAGCATTGTGTCCTAAATTTTTTTAAATGGACATACTCTTCAATCATATTTTCTGGCTTTATCTTTCCTTTCATATTAAATATTTTGTCGCAATGAAGAATCACGTTACATACAAAAAGTAGTCTTATAATAAATAAATAACGTTGTAGAAATTAAATGCATTCCTTTTTTACCTGTTACAAGAAAATGATGTTTAGGATCAGTTGCTAATGCTAATGCGCAATCACGTGTAGAATGAATAACTGAGAAAGCTTGTAGAAATCCACCAGCAGGGTGGTGAGTCCACACTTGTACATGTCCTGAATCAAGAAAAACTAATAACGTTCCAACGTCAGGCCTAACCGGCCGAGCATTTAAAAATATCATAGCTCGAACAGCAACAATTCGTGCAATTAGCAGTTTCTGACTCTGACGCTATAGCTATCCTTTCCATCCATTGCTCCTTCCCTCGCGACCTTCGTTTGCCCGGAGCACGCTCCAACCCGTTTCGATAGCGGCGAACAACCGAGTCGAGGAGTGACTCTTCTTTCTTCTTTTTCTCCGGTACTCGGAAAGCAGCCTGTTCGCCGCTTTAAACCATCGTGTTTTGGGTGTTCACTCGGCCACCGTACGTGAACATATTTACTAAGAACTCGCCGAATACCAAGGCAACCGTTCGACCTCTTCTCCAGCTTCTATCGACCGTTATCCAGACTTCTTGCGCGACTTTTTATCCTCAGGCCTTCGTATGCGTTCCGTTCTGTCTGATTTAAATCTTCGGCACAGATCGCTGCACCCTTTCATGGTCTCGGATATTTTACGGTTACCTCGTTCGCTCGTTCCTTTTTCTTATTTCTCCTCCTTCGCTTTCTCTTAATTTTTTCTTAATTTTTCTGTGTCTTCGATGACTTGTTGACGCGTTCTGTATACACACGCATATTTTGTAGCAAATAACAGACGCGTGTGACAGAGTGTAGTACGACTAGAACCTTAAAATTCAGATTTAGAGTTTGAACTGAAACTATGTAAGAGATCAAGGAGCAATACAAATAATAGATTCGAGCGTAGAGTTGGTTTCGACCAGATTCTTAAACGACTCGATAACTTCATTTTAAATTCTTTCGCTCAATTTATCGAAAATTTCGCCTTTTCTTCGTAATAGAGATAGGATGGAATCGAGACACGTAGTTTGTAAATTTCCGCGCGGAATAATTTCAATCGTCGAGCTTTCTAGGAAGTTGGTTAAACGGTGAGTTTCGCCCTAAATTCTAGAGAAAATTATTCACAAGAATTCCGGGATGCTGCGCCACTCCGTTTATATAAAGCTGCAACAATTTCTATTTTTCGGTTTCTATTCACATTGTTAGAGTTGTAATATCTCGGTTCATTACCGACGAGAAAAACTTTGTTTCGACTTTTCTTTATGTACGGATATATTTAATCCTTTAAATTTAAATTTATCATAAATTCCGAGAAAAAAGACATTTACTGTGGTGATTCGACACCACAGAGATAAATATATGAAATACATTAAAACGAAGTAACAACGAAGAAGAAACTTGAACTCTATCCTTTTTCAATTACGCTTACATACTATAACTGCTATTGATATTACGTATTAAAAAAGAAAAAGAACGAAATCGAGTACTCAACGCGTATATACATACATATTCGTGAATCTTAACGTTAGTAAAAATGTCTGTGAACACGATCCCTGCGATTATGGTACGACACCGATAACGAATTTCGAGTCGTAACATATTTATCGTACATCGCCGTTAAAATCTTATTGTCTTAGTTCGTACCCTGATATTTATTCCTTCTAATTCTTTCGTCTATTGAGAAAAAAGCACATCGATCTATCGATCGTTCGTTCGGTACTTTTCTTGCCACGAAACAGTGCATGACTTTCTATTGAATGAGACGCACAGCAGATTAGCAGAGTCTTGCGTTAAAACGCATTAGAATCGAAGGTAAAATCCATTTCGTTGGTTCGAAATTATCTCTCTATGGCGAATTACTACTTCTAAGCCTGACGAGAAAGAAAGCGATCGAACGATTCGAGTAATCTCAGGATTGTAATTCCTGCGTTGACGTACAATGACTGCTAGCAAGAGGCACTCACACACGTATCAGTTCACGCACACTCATCTGCCAGGCCGTGTTCCAACTCGCACTACTTTGAACGTCATTCGTCGCACGATCACCGACCAAGTTTGTATATGCAGATCAAATCAACGTGATCTTTTCTTGACTTCGACCGAACAAGCGATACAACGTGTAATTTGCTTTCGAGAACAGCGGGAACACCAGTCGGATGCAAGTTGAAACGCGGTCTTGTTTAGCAACTAATCGTAAATGATACAAAAGTGATATTCTTTTGAAATTTGAATCGGTTTCGTTCGTTTGCATATTTGCCGATCTGGAAATATATTTAATTTGTAGAGATCGTTCAACTACGGCCGCTATACCTCTTTCTTTTGAACCAGTTTCATACACAAATTTCATTGGAACTAATTATCGAACAGCATGGTATACAAAATCAAATTCACCCCTTATTTTACAATTACGATACGACAATAATCGCGATACGATCAAAATCGCTTTACATTCTTTTCAGGGCAGATAAAATTCGTTGAGCATCACTGAAACGATCTTATCGTTGGCGCGATCGAACGTCGCGAAATAGAAACGTATTCGTCCTGCACGGCACTTGATTCAGGTTTCAAAAGAATAGGAAAATTTGGCGTAGCAACGAACGCTACACAGTTCACCGTAAAACGCAGGTACATTTGGTAATGAACAAATCCATCGAGTATTTCGACCGATCGACGAGATAGCAGAGCGAGAAGAACTTTGGCCGGTCGAATCCGCACGAGAGCTGGACGAGGCTTTGAAAAACGACCAGTCGAGAATTCGGCATCTTCGGATTTGTCGTTTCGATTGGGATAAGGCGTCGGTTGCTTGTTGTCAAACCCGTGCAGATGTTGCGCGAAGTCTTCGATGTGGAGGTGGATACCTGTTGTTACGGTGCGGGCGTTTTAGCGTCGGTTTTTTAGCGTTGTAGCCTCCGTTTCCACAGTCGTCGATTCACGGTGATAGAAGTTTCGGTATCTCTATTCACTATCACACCTCTTTTCTCTGTCGATCGCGTCGGGGTCACCAATTTGAGATGGCAGTAGATCCGTGATAAGTGATGCTGCAAGCTGGATGTAGGGGCCGAGATAAGTTCGGCTCACTGGTGTGGTGGAGTTGAAAATCGGAGTTGTAGTAAGGAGAACCTAACTGTTCGTTCTGTAGGTGTGGCTCACCTGGCAGATACGATTAGGCGCGAAATTTGCCTAAATAACCATAGACTGGAATCTTGACTGGATGACGACCTGTGAGTCGATATCAGGACTAGTGGAATCCTAACTGGCCGACCTCGGAGAGTCTCTAGCCGAGGTGTTATCCTTCGCTACTCGCGGAGACACGTTTTTGATTTCAAAAGATTCCTGCGTGATCCAAAGAGTCAAGATCGCCCAACGGAGGCGGGTCTGAAAGTATCCGACAGACTGAACCTAGGATGCCGTGCAGCGTCGATCGAATCGAGACGCATTGAGGATTCGTCACCGGCGTCCAAACTATCGGAGTTGAGAGCTGTTAAAATATCAGAGAGATCGGTCGTCCTCGATTATGACGAATCGTCGTTTCTCTTTGAAACGGACACCTTTCCACCGTCTTGTTCCTCCTTTCCCGACAACTGACTCACCTCCATGGACACTGACTCCATTTTGTCGTCAGACACACAGACAAACTCGTAGCGAGGTGTGTCCAAGTGTGTTCAGTGTGGAATAATCGCCGGAATCGTGTTTTCTATTTTCGTCGGTGGGCACCAAAAAGGAATACCATTCTGCGCCATCTCCACGTACGAACTTTCTTCGTGGTCCAAATTGGCAAATAGGCCATCCATCATCTTTGGATTCGGTCTGTCGTCGTTCGGATCCAATATAGCTTTCCTAGGAGTCATTAGGAGTCATGGGCAGATAGTGTTCTTCGGGACTGACATCCTCTTGCTTCACGGTGGGACTCGTGGTACCTCTTTCTCCGGAGAAACGATCGTCGTGAGTCAACAGAGATTCCGTGACGCTTAACCTAGCGCAACTGGGATACGATAAGATGTCTAGATCCTCCGTAGGTATAGGTTGATCCTTGGAGGATGATCTTTTCTTGCGTCTATAGGAGACGTTCCCCTTCTTCTTCGTCGTGTCGGTGTACATTCTATGGTCGTTGATAGGCTCAGGTACAACTTGACCGATCTGTAGGGTCCTCTCGTTCTGCGCGTCTTTGTTTTTCTCTCACCGATCCAGATCGCTGCTCGTGTCGTACAGCAAAGCCTCCGAGTCGCTGAACACTCCACTGCATTTCTGTCTTTGAACCTGTCGAGACTGCCTCTCGAAATCCGCTAGCAGATTCTTCAGGGATTTGTTGCTATCCGTGGATGCTTGTTTGGTATGGCCGTCTTTGACGTTTTCGTACTTTCAATCTTAAGAATCCGAATCACCCAGAGCGAAGTTGCGGATTATCGACGATGTCTTTTTCGAACAGTCTCCCTCAGAGACGCGGGCTTGAAGAGGAGACACTTTCAGTGTTTCCTGTATGGCGAATACGTCCTTCATCGGACTCGAGCCATTCGTGTTTAGCTCGAACGATCGTATCCTACACTGTACCAGATTCATGGCTTCCGGTTTAGACGCAGACCTGTCCTTCTTCTTCGACTCCAGCTCTTCCTTGGTGTACCGATAAGAAAATTCTTTGATGACTTTGTTCTCATCGATATTGGCATCCCAATCGTCGAGTTCCATCTTGGTGGTCCACTGAACCGTCATCTGAGCAAGTTGAGCAATTCAATCTCTTGCCGGCTTGCTCGACACCGTAAACCGTAGAAGTCTTGAAGTTCCGGGGCGCTCTCTTCTTGAACTTGTTTTCGTCGATGGAAGCGGTATCGTGATCTTGCCGATCGCTTCTCGCAGTAGACGTCTGCCGGGAGGAAGGAACGATTGGCAGGTGCTCCTTCCTGCATGCGAGGGTCTACGAGTGCGCTTCCTCCGGACATTCATCCATCCAAACACACGAGGACGTTCGTTACTCGCGAGGGTGATTAATGACAACACAATCTTGTCGATACAGTTCAAGCTAAAGTAGCAAGCTGCAATCGGTCTTGATCGTTACGAGAATCATTCGGACTTTAACTGGGATTCAGAATCCTTGTGATAAATATCGAGAAGAGTAATATTAGGTATTATAGTTGCAGGGAAGAGTAATCGCATCATTGATTTTACGTATTAGAAGAAAATAAAGCAATCTCGCAACGATCCATGAACCGATCCGACGTGTTCTCGATCGCTCGACGACAAAGACACGTATTTCGGCGATCACAATCGAACGCCTCTACGATAGAGTTAGCGATATAATCCTCGATATGCCATGCTGACCCACATTTTGCAAAGTAGTACGACTATAGTACGAGCGTTAAGTCGTAACGGATGGTTTCGCTAGTTAAATTCCAAAGGTGCAATAAAGAGAAGGAGCCCCACGAAGAAAATGTTTGCAGATTCCGCTCTTTTCTTACGCCTTTTTGTCTATCTTTTTTATGTCTATTTTTCGGTTTCCTTTCACCTTTCTTAAAATTTCTTGTTATCTACAAATTTGATCTACCCCTTGACGGGGGTCAACTTGGCGATAGAGAGAAGAACAGCTAGAGGAAGATAAGAGAACACAGACGAGGAAATTCCGAACGTTATAGTAGCGATGTTTGCTCGGCCTCGATCGCGTAATGTCGCTGATACATGTGCGCCTCTTTTTCTCGTTTCGTTTCGATTCGTTCGTGCCTTCGTACTTGTGTTAGTTTCAAGAAGATGATTAAAGTAATTTTAACGAATGTGTAACAGGATTCGTGATACAGACTGATTAATTTGACTCTCAAATTGATTCGAGACACTTTATGTGAAAACTGGTACGTAGAAAAAGTATAAACCGTTCTTCGTCGTTCTTCGCCAACGTATCTCTAATAAGATACTATCGACTCGTGCAACACAATACTCAAGCGTTTTATTTTGTAGAAAACACGCGTGAGTGGGTCAACCGTGTTGGGGCGGTTATACTGGTTAGAATTTGCTATCGTACTTGGTACAATCCAGCTATCTACTTAGAATTCTTTCAGTCAGTAGACGCGGCACGTTCGTGGGGAGATTTATGCAAAATTTTGTATAAATCGTCTAAAAATTCTTAACCTGATATATCTTTTACGACACAATTAGCAGACTAAGCGTTGAAACGATCTTTCAACAGGTGTATGACCTAATTTTGGAAATGAAACAGGTACGAATTTTGGTAACGGACAATTTTTCAGGTTAATCGTAAAATTTGGTCCCAAAGTAATTTACGGAATTATACAAAGTCAACGTAGAAAGTAAAATCGAACAATCTAAAGAAGCTTATACGTGTAATGAGAGGGAGATGGTCCCGGAAACGGCCTCTGCCGGAGAAGCCACGACTCAGATAACAAGTTCAGGTGAAGTGTCCCTACCTTCGTCGTCGCTGGAGTAGCTGTTGTATCGCGAACGTTGGCGACAGTCCGGCGGCCGTCGGTGCCCTTGCTGCGGACATGTGGCCGATGACCGTCCTCTCTTCGCCGTAAGTGACGACCTTCCGCGACGGAGGCCTCGTGAACAGCGAGCTCGAGCAGTGGCTGCTGCTTGTAATAGTTTGACAGCTCGTTCCGAGTTAACGGCGATTGCAGCATTCGCTGCTTCTATTTCAGCAGTCGCTTCATTCACTCCTCGCGCTGCAATTAATCACATGCATCTTGTGCATTAAACACGATCACATTTTCTTAACTATACGAGACTAGGTGATTTCATCTAAGCATCGAACGGTAATTATAAACTCAAAAATTACTTCATCTCGATGCGATTTAATTCAATTATCTCGTATATAAAGAAGTAATCCTTTGGTCCGAGATAAAACATCATTTATATTCACTCCACTAAATTTCTTCGCCTATAATAGCCGCTCGAAGTTTTTAAAAATCTTTCTTTTAAATTTATCCGTATATTTACAAGATTGATCTTTCAGGTTTTCCCGAGATAACTATAGATGTCAGGAATGCCATTTAAATTTTATACTTGTAAAAATAACTGTTTCACCTGTACACCGATGCATTCTAAACTCTTGAAACGTCTGAAACTCGTGCCATACGACCATCGATTGCGTAATACTCTAAAAGCATGGTACGTTGATAAAAGTCAAACGTATCGGCAAGTTACACAGCCGATCCAAAGGAAATGACAAAAAGAAACCGAAGACTGATCCAAGAAGAAATAAAGGTGATTTGAGTTGGACGCACAAAAAGGCGGCACGAGGAAATCAGTGAGTAGCGAGGAACGTCTGACGATCGAGGAAACGCGCTAACAGCTCTGCTCCTGTGACATCGACCACAGCTCAATCCACATCAGAGACCAGGTCACACATCGCGGGCAAAATGGCAACCAGACGTCTACAAATCTCTCTCAGAGTCTACCTCTATAAATCTCAGGGATTTTCTAGCTAAGGTCCTTCAGGCCAAACAAGCATTTTCCATTGTTCTTTACATTTTTGTCTACTACGGGAAGATATGGAAAAGTTGGTTTTCTCATGTTCAATATTTTATTCCGTTAGCAACTTTCTCTCGGGGGCCGCCAAGACCCTTTCTAGTACACCAAAATTCTTATTACCCAATCCGAAGGAATGTCTATTGCCCTCACTTTCCTAACCAAAATTGTCCTTAACGAATCAGCTCGTCTCGTGTCCTTAGACATACCCATCTCTAACTTTCCTCCGCCACAACATCGTCGCTAAACGTCACTTATTCTTTATCTTTAGAATAGTCAACATCTGTTTTTACCGAGTTTGTACCCTTAGATCAGTCGCGTGTTTAGCTTACCCATGTGAACGTGCCACTTCAGTATATATTCAATTGTGATTATCAAGTTCGTAATAAAGTGCGATAAAAGGAAAGTTAATAGTCGTGTTACGGCTCAACCTTCTTGCCCTTTAAAACCTACGTCTCCAATTTACGTGACACTGGCGTCGAGAGTACCTCAACGAATTAAACATCCGAAATAAATGGAGCAAGGGCAGTCACGGCATACGAGAAGGCACCATCGTCATTCTCAGAGAAGACAACGTTCCCGCAACGCAATGATCATTGGATAGAATCATCAAGGTCCGATACGGCGCAGACGGCATCATACGGACGGCCACTGTTGAAACGGCATCGAGCGCTCTGAAGACAGAGGAAAAGATCGAAGGGCAATCAGTCTCATTTGAGAAATCGAACCGAATGCATCGAGAGGTTTAAACGAATGAAATACAGGTCGCTTAGTCTAAAGAATACGTCGAGTCGAATTCTAACAACAAACTAATTATAGCATCGTCGTTGCACACTTGACGTGTTAATTATATTTTAAACATTTTTGCAAATAGAGATTTGTATTAACCCTGTTAATTCGGTGTTACAGTCGTTCCAATTACCTCAATTACATTAATCAAAACAGGGAACGTCTCTCGCTGACGCGTTTTCTTCGCGATCGCGTCTCTCCGCGAACGGTCGTAACATTTGGTCCCTCGAGCCGAAAAGTGCACATCAGTGACATTCATTACCATACAATGCCTCGTGTTTCCCACATAACCAGCAACGAAATCGTTACTACTCCGGGGAAGATCCAGCTTCTTCAGTCGTTCCACTTAATTGAACAATATTGGTGCACGAATATTAGGAACAAATTGTTGTGTCCATCCGTGCCTCTTCAAACGACCCAACTTTTTCTTCTACAAATATGTTGGTATATGGATCGAAGAAATAGTTCGATTTATTCGTGTTTTTCATTTGCTGCAGTTCTGTGATTGTATTCTTTTCCTTCGAAGATGGTTTCGTTGCAGTATTAAGTATTTCATCTCCGCTCGATGTTATAGATCTGTTCTGCTGCTTTTGTCGTTTTTTAATTTCTTGTTTCTTAACATTTGCTTTAGATTTTTTCACTTTAGAGGATCTCACCTTCTGTGAGTAATTCGTCAAACTCTTTGTTTGTCATCGCTTCTTTTAGCCCCTGCATCTTCTTCTGCAAAAGTGTAATAGAATTATAATATATATATAAAGTATGTTCTCATTTCTCGTTGAATTCTGTATCGAATCTAGTGTCAGTTTATAACATAATCAACGAAAGCTTGTCAAAAAAAAAAGCAAAGGGAAATGCAAATGAACAGTGGAAAAAGGTAAGATATCTCTTGTAAAAACAACACAACCCCTATACGTAAAATCTGCTGTTTCGGAGATCGTGCTTTTACATATGAGAATCATTTACAATTAATTACAACCCGTTAGAATGAAATAATTACATAACCATACAGAATGATTTATACAGAGAGTCGCACTCAAAATCGTCCTGTGTAATGCAAGAAATATTTCTAATTGTTTGCTCATAAAATATTTTAAATAAAAGTAAAAGGCAAAATAAGGACTAAGAAATTTAATCACATAAATAACACAAATATATGGCTTAAGTACTGCGTTGGCCATGTTAATTAACAATAAAGTCTATTGTCTGCATTAGTTTGTTTATCATTTTAAAATATACTCGACGGTTTCAACAACGAACAATCTCGTCTTATAAATCTCACGATCAACCATCCCTTACATGAGCCTCCAAACGTTTAAAGTCCACCACATATCAACCACTTCCAGCCTAATTAAAGATCAGTTGTTTAATCTCTGGAGAAATCGTGTTGTGTAAAATACATAAAATCTTAGAACCTTCGATTCGGTTCGCGGCGAGGGTAACACGCGGACGAGGAGCTCTGTGGAAAAAGTGAAGTGTGAAGGGAAAAAGGAAAAGAAAAGGGAAATTATATGTATGCTTTGCGGACTTAAAAGCGGCGTTCGACAGGCTGAACAGAGAGAAATTGGTGAAGGAAATGAGAAAAATGGGGATTAGCGAAAAACTAACTCGAAGGATAACAGAATTATACGCAGAAATAAAGAATGTGATGAGAATCCAAAACCACAATACAAAAGTATTTTGGACAGTGAGGGGAGTCAGACAAGGGTGCCCGACGTTATTCAACATCTACGTGGCAGGACTGGAAAAAGAATTAAGGAAAGAACAAGCCGGGGGCATAGTGGTAGGAGAAAGAAAGGTATTGTCACTGACATATGCAAACGATATTGCGCTGATGGCGAATAGAGAAGAGGAGTTAAAGGAAATGTAAAAGAGATTCAAAAAATTTTTAAGGGAAGCCGAATTGGAACTGAGTACAGAAAAGAGTAGTTTTCGAAAAAAGAAAGAACAAGAGGAGACGAAGAAAATGGAAATGGGGAGAGCAAGAATTAGAAGAAGTGGACGAGATAAGTTACCTACGGTACATATTACAGAAAAACGGCAGTGATGAGCAACACATACAAGAGAGGAAAAAGAGAGCAACAATCGTAATGAAAAAAACATGGAGCGTGGAAGAAAAAATATTCAACCAGGACTACAAGAGAAGAATGAAGATGTTTGGAGCACTGGTAGAGAGCGTGGCGCTGTTTGGAGCAGAGGTATGGGGCTGGAACATTGAAGAAAGACTGGAATAAAAAAAAGATGAGAGATATGACAACACGAAATTATATATTGATGGAAGAATGCAAGATTACAGGATAAAAGAAAAAGCATTAAGAAGAGCAGCAAGGTATGAAGGAAAAGCCACAGAATCAAAAAAGGTACTAGTAAAGGAGTGCATAAACGAAAGAGAGAGAAATTGGGGAGATGGCCAAGAAGGGAAAAGAGCAAGAAAGAGAAAGAAGGGACTAGAAGAGGTGAGAAAGGGAGGGGCACAGATGAAAGCAAGAGAAGAGCAAGAAAAAGTAGACCAAATTATAGAAGAAAGAAGAAAGAGAGAAGCAGAAGAGAGGGGGGAAAGGATAAGGGAATCCAAATATAACACACACTACAGAAAAATCGCCAAAGGAGAGTTACCAAAATACTTAGAAGGGAGGATGAAGTGGAAGGACAGAAAAATATTAACAAGATTCAGATGTGGAAACGATACCAAAGCAAGGGAATACTGGAAAGAAGAGGGAGAAAGAAGATGCAGGCTATGTAAAAGGAAAGAAGAAGACCTGAGACATGTAATGGAAGAATGCGAAATAACGGGAGGACCAAAGGACACAGGAAAAATTCTAAACGAGACCGGGGAAGTACTAGCAGATCTAATAAAAACAATAATAGAGAAGAGAAAGGCAATATAAGACGGGGAGGAACGACAATAAGGAAGCAAAGCAAGGAGGCAAAAGCCCAAAAGAATAATTAAGAGAGTGCAATACAATAGTGTGGATAAGAGATGTAAAACCGAAAGCTCGTCCAAAGCCGAAAGGCACGGACTAAACAATAATAAATAAATAAATAATAAAATAACATAAAATCTTAGAAATCGGACAACCAAGTTTAATTACTAGCAAAACTGGATGCATAATCACGTACGACCGTAATATTATGGAAATAGGAGGATCACACAAAAATATTTCTTATGAAATCAAAATTAAGAACAGTTTATACAGTTTCGAAGAAATAGACATCCCGACGCTAGAGAAAATATTGGAAATGGCTTCGAAGGTGACCCATAACTTTAACCAATACAAAGTCAATCTCTATACGTTACAAACACAAGTTAATACTTTCACAAGTAAGGCACGACACACGAACGCCTCGGTCCCGGAGGCGCTGTGGCGGATTTATCCGCTCCGGAGGGGACCAATGTTGACGAAACTTGCATGTCCCCGGATACGATTTTGGTCCCATTAATGGGGGACAAAGTGGCTTGTTTAGTCTGTGAAAAGAAGGATATATGCAACTTTCTCATGAACCTAACAGACTTGGACAGACACATCAATGGACACCATGCCGAGTCCACCATTAAATGGGGTTGTCGGAAATGTCGGAAGTGCTTCCTAAAGCTTCATGGGGCTAGGTGCCACATCCCTAAATGTAGCGACAGCGTGCAAATTAGCGAAGGTCGCTACAGGTGTGATGCTTGCCCCATGAGCTTTGGATCCCAAAGGGGTTTATCGACCCACGAACGACACGCGCACCCTGCCGTACGAAACGTCAAAAGAAGGGGAACGGACCCCCCTACACAAAGTGGTTGAGCTTGGAATGAAGAAGAAGTCGCTCTCCTGAGGGAATTAGATGCTATCTATAAAAATTATAAATACCCCAACATCGAAATAAGCAAGATACTAACTACAAAAACTGCTGAACAGATCCGCAGTAAAAGAAAGACTTTAAAAACTGCCAGCACAGATGGGGACCTTCAGGAATGTGACCAAGAGGCAGAGGGCGGGTGCGATCTCGTTGAACCATTCGTGGCGTCTGCGGGCCAAAGACAGGAAACTAACGAAGAAATGGTTCAAGAGTGGCAACAATGCTTGATAACAGAAATTGAAAAACAAACCGAGGTACCCCCAATATTAAGGGAAGTGTACTCTCAGTTAAAGAAAGCTTGGGATGTTGGAAAAAATGATAAGGGAGCACTTATCGAAAATCTTGATAAATTTTTAAATATTAGTCTCTATGGAGCTCTTAAAGGAAAAGGGGAAAAGCCCCAAAGCAGCCAAAGCAGCCAAAGTACAAAAAGACAGGCAACTCAAGGAAAGCAAGACGAAATTATCGTAGAAAATTCTCCTTCGCACGTTGCCAGGAGATATATAACGAATGTCCAAAGAAGTTGGCCGATGGCATTGTTAATAATGATTCGGCCTTTTTGGAACCAGCCAGACAACCGTCAGATGCAAGGGATGTAAGGAGTCTTTACAGTGATCTGTGGGGGAGAACTGGCCCCACAACCCCTCCAGCAATAATACACAACACACTAGAAATGCCACTGGGTGACCACTTTGCGCCGATTACCGTCGGGGAGGTCGAGGACCGGATAAAGAGAATTAAAAAGAAATCAGCGGCAGGGCCAGGTGGGCTAATCAAAGAAAATCTTCCAATACCTGGCCTGCCCATTATTCTCGCCAAGTTCTTCAATATGCTATGGTATAGTTCATATTTTCCAACCGCTTGGAAGGAAGATAGAACTACACTAATACCAAAGCCCAATAAAGATCTAGGCATAGTGGAGAACTGGCGACCAATTACCATCGGCTCCGTCCTAAGCCGAATGTTCTCGTCCATCCTTGACGGACGGCTCAGAGGTGGTATCACCCAGGATATAAGACAGAAAGGCTTCACATCGGAGAACATAGATTTATTCAAAACGGCACTATATCACTGTAAAAGAACAAGAGGAGGGGTGTTCACAATTGTGGACATCTCCAAGGCATTCGATACAATTCCTCACTCCGCAATCGGACCCTGCCTGGCTAGAAAAGGCGCTCCGACCCCTATAATTGACCTAATTCTAGAAATGTACACTAACGCCAGAACTACTATCAAAGCGAAAGACAATATAGGGTTCAAAGTACATATCCTTCAAGGAGTTAAGCAAGCAGATCCACTATCACCATTAATATTTAATCTGTGCCTCGAGCCGCTTTTAGAAGAAATCAATAAGAATACCGGTGGCGTTAATATAAATGAAAGACACAAGATTCCTGTAGTGGCCTTCGCCGACGACATCGTCCTGCTTGGTGAAGACGAGAGGGAAGCACAGTGTCAAGTGGAAGAGCTTCACAGGTACCTCGAAGATCTGGGCATGAAAGTCTCAGTTGAAAAAAGTCGGACATTCCAGGTGATCACAAAGAGAGACACCTGCTTTATAAAAGACCCGGACGTAAAAATGGGGAACGTCAAGATACCGGGAATTGACCCAGAAGAAGCCTTCAGGTATCTGGGCGCTAAAATAGGGCCTTGGAAAGGCGTCCACTGTGGCATAATTGTGCCTGAAATTATGAGCATGGTGAGGAGAGTCAGAAAGCTCCCCTTAAAGCCATGCCAGTGGATCCAATTACTAGCCAAATATATATTCCCTCGTTTCATCTACCATCTGCTGATAAATCCACCAAGGGACGGTGTCCTAAAACTTATGGACAGCGAAGTCAGACAGGAGATCAAAATAATATTGCATTTAGTACCATCCACTGCCACCGGATTCTTCTATGCTCCTAAAAACTTTGGCGGACTAGGGTTACCGAGATTCGAACACATAGTGAAACTCGGTACCCTAAGGAGCGCATTAAAAATGAAAAAATCTATAAATCCAGCGGCAGCATGTCTAGTCGGAGAGGACTCAGATAGTAAACTGAAAAAAATTGCTAACTCTCTAAGAATTAATTGGCCGGCCACTTCCGAGGACATAGAAGAGGCCAGCAAGTGATTGAAATGAGAACATGTCAGACAATGGACCGAACTTCGAAGTCAGGGCCAAGGGGTGGCCGACTTCGCAAAAGAAAAACTTGGCAACGTGTGGCTAAGGGAGTACAACCTGCTAAAGCCCTCCCTCTTCATCGATGCCTTCAGATTCCGCACTAACACCTTTGGCACCAAGACCACCTTAGCACGCGCTAATAAGAACATGGATGTAACGTGCAGAAGATGCCAAGCCCAGCCGGAGACCCTAGGACATGTCCTAGGGTTATGCCAATATACTAAGGGCCTGCGGATCAAGAGGCACGAAGAGGTTAAAACCCTCCTGGCAAATAAATTGAGGGAATCAAACGAGGTGTTTGTCGAGCCTACAATAAGGGTAGGGGGTAATCTATACAAACCGGACCTCGTAGTCAAGAAGGAGGAACGGATTCTCGTAGTCGACGTAACAGTCGGCTACGAGAACAGGGATTACCTCCACAGAGCTTACCAGGAAAAGGTCGACAATTACTGCCCATGTTTAAGCCATTTAAAGTCGGTATATGGCCAGGAGGAGGGGGCTATATTACCGGTTGTACTCGGAAGTAGAGGGGCTATTCCAACTAAAACTAAGGAGATCTTTCATGAAATGGGATTAAGCAAATATGAAATAAAAACTATTATTATGAATGTCCTGAGGAGCTCTATAGAAATGGCTAATATATTCTTAGATGGATGATTTTAACTATTTATTTATTATTTATTTATTCATTGACTAATTATTTATTATTTAACTTATAACAAATTATTTATTTATTTAATTCAACGACAAATTGTAAACATTATTTATCTTTGACAAATTGTACATGGAAGATCAATTTTAATAATGTACTCTTCACATGGGAATTGACTAAGTCAATCCAGTGAATAGAGTTTTATCCCTACGAGGGGGTACGTCGGAAGTATGGAGCCTCTTATGGGGTTCCACAGGTTATTAATTGTCAGTCAACAAGTTCTACGATTAATTCTACAGTCAATATTTAACGAACGATCGAAGTCTTATTACTGGACAAGAGTTATTCACCATCAAGTAGTTATATTTGCACAGCTTAATCAGTATACCATATAGTACAACATTTCTGAAATGTGATCGACAATACATATAAAAGGAATGCTAAAAGCAAGAAGGAATTGTAGAGGTAGAGAACGTTTAAACGTTTGCCGAAATTAGAAGAGAAGAAGAAAAAATTGGAAAGGAATTAGAAATAACCGCAAAATAAACAGAAATTAATTTTCTCCACCAAACTCAGCTATATCCATACCGATCTAGAGCTCCATCGTCAATAGTTTACGATAACGATAATTATCCTCATTTTATAAACTACATAGAGAGTTAAGGTCAGAATTTTGTTAATAAATATATAACTAAATAAAATCGAATAAATTACCAGTTACGAGGCATTTTAATTATTCATTTATTCCAAGAAAAATTTAATCCTTCCCGCGCTGGTACTTTCCTGCCCATAGCAGCTAAGCTGAAACGTGGAGTTTATTTACCAGTAGCAATAATACGCTAGTTAACGCTACTCCTACGGTCATATTAACGAATTAGAATATCGAGAATATGACAGTTTGAAAATTCAAAATAGTGCTGCGCTCTAGAAAGGTGCGACAAGTTTTGAATCTATTCCATTCAGTCGTTCGCCTTGTTTCGAAAATAACGAACGAGAGTCAAACTAATTGAAATAGTTTAACGACTATTTCTGGTGGCAGCAACTATCGTTTTTATTTAAGCGTCAATTTGAGGAAGCTATATATATCTATGGAGGATTCAGAAGCCAATTAGTGTAAGCCCAACTTCCCTGAAAAGGAGTTACGTAGCTCCAAAAATAATTTATTGTTAAAAATTTCAATTGATAAATCAATTAAGTCGCTACTTTCATACATATATAATAGATTACGGTATTAACCACGAAATTACTAAGCACAATTATTCCGAGCATAAGGATAAACAATGAGAATCATTTCGAAGTCGTGACAAGTCTAAGCATTATCGTTTGTTACGTAAAAAATAATTGTACGCTGCTTAACTGAAACATTAAGCAAAAAAGATGAAAATACGTGTATTTTCAGGAAATTGCTTTTTTTCTGCCAGTGAATTCGAATATTTATCTAACGAGCTAAATTTATCTGATTGTGATTATGGCGAACGAGACGAAAATTAAAAAAAGAAAAATTGTTACAAGAAAACTCTGCCGAGTGATTTTCCACTTTATGAGATCAACGATTCATCGATCAATGTTTTTCAAAACTCATTGTATAGGAGCGTGTATTTTATGTTTTTTCTTTATTATAACCATTTTTAAACTTCATCATTCGTGGTATTCTTAAACTTTAGAGTTGAAAGTTATATTTCACGAAAAGATTAAATAGAGAATTACTTCCTTTACAGATATGCAACAAATTTTGTACGAAGATCCGACCTGTGCCAATACTTCTGTTTGGCACTGTATTAGCACGAACGAACTGTCTAACTTTGAGTCAACTTGACAAAAATCAAACGACTAGCACAAGGAACTAGCGACCGCTTATTTTCCATGGCTCGGAATATAGTTGTGGACATTAGGACGAACTTGTTACCGGAGAAAATACAAAAATTATGTAATTCAATGCGACAAGATTTCTACAGGTTTTCTACATGTTATGTATATAGAAACCAAAAATGTAATAAAAATAGAAAGCGACCTAAAATAAGAAGATTAAATATCTTTGTTTTCAGGACTTACCTTTGTATGTAGAATAATTTGCTGTCCGGTTACCGCATTACTCTTCTATTATTGAACAAATGTTTAGGTTACAATTTACACAAAGCTAATACGCGTACGAATATCTTTTCATTTTATAAACGTTTACGTATAAAATATCTATTCACGTTAAATCAATCCCTTTTTACAGAAACTTAATAAGATAATTTTCTAGATAGAAAAATTAAAACTTTCAGTAAATTCCTGTACAACGCGCACTCTACTGCGTCCCGCGTACGAATGACGAGTGAACGTTATCGAACTCTACGGCGACCGCTTGTGTAGTGACGACGACGGATTAGTATTGCTCACTGATTAGCTACGCTTCGAGCTTATAAGCTGTATATGTACGCGATCATTGCGTAAAAGTCATTTCGAGGCATGCTCCCACCCCCCTCCTTAACCCTCCGTTCACTCAGCCCCCAGGAACTAAAAGTAGGCCACCGATCTGTTCTGTTTTGCGACCAAGTTTTCAGGACAGAAAAAAAAAGAAAAGACAATATCGTATAAAAGTACCGCTTTTGAACGGCTTAAATTAAATTACAAACTGTAATGTTAAAAATGTAAACCCAACAGAAAATATGGTATGGCTACGTCGTAAAACCGTTTTCAAACAGAAATTCATTGCTTATTGTGAATACACATATGTAATTTATATTTTTCTTGGGCAATAAACATTATCCATATCTGTAAATTCTATAGAATTTAAAACACTAACCGACGGTTTGACTTTCTCTGTGTTTACTGGGAGTCGGTCGAACGATACATTAGAGAAGGACGGAGATTTAGGATAGGAAATGAAACAGGACTTCGAGAAGCGAAGATCGAACAAAGAAAAAAAGCAAGTTAAGAGCTAGAAGGAGAAAGAAAAGAGGGATCAGAAGCGGACAGTTTTGGGGAGATACGGAAAAAGACTTAGAAAATCGATTCTTCAGTTTTCACAAATCGATCGCTTGATTTCCAAAAATATTACAACATTACATATATATATAATGTATAATAATATTTAATATATATAATATTATACAATAATATATAAATAAATAATATATAATATATATCGGGTTCACGTTATGATTAAGGGTAGGGGCGTGTAACGAGTCTTCGCTTGAGTTAGCCATCGTTGTTGCGAGAGGGATAATGCCCACTGATATCAGTTTGGATATAACGGAATTGACAAATAACCACGGTGATTAGACACTAACGACAATAGTCTTAGGATCGATAACGAATCCGAGATGTACTTTCCTCCAAAATCTAAGTCGGACTCCTTGTGGAGTGTTCACTCGATTTGCAATGATTTTTTGTAACTCGTTGATCAGATCGTACGAGAGTGATCTTTCCGTCGCAATGATGCTGCAGAGGAAAACTAAGATGGGGTGTATCTAAGGATACGAGATCATCGGATTCGTCGAGAAAAGCCTTCGTTCGGAAAGTGAGGGAAATGCACGTTGCCGTTAATTGGCTAATTTCTATGTTGGTGGTTAGAAAAGGATGCCGGCCACCCTCCAGAAAAAGTTTTTAGCGGGAAGAAGTTGAAGAAGAAGTCGTTCCCGTAGCTAGGACAGAGGCTTTTTGAAGGGCTTTAGTTAACTAAATCCTAAGATTTATAGCGGGTCCTCAGGCTAGCTGGACATGTACTGTGGAGATACATCGACATTTGGTAATCATCCGACCCGAAGAGTAGGGTCTGCGCTTGGCGAGCCACGGACAGAAACCGTTGGAATGTTTACTGTCGATTGTCGCTACAACTATTTCTTTTAAGGGGAGCTATACAATTACTCCATACCTTTGTTAGACAAAACTCTTATCCCGTGGCCGCGGACACGTTCGGCGACTGGTTGTCCCCTCGAGCGCAAGCTCATTATACAAATCTTGAAAAATATATTCGTATTCAATCGCTGACAATTATTTAATTACGGCTATGGTGGAATCTAGACTAAAGTATTAGGGGATTTTCCCAAAACTCCAAAGAGAGGCTCCTGTGTCCTTTCATCTCCGACATATGTATATAATTCGTCACATGCTTGTAAAATCTAGACACGATTCTTTCGTTAACTTTTCATAATTGTATCACAATTTTAAGATTAATTAAACGAATATTTAATAATGATTTTAATATCGAAAATAACGATTATTATACTGCGAATTTTTATATGAATACAGTATGTTAGAATATGTGAAACATAAGGTCCGGTCAAATAGCATCAACAAACGAAAAACGGTTTTGTACGAAGAAAAACAAGAAAGATATAAAGAATAACAGGTTCTGTTTTCGAGAAAATTGATCTTGGAAATCTGTTTGAAACATGTAAATTTGGTTAGTTACCGATTAAGCAGATGGAAGCTATTCTACGTGCAAAAATAAGAGAAAAATGTGGAATAAAATCTTTCTGTATAAAGCTTCATTTTCAAGAAAATCGAATTTCTTCGTGCTCGGTTGATAACACTGTTCGACACCTATTTAATTATGCAACCTTCAATAGGCGATTCTTGTAGACTTTTGCGAGCTAGACTCGAATTTGCAAGCAGTTTTTTTTCCTATTACTCACAATTTTCGAAAAAATCAATTTTGAAGAAATATTTTATGTTTTTATAGTAGCAGCTATTGAGCTGCGGTCGAGACGAAAAAATTCTGTGGACTCTCCCGAATAAAATGATATGTACTGTTATTGCATTATAAACATTTAAACATGTTTAAATAATGATTAGAGCGAAAAGGCATCTCAAACGCAATATTTCTTCTTACGTTTCTTAGTTTATTGAAAAAACTAAAGGTCTGGGAGAAAATATAACTACAATACGCGATACAATAAACATTACTGCTAAGGTAAGCATCGTCTACCGTAGTTTATTTGCAATATAGAAGCACATCTCACGATGTCTTGTCCGTCATTCGGTAGAACGGAACCGCTAAACGCACGCAGTTTTACTTTCATCGAAAGTATTAACATTATCAAGATTTTTAGATTTCTTATATCGCTGATTGGCATTGATGGTGGCACAATTGAAAAGAATATCGAATTTGCTTTCATCGAATAGCAAATCTACATTATGCTTTTCTCTCTATCATATAAAACAGTAAATTTAAAATTCCGTCAGTTTTGCGGCACAGGACAAAAATATTACGTGTTGCCCTGACCTTAGTTTTACAACAATATTTTCATATCTTCAGTTGTTTGCGACACTATAAGCGGAAGGTCATACTGCTTTCGCGAATAATGTTATATCTTGTGTTTAGTCAGCCTTACAAAGTTTTTGAAATGACTCGTTGAAAATCTCTTCGAAAAATTTAAAAAGCCTCTCTAAAATTTACCATTTTGCGAATTGCACCACTATCAATGTCAAGCAGCGATATACGGTTTGAATGTCTTTCTGTTTCTCCTTATATAAAAAGAATAAAAATAAAAAATAAAAAATATTTCGTCAATTTTGGAAGTTCATTTTCAAACTCTTCTTTCTCATTAATTAAAAAATTCCCTTTTCAGAGCTCTGCATTCAAATCTCTCCGACGTTTTGAAATTTCACACATAATAATTTGTGAATCATATACTTGTAAATAATAATTTGTTACGAAACTCGTAGTTTTCTGACAATTCTGAGGTAAGTACTGAGGATCATAGTCCTTTTACAGGAAGATTCATCGTCTTCTCTGCTCCTTGGCTGGTTTTTTCTAGAGCATCTTTAAGCCAGTTTGAGGGTTTCTAGTGACATTTGCTCTCGAAAGTACTCTGAAATTGTGCATCCATTTGAGAGTTTAAGTTGGAGAAATTTACCAAATGTCCAGCTGAACAAGTTGTAAAGTACAAATTAAATATCAAAAAAAAAAACTTGAGAGGAGCTTGAAAGCTTGCTATCACACAGTACTCTCAGAATCGTCCATTTGAGATTCACTCGTGCGTTTGTTGGTCTGTTCTTCAGTTTGTTTCAAAATACAAGTGAGATGAGATAGTGATTGAACGAAAGGCTTTGTGCTCTTATTATTGCGTACAATTGCATACAATTGGGTATAGAGATAAAGTAGGTACATATTCGATTCTGACAAAGGAACTTCACATTGACGATGGTCAGCAATTTCAATTTATAGTGAAAGTTCAATATATAATGAAAATAACTGGAATAACAATTGCTGGAAAAGATACAAACCGAAGATGTGACATTACGCTTTTTATATTTAGATTGGGTTGGGAATTAAATAACTAAATACAAAAGTAATATAAAGCTACATATCGGTTTGAAAGGTCAGTAGTCTATATTTTCACGAAGTAATATCGGACTTTTGGTGAGACGAAAACATTTCTGAAAATGTTTGCATATGAAAATGTTTCTATGTATAAATTTGCATATATATGTAGTGTTATTTTATAAGTTAGGATACGTGTTACATTGTAGATAGTTTAACCCTTTGCGTTCGAGGACTTTTTATATACAAATTAACTTTACATTCAAAAAGGTAAAAAATTACCACAGTTAAATGTTATCAAAATATAGCAAGAAGTTACCAAAGTTACCCATACTGCCCATTTACAAAAACATTATATTCTAACAATTTATCTATATTTACATTTTTGAAAATATGATTTTGTAATATTAATTTCTGTATTTTTGTGTATGATAATTTACAAAGCATTCACCAAGATGCATTCTAGAATATAATTAATCTCATTTCTCAGCAGTTTAGAATGAAGTTCATCTTCATTTGAGCTAATTTCATTTGCGAAAACCATTTTTTTAGGGTTTCTAAACTATAATATTTTTGCCATGATCGTCGAATCCGAACCAACGTCGGAGACGTTGTCAGACCCATAGTTTCAGAGGAATTTGGGATTAAACATTTTATTTCCATTTTAAAGTCTATCTTTACACTTCCTAACAAAGAACATAAAGAACTGAGGAATCTATTTACGAACTAATACTGCGCTCTTATTAATTGGGGATGTCGAAATCTAGCATAACCGTTTGAGTCCCAGGGATCATTGAAAAACAAAGTTCAGAAATCCCGAACAGCGCTAGTCATATTTGTTATTTTATGAAATACATCTATATTATTTTATATGCGTACTACTAGTTTATAAATGTTTCAAGTTTTGTCCAATAAAAATTTTTGAAAAGATAACAATGAAATACAAAATACCGTCAGTCGTGCGTACCGTTTAAATTTTGTGGGACCTTTCGACACAAAATTGAAACAGTACGATCGCGCTGCTTGAGTCTCAAACGGATAAACAGGGACTGTTGCCTCTCACTCGCCACTGGAGTTGCAGAATGGAACGCCGTAACAACTCCTCTCGAGCTCAAAGGTTAAGGGAACAGAGCTATCGGCGATGTCAATAGTTTTCTGTTTATTTTTAAAGTCTGCATGCGATGGCGGGCTTGTGGGTACGAGCAGTTTTTACGAGATATGTAGGTTTAGACCAAAAGGAGTGTGTGTGTGTGTGAGCTTAGCCAACGAGTTTAAGCGGACGTCTCTTTTTACCTAGCAGTTAAATAATATTTCAATCTCCCGTAATACTCATCCGCTTTATCATACCTACATATAATATGAACAAAATATAAGAGTTAGGTTCACGTTAGGGCATTATATCCGGTCGGTGACGCAGGTGCTCACCGGCCATGGGTGCTTCGGTGAGTACCTGCATCGAATCGGGAAAGAGGCGACCGCGCGCTGCCACCACTGCGATGCTGGCGTGGACTCGGCGCAGCACACGCTGGGGGATTGCCCCGCGTGGGCTGTGCCGCGCCGCATCCTCACCGTGGAAATAGGACCGGACCTCTCGCCGCCGGCGATCTTCAACGCGATGCTGACGAGCGAGAGCGGAAGGCGCGCCGTCGTCTCCTTCTGCGAGCAGGTAATGCTCCGGAAGGAGGCGGCAGAGCGGGTGAGGGAGCGGGACTCCCACCCGGAGAGGATCGGCGGGCGAGGTCGCGGCAGAGGCCGTGGACGCGCTCCGGAGAGACCCGGCGGGGTCCAATCTTAGGCGCTGACAAACCCAGCGCCCAGGGGCCGTCAAGCAGTCCGGTAGGGGATCCGGACTGCCTCGCACGGCGGCCCCCGCGAAGTGCATCGGTGTGACATGACCTCACAGGCAACAGTTCTGAATGGACGAATCAAGATTGGCGCGGGGGAGGCCCAGTGTTTGTTGCTTACCTGCAGTCCCTGGGCCTCCCTCGACCGCTACAGGGAAGGTCATCGTGGAGGTTTTAGTCGGTTGGAGTCCGACACTACCGCGTCGCTTCTCTCTCCCCCAGAAGCGATGCGGCGTCCGTGCGGATTTCCTCCACGTAAAAAAGGAAAAAAAAAAGGGCATTATATCCGGTAGCAACCGACGCATATGTTACACGGACGCACACAACTATAGGCAGAATTCATTCAAGCGATACCGGCAGTTTCTCGCAAATGTCTCGAAAATTAAGCAAGTTCAGCTCCTGTATGTATAGGAAAAAATTGTTCAAAATATCGATCTGTACGACATACGCAAAAATCATCGAAATCGAAGTCTAGTCAGCCTTTGTACAGGTTCACCGAAAGTAACTAATGAACATTGACTAATATCTACGTAACATAGTGTAATTAATATCGCAATCATACATCATAATATCGTTATACAAACATCAACGAACGTATAAAGTGCCAATTTTGAACGATCCTTTAGTTTTACGGTTTCTTTTTTTTCGTTAGCTGAAACGAGGATGTCAACCGACGTGACACGGCGAAAGCATCGCGATGATCGCTACACATGCATTGGCACATATACAGCGCTCTTAGTGTCCAGAAACTTTTATTTCATTTTTTTCTATTTTCTCGGTAATTAAGATGTGACGATATGATTTTACGATTTACAGTTTTTCCCTCCTTTTGAGATAACAGCTACTTTAAAATAAGAATAATGCAAATTCATAGATGTTTCGACGATAAACGATAGCGATATGAGTATTTAGTGCCTTAGAAATTAAATACGGCAGAGAATATTTTAGATTAGAAACTAAAAGTAGAATGTTAAAGTTTGTCTTTGTAAGATCAAAAAAGTATTACATTTCTCTGAGCATTTCTTTTCATTATTTTCTATCATATTTCATTCGTTATTTTATATTATATATTAAAATTAATACAATAAATAATACAAACTTCCGAATAAATAAAAATATAAACTTATTTGACCCCACAATTCAAAACTTTTAAGGTGTACTATATTTTTTACTCTAAAAAGTTTTTTAAGACATTCAGATATTCTTCAGATATTAGTTCCTATCAGTATACACACGTCGCTATTAACAAAATGTTCATGTATTTCCATTACCCTTGTTCCAAAGTAACTATTGTTTTGAAAATTTAAAAAAAAATCTTTTAATCCTTTTAGGAGATGTATGGCTAAACTCAGATCGCAGGTGAAATCAAATTTTCGGTTTTCTGTAAACTTCTGCTAACACTAAAGATAGCAAACAGCAATTCATGCCAAATAATTGTTGCCGAAATAAGTTCAAAATTAATTTCATTCTTCTTCTACTCTTTCGCTTAATTTTTCTAGTGCACCTTCATTAATCTCTAAAAGGCTGGCATTTTTCCATTGAAATTTTGAATTTGTTTCACTTAGTACGTCTGCTGTATACAACTTACATATTGCACAAACTTTGCAAGTTTGTTCCTGAAGTTCGGCCATGGCAAATATCACTCAGAACCAGTTTACTGGATGATTGCACCGGATGAACCACTGGTTTTCAATACGGCCTGACAATTATTATTACACTAGAAATAACTTTTAGCACACTAAAAGTAATATATATGCTTGTTACATGTTTCTTATTTAGAATAACACCTCAAATTTGATTTATTTTGTTTATTTCGTTTTTCCGTAGGAAGTACTTTGTATAAACAAATATTAATAACAATTATTTTCATTAATTTGCAAACATTCAGAACTGTGATTTATCGATATTCATCTTGTGCGACATGTGGCACAGAACTACAAACTGTTCGTCCGAATACGCATTCGGTATAATCATAATTGTAACAGCATACACACAGTTATAAAATATGACGTTTGTATCCGTCAGTGCCGTTTCATTACCAGTCAATTCACCAAAAGTAGAATTTGGTTCTACTCTGTGCACCTTTCTCTTTGTATGACCAGTTTGGATGAAACGCGGATGAAAATTTCGATGAATATCAAAGAGAAAAGGAATAAATTCTGCTTATGGATCGCAGTAATTCTCACGGATGGTCCTCGACCGATCCGACTAGCCCTTTCGCTACTACGGGCGACTACAGTCGCCCTACGTAAGATGCCGCGTGCTGTACATATGACGAGTATTGTACATCCTCAAGTCTTTTATTAGCAATAAAATGGTGTGATCAGAGGGCATTGTATATGTTGTCCTCTTTCCAGGATGAAAAATTTGTTGACACGAAACGTCATTATCGCGCGCAAAAATGATTAAAAAACCGAAGTGTGTGGTCGATTATAATCGATCGATGGGAACTGTGGAGCGAATCGCGATACCAGTGCCACATTTGTGACGTTGGTCTGTGTGTAACACCATGTTTCGAAAAATACCACACGCAATACCATTATTAAAAGATACCCGTATCATACAATTACGTTATATTATACTATTATATTCTGTAATTTATTTGTTTCCTAAATTGTAATTAAAAGTGAGAGTGTTAAGAAGTTATAAATACTCTGTTTTGAGAAAAGGTGCACTGTCCTGGCGTGACGACTCGTTCAGCGGAATTGCCCCGCCGGAGAAGCCGCCTGTAGCGAAAGGGCTAGTACACTTTGTCGATGATCTTCCGGAAATGCTTGCGTTTACAACACGCTCGACTATTGAGCACACGATGGGCATAGAAAATGAAATGCATTATTACAATTATTGGAAAGAAGCCGTCATAAGTACTAATGTCCTGATTCTAAAACAGCTTTTTATGTTCGAAAGTGTATGTCATAAAATTGCCTACGAAAATCCTCGCGTATTTGTTCTTTTGGACGAAACGTAAATAATAAGATTTTAGTACTTTAAATATAAATTCTGTCGAGAGTCGCAATACAGTTTTAGAATATCATAGTTTTGACTTTTACAGTGTGCAATTTTGTATGCACAGTAAAATTAGTAAAATTGAGTATTTATATATTATTCTAGTGCATTAAATGAAGATTCTATGAGAAATGATAGTATAATTTTCGTCTATAACAAAAATAAAATTGGACGAATCTGCATTGGACTGTAGATAAAAATTAATTCAACGATTCTGCATGATCGGATTGAGTAAATTTTTTATGTATTCGAGAATATAAAACGCATATAAAATATATTCAATGCGTACGTAATGTAGAGTGAAGTTTCGCATATTTCTGCATATTATCGCACGCGTCTAGATATTTTTGCTTATTTTCTTATATTTAAGTATAAATTAATATTTCAAAACATAAGTAAAGCTAATAATAAGTGACTTATTGTGTTCCCATATGTTTCATAACAAAATAACTCTGATTCTTAGATACTTGTTGACACGTTTTCAAACTCTTCTGTTAGATATATTTTTCTCACCTTTATACATCTTTTTACACTTGTATTAGTTACCATACATAATGCTACGAATAATTATAAACTCAACCCTATTTTCAGATTTTTCATGATACTAAAACAAAAATTGAAAGGATCGTTTGTATAATTTCATATTATAATATAAAACAAAACTGAAGATAGAATAAACAAAAATTGCCTTCTTTCGAACTCTGGAAAACATTAAATTTTCTCTTAAAATTGTGTTCTTCACTGTGAAATAATATAAATTCAATGTTAACTTTGTTATCCTTCCATCTAATATTTAGTGGATTTTTCCTTATTTTTTATTACTTCTATCAATCTGTGAGGTACACTATTCATTAATTTATTTAAAAAGCAGGAGAGGTATTATTCAAAGAAGTTATATATATATATATATATTAATTTATAAGTTAATATACGTATTAAAGAATAATATTGTCGTAGTCAAATGGAGAGATTTATCAATAAAGCACACTCCTATGATGGTATCAAGTACAAGAAGTATTCGTAACATTCATGCTGCTTTCACAAGCTAACAGTCATAAGGAAAATTGAAACCACTAGCTGTTCTTGCATACAATAAAGTGTAGTATAGATTATTTGGATCAAATGTCAGAAAATTTAGAGAATTATTAGTTATGAAATTATTAGGACTGGCTGACAATGTAATGGAATCTTTTGTTTAACGTAGATATCATAATATTGTCATCCGAAGAAGTGCTTCTGGATTGTTAAGGTTATCTGATAGAGGAACGCGTGGATAAATTTATAATAGAAATATATATTGTAGTAAGCATAAGTTTGGGTACAGTATATGCTGTTCGAGATCCTCACTCTAGCAGTGTTACATTACAATAGAATATAATAGGGAACAGGTTGATAAATTGACAGCAAAGGACATTACCAAAAAATTAACCTTGATGTATAACTCGAGCTGAAAGTTAGAAGAAACAGCAATAAAAGTCTACTTATAACTGTTTTGTTTCTAGACCTTGTGACCGAAAAACAACATTTATATTCAACGACACAATAATATGGACCTCTCCTTTTCGTTAACTTTTTGCTTCACTAAATTCTATTTTCATCGTAACAGCGGTGTCCAGGTCACGGGTATACAAAAGAAAAAGATGTAGTTTTTCTAGAAGTAAATACTTCAACATGGACAAAGCGTTACATTGTAAATAATTTTTTTAATAAACCATGTTTCTATATTATTTTTATAGTCTTATTATTCTATATTAGTTTAATATTCTTATTATTGTTGAGAATTGTGGACCTTAGTCGCCGAAATAAACGTATAGCAACACTCACGTCACACGTAGAAATGATATTAAAATAGTTTCATATTTATTTGATGTGATTTACAAGATATTCGTAGACATTGCACATGTCTCAGCACTCTTTTTGTCTCACCATCTTTTTCACATACTCCCACGCACACTCATACTCACTTACGTGTATCGCTACTACGCGGCTAATCCAGTGTAGCACACAAAATTCTCAATAATTATCATATCTCAATAATTATATCCTGTGAAATATTTTTCCAAATAATTTTCCTACTAACTTACCTTGTAAGTACTCAAATAAGCATTGTTCAGGATTTTCATGGTAGGAAACACATCAATCTCATACGGAGAATTATCCACTAACCTGAAAGCAATTGAGTTTTGTCCGCATGGCAAAAAATACGACCACTGAGACAGCACTGGTGGAGCAGATGGGATAAAGAATATCTCAACCAATTAATGATTAGTATTATAGATTAAAAAATACTAATGTATTTTAATTTGCATAAGATGCGTTTCTGATTTTCAGATAGTAAAAATTCAGATTTCTAATTAGCATCATTTATTATGGTTTCCATTATCAAATACAAATGAATGAACGAGGTAATCACTTCTTCTGCGACAGAATAAAATACATAAGTAGATAAGTAAATTTTAATGGAATCATCAACAGCACAGTTGAATGAGTAACCGAATATTTGAAGTTTATTTTCGATTTCAAAGGAAATTTCTTTTAAAAGGAAATAAATTTGGCAATTTTGTAAATATGTGTTTTAATCTAATATCTTTTTCTGCATGAATTACTTCGTCATATGACGTAAGATAATTAAAATCAAATATCTGTATCTGTAATTTTTCAGTCGTGAATTATCTTGCTAGGAAATAAGATACGTAAAAATTTTGAAAGCAAAGTGATACAAAACTGTAATATTTTCTAATGTTAAATGCCCCTTTGTCTCTAAACTTTAGCAAGAATTTAATTTTTTCACATTACAAATTTCTTTAAAAACTCACATCTAAAGTAATTGAAAATCGGTTTACAAACTACCTTTCTTTCTCTGTTATCTTTCTACTTGAAATATCCACAATGCGAAATATTTCTAAAAAATGTGCTGTATAAAATTAATTGAAATCTTCCAATTGCTACTATTGTATATTGATAAAAAATATTCTCGACGAGAAGCACCTTTCGTCGGTCAAATTATTAGGATATGATTTATAGTTTAATTTATAAGCTTTCCTGGCAATTGAATCTTTTTCGAGATCCGCACATAAACGTACAAAATCGTACGTAATCTGCACGTAAACCATAGAAAATCATTAAATCTAATTTCTAGTTATTAGTTCGTCTATATAGTAGTAGAATATTTTATCTAAATTAATTGTTATATTTAACCAGTTATTTCTTACGTGTACTTTTCGTTGCATGAACGAAATCGAAAGAAAGAAAAATAATTTTCTTAGATTCTGAAGGATTAGGAAAACCTATTTTCACATTGCTTTCCATCGTTTTTGATGATATAGTAACGAGATAATGTTCGTCTTTTATATCATTGTAAGGTTTAGTGACTATATTAGACGAAAGATGTTGTAGACACTGGTTATGGGGTAAAATGAAAAGTTTTTAATAAATTGTATCGAACCGATGGTTAGCTATATAACGAAAAGACCATAATAATGGTACACGAACTGTACCTATTTTTCTATTTCTTATTTCTCTTATTTGATCTACTACCATTTCAACATTTTTGGTGCAAGCGAATTCAATCGACTTGAGTGCATTTGTTCTCGTCGTCTTATTCGACTGTGTTAACGGGGCAAGACATAGACAAGGTGACGTGCATATAGTCCTGTTGACCAGTTTTCTTGATCAGTTATCTTGACCTATATTTCACCGCGAATCTCCACTTTCCAGTAGTATGCAGTTGGTAAGTGAGTGTTACATAAAACAAAATAGGGGCAAGATAAAACAACGATCTATCAACTATTCTAGAAGAGGATAATAACAAAGAAGAAAATAAAACACGTGATTTCGGTAAGATGGTGAGACACCTTAGCAATAAAAAGAGAACTGAAGCTGGAAAAAAGAAGATGGTATGAAAAATTCGTGTCTTTCAAATATCTCCAAAAAATAGATACATGTTATTGTGCGACAATGATGACGCTGATACGAGATGAGAAACGGAGACGCGATGACGACCAAAGGGGAAACGAAAAGGTCAAAAAAGCGACAAAGTAGTGTGTTACAGGATAAGACGCAAATGTGCGAAACATAGTATATAAACAATGCTCGTATAATACGATACTTACAATGTGATAGGGAAATAGAATCAAATAGCAACTCGATTTTTCTTCTTAAACGTGTTACCTGAATTGTCATGCTACTGCAAGGAATAGCTAACAGACCAACAACATGTAATATTGAAAATTACAATTGGGGGTTAAGCTACAAGCAGAAACTTCTGTGTATACAAGCCTCAGACAACTACGTTAATGTAATATATAATATATTTATATTTGTTACAGAAGTAACAATTTTAAATGTTTTGTTGTTTCTTCTATTCTTCCCAATTATTTTTTTTTTTTAGTATTACCCGCAAATGTTAACGTTATGGTCATCCGTCATCTCTTCCACCATATTTTTGGTTATACATTCAAGTACGTTTGTGTGCTTCTTATAAATCGTTGTGTAGCAAATAAGCATAATTTCGTAAATATTATACACAGAACTGTGAGCTATAATTTATGAACTGTACAACAGATCTAGCGCATCATTAAAAAAAATTATACCTATGTTCTGCTTTAAAATGGTATATAAGATAGTTTAAATAAGTTTTAAGCAAAAATTGACGCATATAATAGAATTAGTTAGAAAAATAAAAATGTTATAGAAGAAACAGAATTAGATTTCGAGCGTTTTATTAATATACCAACCTTTGATATTGTTATATATTGTTATCGACATTGCAGCCGTTTATTCGTCTGTTTGGTGTCTTCTTTGACATTTTGCGTTCGTTGCGATATTTACAAATTGGAATGCCTTGTGAAAATAACATCCTGATACAGGAAAGGCAATGACAGATGCTCTTCGGCTTGAAGATAGAGGATATGGTTATATTGCAAAAATCGTAAATCAATGCAAGAGTGCAAATGCTGATTATGTCAAAGAAGACGTAATCATAAAGAAAAAAAGAGGCTAGTTCATCGTAATTTCTATCACGCCGCGAGAATTGCGATTGCGAATAATATTATAATAGTACTGTATATAAATCATTATATTACTTTTTATTTCTAATGCCCCAGAAAATGCGAAATAGTCTTGAAGAATGTATTACAAGGGACGACAGTGAAATAGATGAAGATTACAATTCATCGAAGTCTGAAATGTCAAAGAAGACGAAATCACGAAGAAAAAAAGAGGCTAGTTCATCGTAATTTCTATCACGCCGCGAGA
>JACXIL010000152.1:0-81749 GCA_014737365.1 Bombus soroeensis | reverse complement strand
CCCCGAATGAAATCGGTTACGGAGTCTCTTAGAATAATTTCATCAGAGTATTCGTTCGTTATGCTATATTGTAGCTTATTGAACGCTCTGCGGAACCAGATGATATAGCTTTGAACATTTTCGTTGTAGCGCTGTCTTGTTTCGCGTAGCTGGTCTTGCTGTTCCCAACGGAGGCTTGGGCGGCTACGTTTCGTCGTAGGGCGCCTTACAGCTGTCCGTATTCGCCGATCGGTGTATTGCGTATGGCCATTGCGGCTTTACCCGTAATTTTCCCGATCTTGATCATTTCGAGCAAGAGCAGTTGTTCGCTACGCATGGCTCGCATTTCACGTACTTCGCCTATGAACTCTTCTACTCCGATATCATCTTTACCGTTTAACTGTGGAATACATACTATCGCGTCTGTGGCTCGTAAGCTCGAAGAAGCGAATTGCGGTAAACGGTCTTCGTAGGAGGAATGGTTGTCTGTATCTTGTCGAATTGGGGTGGATGGTGGGAGAGTTCTGTCTCTCGCGGTAATAGATTCGTCCATGGTAATGAAGAAGCCTCATTCTGTAGTAGCGTCGTTCTTTTCATTTTAGAGATATTTTTGCCTAGTAATTCTATCTCTGTTGTACGTCTCTTGTTTTCACAGTCGGCCATTCGTTGTGTTTCTTCTATACGTCGCGTAGGAAGTTCCATTTGCTTAGTGAAATTCTCGTTTTGTTTCTGCATCGCGTCGAGTATGGCACGAGTCGAATTATCCATAGCTCCGGTCGTAGAAGCGGTATTAATAGTTTCGATTTTGTCTTTTCGTCTACCGTTGCTATTTGAGCTCAAAACGCTTGGGAAACTTGGTTTTCTCGCACGATAACGTACGAATGAATCCAGATTTCCAGCTTGCCGTAGTAGCTATGGCCGTTGAGGAGTCTCTGGGGTGTTTCCTCTCAGGTTGGTTCTACATTTCGAATCTTATTCGTAGGCTTGCTCTGCGCCGACCGTAGTCCTCTCGTCTAGTTTCACCGTAGTGGAACGTTGAAGGTTGCTGCAGGGCTTCGTAGTAGCAAAGATTCGCAGTGATCCGCTGATCTTTCGATCTTCAATGATGCGCGTACGCCGAAATCGTGATTTCGTTTTCACTGAAGCGAATGGATCCTGGCAGGATCGCCAAAAATGTCGTGTAATAATTTAGCAAGTGATTTTTCTAAAAAAAATGTCGATCTCCAAACGGGAGGTCGAATTCTTTATTTCAACACAATTTTTCTTTTGCAATAGTTATATTGTAGTCGCTTTGCGATTCGTCACGATAGGTTTTCTTAATGTTCAGGGTTGTTTGGAATTATTCAGACTGACTCGGATAATTTTTAGGAGTAGTATTTATATCGTTTATTAGTTTGGGTTGGAGAAGACATTGGTCATATATCATCTCTGGGGACGGGTAAAGTGATCGGATGCCACCCAGGTGGTCGCCTGTGACAAGGCACTTGGAATCTAATTGCATAATTGGTTAAATTTCACCTCTGACAATCTTATCGCGTAATTAGTTGAATTTCACCTGTGACAAATATATCATCGTGTATCGAGGACTCCGGTTGGAACCGAACATCTCCCATGCTTTTTGTCGAGTGATTTGGCAAACTCTTGTTTTGGCGAGCTGGTGTCTAGCAAAAATGTTGAGTCGTCTGTAACTGACAGGTCGTGATGCAGTGGGTCAATTGGAGACGTAACCGGTGATTCGATCTCTTCCGAAGTCTTAGGCTCTCGTTGTCATTGTTAGCTCTGTCGTTGACTGTTACATGTGGAACTTGGTGTAAATTTCCGATCTCTCCGCAGAGACGAGCGTGGTGTATGATTGGGCGAGGACGACGGTGATAATCGACGTTTCGAACGATCCGGCGGTGACCGTCCTTTGTTGCTTGACCGAATTTTAGCTCGATGAAGGTATGTATGATTGCGTTGTTTGTATATGTGATACTATTGTGTGGGACTCGGCTGATGGCAGTGCCATACCCACTGAAAACCTCAGATATGGTCGTCGGCCGAGACCAATGCGATTATATTATGTACCGTAAACGTATCGCGGACAACATTCTCCAACATGGTACGTTAGACTGCCCATCTTGGACACCTCAATAAGGCGTGCTCAGCATCATGTGGACACGCATCGCAATCCCAACATTTGTCGGCGGTTTCTCTGTTTATTCTAACCCCATACGTGTTGAAGATACCATGTCCAGTCAGCAACTGTATGGTGAAGTGGTCGATAATTCTCTTCCTTTTCCTGAAAGTGGCTGCATCTTCGATCAACCTCCTTGTCCAATTGCTCACGTTTTATCTGGTCCACTTCCTTCTCCACTCCTCCACTGCTTCCTCTTCATAAAGATGGAGTTGATTTTGGAGCACTTCAGGATCGCCGAGGTCTGGTCGAGCTAATTTCTTCTCGACCTCGAAGATTTTTCCTCGCCACCGCGTCCTGATATGAATAGGCATGGTCCCATCAACACGCACAACGCCGCATGCGAAACCGTACTGTAGGCCGTAGAGAGGCTTATCAAGGCACTCCTCTGTGCCATACAAAGTTCATCTACTGTCTTAGCCTTGCTAAGTGCGTCCATCCAGACCGGGGAGGTATATAGCACGACCGACTCCCATCTTTGTACAACTCTCAACAGGCGTCAGAGGGACCGCCCACATTAGGTAGAAGCCCTCTGATGGCGCCTACAATCGCGTCCGCTCTAACTGTGCTAACTGCCTCAATGTGGTCATAAAATTTCCGTTCGGTGTCCAACACCACGTCTACGTATTTAACCCTTTCGCGTGTGTTGAGCACCTCTCCTGTCAATGTTAAACTGAGATTCTTAGAGACTCTCATTCTCGCCAATAAAGTAATCTCGGCTTTATCCTTTGCTATCTGGAAACCCGAGATCTCGCACCATTTTAAAATTGTCTTCATGTGGATATTCAGGTTAACCTCCACACTATCAGTCTTCCTCGGACCCACCAAGATAGCAAGGCCGTCCGCAAAGGCAATTGCTCTCAAATTCATTCGATTATCAAATCTGGCCAATAGGCCATCGTAAACAAGATTCAACAAAAAAAAATTTGTTTCATGATAAGACCACTCGGACTGTCGAGCACTACAAAACGATCCTTAAGGTAGTTCTCGAGAATTCTCGTCAAATTGGAGGGGAGACTCCTACGCCTCGCCTCATTCAGAATCTCCCTCCACCGCAGGGACTTGAACGCATTTTTGACATCGATGCACATCATCACACAGACCAAGTCCTTCTTTTTGCAAGACTCGGCGAATTTGCAGACCTGCGAGATGACACCGATGGATCCTTTTCCCTTGCGGAACCCAAATTGATTACGGTGGAACGGGTCCATTCCCAGTTTCTTCTCAATAGTCGACTTAAAAGTGTTATCCCACACTTTGCTGATCGCAGGTAGGATTCTTATAGGTCGGTATGACGAAGCCAACCGGGGGTCCTTACCGGGTTTGTTTATCGAAATCTTCTATTTCGCTGGAACTCTTCCTGTCTCGTAGATGGAGTTCAACAAGATGGGGAGTTCCTGCGCTCTTTGCTCAAATATTAATTTAATAACCGCGCCCGGCACCCCATCGATACCAACGGCCTTGTTTGTATTCAGTCGGCCAACTGCCTCTCTTAATTCATCCATTTGGACTACATAGTCTACTCCGGAAGTCCTACCACCATTATCCTCTGCTATGCCCTCATTTGAGACACCCACATCTTCGATTAGGAAGAGATTACCAATGATGTTTTCCGCCTTCTCCCTCCCCAGACTCACATGTTGCTTGCTCCTTCTAAACCTTGCTATCTCACTTTTGTAAACCCACGGATCACGGTCGATGAACTCCCTCCAAGCCAGCCTCTTACTCGTATGGATGACTGACTTGAGTTCTTTCTTACTCCTCCTATAATCGTCTCATAGTTGGGCAGCACACTCATTATTTCGGCGCCTCGATCTCTGCGTTAGTCTCCTCTTCTTAAGGGTCTCCCCCCGGAGCCGCGCAATTTCGTCGTTCCAATAGTTTGGCTTTCTGCTCCCCTTAGAGGGAAATACCTTCTTGAGTGAGGCCTCACACGATTCTTCAATTATCCGCTGTAGGTAGTCTTCTTGCTTCGTCCTCTCCCCCAGCTGTGATTCCAATACTTTATTTCTTGATTCGTCCAAATTTCTCAAAACTGTCTTAGGCACCATGTCCTTCGTCGAATATTTAAAAAGGCCTATGCTTTTTGACCTGGTCCATCCCCTGAACTCGTGGAGCAGGTAGCTATAATCCGAGACGCTACAGTTTACAAGGACCAAGGAGCGCTTGTGCCGCTCAAGGAGATTACCGGTCACACTCATTATATCCGGGAAGCTCCTCCTCGAGCGTCTCTGAAACATGGAGCCATCTCGGATAATAATAGGAGCAAGGTGGTTCCTGTCCAGAACCTCAGACAACTTGTTTCCCCTTCTATCCGTCTTAGCAGCACCCTATGTCTTGGATTTCGCGTTGAAATCGCCCACAACAATCGCCTCCCTTGCATCCCTTCGCGGTTGTCCCGATGGATGTGCCGAGCCTCTCAACTTAATGGTAGAAGCTGTCAATTCCAATGTTGGACGAGCAGTAACCACTCACACAATACACATCTCCCACCTTTTTTTTTTTTTTTTTTCTTTTTACGTGGAGGAAATCCGCACGGACGCCGCGTCGCCTCTGGGGGGGGGAGAGCGACGCGGTAGTGTCGGACTCCAACCGACTAAAACCTCCACGATGACCTTTCCTGTAGCGGTCGCGGGAGGCCCAGGAACTGCAGGTAAGCGACAAACACTGGGCCTCCCCCGCAATTTTTTGGTTCCATCCATCCTTTTGAGCAAATATTTCCACCTGGACGAGGATTCGAACTCACGACGCATCGTCTTCCATCCGGGACCTTAACGGTCGTAGCCGCCTGCCCCCCCACACATCTCCCACCTTAATCCCGATCTATCCCTCCTTTTCGATCAGCGTATCTTCGCTGGGGTGGAGTCCATTTAATCTGGTTACCCAAATAGATGCGTCTCCCTTCGTATCGTTATACCAAAAGGGGAGTCATCGATTGGGTTCTGATATTACAACCACGTCAACGCTCCGCCCCCAGGCAAGCTGCTGCATCAGGTCCTGGGCAAGTTCACTCCCATTCAAATTTATCTGTACTAGTTTCAGGGTACTCTTCCTCTAACTGCCACTTTCTGCATTACCTTCCTGAAAGTGGGGCACGTTGACGACGCCATGATATGGTTAGTCCGCACTTTGGACTCCCTGCTACACAGGATGCACTTAGGGTCGTTGCCACAATTTGTGATCGAGTGCCCCATCTTGCCCCATTTCCGGCAACGCTCCTTACCAGGGCTGAATGAACACCTAATTGCCATGTGCCCCATCTCGTGGCACCTATGGCATCTGATTACCTTGGGGAGGACCCGCATAGTGGCAATTGCAAGGCCAATTCTAATATTTAACCGCCCCCCTTGCTCGCCATATACGTAGCCGGTACCACAGCTATCGCAGTCTGCGTGCCCCAAAGTGCCGCCTTTAGTGACTTGATCTCAACCACGCTGGTATCCTTAATTCCCAAGCCACTAGCAATATCGTGTTTGAGGTTCTCGCTGCTCTCTATTGGGTCGATATCCTTGACCTCCACAGATATCCTACTCTGGAGAGAGGAAAGATCGACCCTGTCCCCAACAAGTTTTTTGATTTTACTGGTAACGTCGCTTTCTTTGCTTTGAAGCCCGCTTTCTATTCGACGAGTATGTCACAGCTCCTTGTGCGTCTGACGCCCGTGCTGTCAGCCAACGCCTCTTTGGCCACCATAAGCTCCCTATATGTTTGGATCCAGTCCTCTTCTTTCCGGAGTTTCACCAAGAGAGCCTCCGGTCTGTTCCGAACTCTAGGCGTCCTTTCTTTTTGCCCTTCGTTTAACAGCTGTCTCGTTTCCCCTGAATTTATATCTTCTTTTTTCTCTCCTACTCCTCTGGACAGTCCACTCTCCTCCAGAATCGTATGAGTCTCCAGCCCCGTGGTCTTCACCCCTTTTTTTCTCCCTGCATATCTCTCCATATGAAGTATCGCCCCACTTAGCCCTTTTCATGGCGTCAGCCTTTCCGTCCTCTGGTGCAGAGACAGTTTTCCTCTTGTTTCTCTGCTCGCTATTCCAACCTGGGCCATAGGAGGGGACGTTTGGGATGTGACGTTGACCACGACGGGCCTGTCCACTTCCCTCCTATCTCTTCGTCCCTTCCTACTCCCTGCTTCATTCAGTCTGTTCAACGCTTTGGCCATACTTTTATTCACCTTCGTTGTCATTTCCCCTACCCTTGGGTTCTTTTTGGAACACATGTAAATCTTGTTCGCCGCGTCTACTACATCCGCGATGGCATTAGCCATCATCTTTATCTCCATCCATTCATCGAGCCTAACTAGTGCATTGCTTCCTCCATCCGGCTCAACTCTTACTATGTTCTTCTTGCTCTTCGCCAACGTTCTGGAGATAGATTCCCTCGGTTGTTTGGTTTCGGACACCATTGGAGTGTTGCAGCTGCTGCACTCCGAGACCAAAGTCTCTTCTTCTGACCCGCTAACAGTCTCCTCGACTGTCTCGCTAGCCGATTGCGCAGCCAAAGTCGACCAAGTCAGGGAACTTCCTTTTCTTCTGTTAGCTCCTTCCATGACCGGAGCTAGGAATCTCTCCTTGTCGTCGATAGCCGAGACTATTCTCGGCGGCACCCGTCCGCCACTGGCCTTTGGGCTACCGGTACTCTTTTTCTCAACCACCTCTCTAATGTCATTAGTAAATTCCAGGAGCTTAGTATTCTTCCTGAGGGACAGATACCCCTCGCCCCTTTGTGTTACCCTTTCTACCGCACTCCTGTTTGCCTCCTTCAACTTCGATCTCGCACTCTTCTTTGTTACGGTCCCCGGTCGTATTTCCCAAACGAGAGGGGGCCCCGGGACCCACCCCCCTCTCGCCGTTTTCCCAGTCGCCAGGTGACTGTCGGGTCGAGCCTGCACCGCCACTCGAAGCACCGCCGGGGCCTGGGGGCTCTGAAACCCTCTTCTCCACTATGTACTTATCCATGTTTGATATATGTAAATCATAATCCAGGGACATAGCCAGTCGTCATGTGTGTCTAACAATTTGGTATCCGGTCGCGAGATAAACATAAATCCCAAAACAAGCCAACGTCGTCATAATAAATCGATGTAATATGTAGCTATATTTAAATTGATTCACTGTATCCTACATCCATGTTAGTATACCTTATGGACTATAATTAAATTATTAAATTAACTTGACCATTAAATATAGTTTGACACTATCTATTGTACAATATCCGCTGTATTATATATTGTTAATATTGTATTGTATTGATTTATTGCTTGTCTCACTGTTCATTATTTTTCAATGCATATTTTTACGTGTGTTTATTGCACTATTGTTTTTACGTGAGTTTTTACATGTATCTTTATGTGTATTTTTACGTGTGTGTGTGCACCCAACAATTAATATTCTCATTTTTCCAAAAGCCAATCTACGAAAGTTTGTCTTAAAATACCTTACTTGAACGATGTTTGGGTTCTAAAACTGAGAATAATAGCGAATCGTTAAATTCTTCATTCATGCAGGAACGGGGACCATTGAAATTGCTACTTTTCTCGCTGTTAGTTTTTTTTATGAAGGTTTTATACCCATTTTAAAAATACTGAACGTTATAGAAATCACGAGCGGTCCAGAAGCCCATGCGTTCGCTGTCAAACGTGACAATACCCGGATTGAGCGCTCAGGAATACGAGCATCTAACGCTTCAAAGGAGGCCAGAACTCCTTGTTTGGAAGAATGAAGCGCGGAAAATGCTTTTTTTGAAGCAGAAGAAGGTCAAATGTATGGAGCAGGAATCGCAGATTGAGAAAATGTAAGTATCAAATACCATTGTATGGCTTATACTGCGCGTAACTTAACCTGAAACTTTAAACGCGTTTTTCTCGGAACTACATTTTTTTTTAAATTCTTGTCATGATTTCATCAGATTTACTAAACCAATTTACTTGAAATTTAGTGTGATTCTTTCCTACACACTTTTTTATCGTACTAACTAGAGCCATAACAAATTTTTAATTTTTACTATTTTTAATAAATTTGGAAAGGTAAACAAATGGTAAAAAAGCTTCTTTTTTCAGATAGCTGCAATTTTGCGAAAAAAATTGTTTTCGTTAAGGTATAGGGAGGATTTGGAAAGGCAAATGGTTTTTCTTTACTTCACACACAACAGCTTTACATATATATATTACACTCTGAAGGGCTCGATTACCTGCTCGCTTGTTGTCTACCGACTAATCTAGATTTCTTTATTGGCATCCAATCGTATTTTTTCTCAACAGAGACCCGCACGCCTTCTGACGCTCACACACATTCACATGTAGAGTGTAAATGTATCACCTACCTAACAGTTTTTTCAACTTTTTGTTAGTTAGTGCGATGGCAGTATTCCTCTAGATTAATAATTTCTTTTCAGATTACTAGTAGGGTTGTAATCGTGACAAACTTGGCACGCCATTTTTCTGACACCACCCACTTCATCAGCCTGTAACTTTTTGAATTTTTAATTTTCTCACTTTTTTCTTTTTCATGTATTCTTTAAACATTAACAAATATCTTGTAAAAAATGGATAGTAAAAGTATTGTTTGTATTGTATGATAACGTTAAGAAGTTTACAGTTATTCATTATTACAATTACAATTACAATTTAAATACAATTACATTTTTACAGAACGTTATTTAAGAAAATTATAAGTTTGAGGACCTCGATATCAGGATCATATAAGAAAGAATTAATACAAAGTAGGAGACAGTGCTTGTGTCTGAGAAGCATTGTTAGTAATAATAATAAAGAATCTGGACGTTGCCAGATGACATGATTTAAATCTGGATCTCTGCTCCGCATTGGCAGGCACTGTCAGCAATGAAAGTAACTTTATCTAATGACACGTTTAAATTATGATAATTGGAGCGACATCTATTAACAAAATTAACAAAATTAACAAAATCTCTAGGTTGCCCAGGTTCTGCATACCATTGTTTACCATCATCTTCGTGGAAGAATGAAAAATAGTCTGTACTAATACTAATAGTTTAATTAGACCCTGCTCTTTGATTAAGGTGTTGGTGGGCAATGTTGCTTGAATGTTGAAATCCCTAAGGAAATCAGTAAATGGATTCTTTAAACACTAATAAATATCTTGTAAAAAATGGATACTAAAAATATTGTTTGTTCTTTTTTATTGCACCTAAAGAAATACCTAAAATTCATGCCTCTAGATTAGAATACCCCCTTAATCGACTTCGCTTTGTAAACCTCGCATCGACAGACTTCGTGCGATCTATTACACACCGGACACGTCGTCGGCGCATGTGAAGCGGTGCAAGCGTGTCCCCGTGAGGCCTTTTGTCGCGGGCGATTGCGCGGTTCCGGCGTTTTGATTAACGGAGTTACTGTGCGGCTCAGCTTGCCACAGCTAGCTCGTTTTTTTAAGAAGACTAATAAGTGCTGGTACGACGGCATTTTCTTGTCTGTCAAAGTAAGTTTCCACCGGTTGACGTTGTCCGTGTTAAGTTTCGAGATAAATAGCACGATAAGAACGGTACCTAGTTGCGATTCGCCGGAGGTTTCCAACGCGCGTAGGTGTTGTTTGAAGTTCCCGATTAATGCTTCTAAGGCTTCGGATGTTTCCTGCGTTACTTTCCTGAAATATGTTATCGCGCGCCAACGATTCAAATTTATCGCGGACAATACAATTTTTCTTTAAGCGAAGCGAGGGCATTCGAGTAGTTGGCGTCTGTCGTGCCCAAAGATTGTATGCTCTGTGCAGCTATTACGGTTAAGGAGTCGCGGAGATAATGCAACTTTTGGACGGGCGTCACTTTTTCATTACGGTCAATCGTAGACATGAAGGTATCATGAAAGGATTCCCATTCCTCGATGGTGTCGTCGAACGTAGGCAAATGAATCTCCAGTAACTTTATTGATATCGACTCGGAACCAGTGCCTGATTCGCATTTTACGATGCTTCTCGTGCGCTTTCCAGGAGCTTTTTTTATCCGTATTGATAGATCGTAATGCTTATCTCGGCCCATTATCTCGTTCTCCCTCATCTAAATCTTTTAGTTCGCTTTGCATAATGTTGAACTAATTCCAAGCGTCGTTTAGATTACTTTCGGACATTACTAAGGCGGACTTCTCTTGTTTACCGGCTTGTTAGTATCGGTCAAGTCGTTTCGAGACGAGCGTGAGTCAGGCGAGTTGATGGCCTCGTCTCCGACGCACGGAGCTAAGTTTGGTCGCGTTTGCCACTGTTTGTGAGGCAGCGGAGTATGGGCTGACGATTGCTTCGCGAGATAGGCGATTCCTCTCGGAAGATACCTCGTTTTGTAGCGATATCGTAGTTGTTGGAATCGTTGGGTTAGACTCACGTGGAACTGTATGGTTGCGGATGTCACTGGCGTGCACTTTTCACTTGTCACGGAATCCGGCTCAAAGGACCATGAAAATTCGACCAGTAGCGAGGAGACGCGATCGCCATGAAGCACGTCGACGGGAGTCGTAAATTCCCGTTACGATTAGAATATTCGACGCCACGAACTGATCGATGCCCTTATTTCTTTTGGGATAATAGAGGTGATTGGGTTGGTATAATACTGCGGTTAACAGGTCGTAATATATATTTTATTTCCAACAACTGATCTCAGTGATTATTTAAATATTCGGAGATACTCGTGAGTTAGGCTACAATGTCGAATTGTAATTTCTTTTACAATCAGGTTTAAGTCTTCTCCTCGTAGGAGAAAACTCTTATTTCACTTCGAAATTGATCCTCCGTCTTGATGTCATTCGTGAGTGCTAGTCGTTTAAAGCGCCGATCTAACATGCTCATTTGACGAAGAATGGTGGCGCTGATAATTTCAGCATTAGGTAAGTTTTGCCACCTGGTCTTCGTTCTTCAATGGTCGTTCCCTGGATATCTTCATTAGCACCGAGGTTGCTGTCTCCTGGCCACCAAAGCGCGTAATGAAAAGTTCCTTAATTGTTGACCAGGTAATGTCTTCGTCGTTCAGTATTGGCGCAAGCCAATGCGCTGCCGGACCCTCTAGAGCCCGATTTAAGGCAGAAATAAATTCGTTTCCTCGAAAAGAATTTCCTTTCATCATCAGGTTGACATTTGTGCACCATGCAGGTGGGTCGGTGCCCGCGATGTCGGGGTTAAAACGTGGTAGCATTAAACTTCTAGGTTCCGCATTCGATTTTTGTTCTCGCGACTGATTTAACTCGCGCACGATGGCCATATGCTCTTGCATTGTTATGACCGGCACTGATCCCACTTCTGATATCGGGTTAGCATTATGATCAGGATTTGGGAGCGTGTAAGGAATCGTCACTTGCATTAGCCATCGTAGTTGTACAATAAAGGCAAAGTTTATTCGCAAGTATTGATATTACAGAGCTGGCAAGCAACCGCGGTGATTGGACACTAACAACAATGGTCTTAGGTTTGATAGGTTTTCAAGGAGATTCCTTCTTACGACTGGCATTATTGAAATCTCCTCCATCCTCTTCTGGGTAGGAGGACTAGTCTTCTTGTTCAGATTATCATTTCTCCGCACCGCTAACTTCACTATAAGGATCTCCGGTCGCTTCTTCCGAGGGAAAGCCCTAAGGCCGACGCTTCCCTGGTGGTTCCTATCCCAGTTGCTTGATAACTGTCTGAGCGAACCTGGGGCGGCACCACTCGCCAAACCGACGGGGCCTGGGGGCTCCGAAACCCCCTGAGCCGTAACTTTATTTTTACCTGGTCGTTCTATCCATATCAGTTAATAAAGTTGGAATAGTCCGGGGGCATAGCCGATTTCGTCACGAAGTCCTTCTTCCTTTCTCGTATCCATTTTCGTTGCCAAGGTCATCGTAGTATCAGTCCATCGAGTCTATCTATGTAATCATTACAGCCCTATCCTTTAATATTTAATTCCCTACGCTAACGTTATCCTAAATCCATTCGCTTTATCACATAGTTGTTTCATCATCTGCCCTTATTATAAGTTACATTCTAAAGGCGACATTTTACTATAAAGCGTTAGTCCATGTAACTCGCCATGTAACCATTCCGCCAGATGGCCCACTTAGCCTGTATGATCATATACCATCTCGTGTCAATAATACTTCACTAATTGCATGCAGATAGCACCACTCATTCATATATCAGCACTCACGCTGATATTAGCTAATATTCACATGCCTTAAAGAAGGGGCTTCCATACCAATATGGCGACCATTGGTGTGACACGTGCGCATCTCGTCACGTCGCTCAAACACTTACGAGTTCTCCACTTTCTACCTCTGCTGATGTCAGCCTTTGTATTTGCCGTTGCAATATCACATCAACCCACCGTTTACTCTCGTGATACGTAATCCCACTGAGCTCAATGAGTGTTCCACCCACATACTTAGCCATGTCGAAGCCATCCAAAGGCTAGTGTTACTGTGCTATCGTGAACCATCCTGTGCAACTGTATTTTTTATCCTACCTAATCCACGCCCATCATTGTCAAACAATATCAAACTATTATCGTTATTCAGGTAAAGGCAAATTATACAACGACTAAAGTCAAAATAAAAGATAATAAAAAGTAAAAAAAATAATAACGACTAACATAAAAACAAAACACCATAAACAGTCTTGGTATGATTGACTATCTGTATTCTGTCCCCTATAACCTAGCCTAAGGAAACAAATATAAACTTTAATTTAAATTGAAACTGTGTGAAACCTTGCCCAAACCTTTGATTTATTAATTTTACTTAGATGCTTCTTCAATAAGTATGATAATTTCATATGAACTATTTTATTCATATATTAAATTTTCCTATTAACTTATTACTTTTGGCTTTATCTAATGTATGCTACTAATTTCTTTTCCCTTTTTAGATTTGGAGACCACCAGCATATGCTAACACTCGCATATTATATTACTCTTTCTCTTACTTATTCACCGCTTTCCATCATAAACACAATTACTAAGGAGTCGTTATTGTTTCAAAAACTTTTATCCTAAACTGCAGTACTCAAGTTAATTTAACAGTTATTCATGTACGACTCATTATCGCCACACTTCATATTTCTCTGACTTTAATTACACTCAAAGCATCATAATCCTCGTCGCCTCCATATACATATACCCCCATATAAACTCAATACTATTCCATTCACACCCCCTTCTAATTCACCGTAACCCATGCATTTTAGCTTGCATTCTCACACGCATACATCATCGTACACTGTCAAACACCTGGCTAGCGAAAGCGACCCGCCAACACGTCCGTTCTCCATCGCGTCCCGAACCAGTCTTCAAGAGTTGAATACACCTGTGAAGGAAAATGAAGAAGACACCAACGAAACTGAATTGGACGAAAATGCAAACAATAGAAAAAAGAGCGATTGTGAAACTCACGAAGAAAAAGATACTGAAAATATGGAAATTGAAGCACAAAAAGAAAAAAACAGAAATTTCGACATTGAAGATCCTAGCACGTGGCCAATTGACAGAACACAACAAACAGTAAATTTAATAGTTCAGCATGGTCCTGTACCAGTTACTCAATTTAACTTCCCTAAGAACGAAAATAACAGGAGTTTTTCTGCAACTTATTTTATAAGAATACTGACGAATGGACAAAGGATGACACGAAGATGGGTAATTTATTCTAAATCGAAAGACAAGGTTTACTGTTTCGCTTGTAAATTATTTTCCACTACAGATATTTCATTGGGGGCAGACGGATTTTGCGATTGGTCTCATTTGACTCAGCGAATCAAAGTGTACGAACGATCTGCGGTACATTTACGAGCTATAAACAAGTGGCTTCGCACTGAACAAAATTTTCGTACTAGCAATCTACTTAATAAAGAGTGCGAAAAACTTTTAAGACTTGAAACGGCACGATACGAACAAGTTTTCCAAAGAATAACTGCTATTATTTTATATTTGGCGCAACATAATTCAGCTTTCCGAGGAAGTTCCGATACGTTGTACACACCGCACAATGGTAATCTTTTGGGTTTAATAAATTTGATTCTGTTCTAAATGATCATTTAAACAGAACAGCCATAAAAGGACATCATTATTTATCGCATTCAATTAAAAACGAATTAATAAGTGCAATGGCAAATAAACTACAAAAAATAATTATCGATGCAATAAGGAGAGCAAAATATTATTCCATTTTATTGGATTGTACACCAGATGTGAGCCATCAAGAGCAATTATCGGTTGTTCTTCGTTATGTCAACAGAACAGACGAGGAGGTTGAAATCAAGGAACATTTTATCAAATTTGGAATAGTTCACGACACAACAGGAAAAGGACTATCTGAAACTATCATGCTCATTCTGGATTAGTTGGGAATAAAAATATCCGACTATGGCGGACAAGGATATGATATCGGTGCCAATATGAGGGGAATATATCAAAGAGTACAAGCAAACATATTACGTGTAAATCTTAAAGATTTTTACATACCATGCGTTAGTCACAACTTGAATTTGTAATTGGGAGATATAGCAAAATCACCAACCCAAGTACTACATTTTTGGGTGTTTTACAAAAGATTTACACGATATTTGTAGCATGGATATCGCGTTGGGATGTTCTAAAAAAACACGTTGAAAAAATTACACCTAAGTCATTATCAGAATCTAGGTGGGGATGAGCCAAGAGAGATTTTCATCTCTGGCTGAATAGCCATTCCATCAATAGAGAGTGAAGTTGCAAACTCAATTTATTTTGATGATGTTATCAAAGATTTGGCGTCGAAAAAAGCGAGAAAAATTATTTAATATTATTATTGAATTGCATTATTATTTAATATTCATCTTATAAAAAATATATAATACGTGACAGCATCTGTAAATAAATAAGTCCTCGTTGTAAAATTTAAGCGTAGGATTAGAAGTTCAGGCCCCACAAAATTTTTTAACCCGGCCGCACAAAAGATCATGCCGGCATTCATGCTCGTCTTTTCTTAATACATTCTCAATCAGGTTGCCCACTCAATTTTCTTTATATCGAGCGTTACCAACACGCAAATCTGTCCTTTCTTCTTACAACAGTAAGCAATTTTCATAACTTCCGTTATTTCTGCGTTTGCCACGATGCTGCGTTTCCGCCGAAAGCCATATCAGTTCCTATGGAACGGATCCATACCCATGCATCTCTCCATCAGCAGTTTTAAGCATTTTTCCCATACTTTGACTAGTGCTGGTAGTATGCTGATGGGTCTATATGCACTGCGGGTCAACCCAACCTTCTTTTTGTTCGCGAGGAGGGGAAAATACATTACGCGTACCCAGTGACCCACGTCACCGGGTTATGTGGGACTCGGCTGATGGTAACGCCATACCCACTAAACCCCCCCCTCTTCCCGAGCCTTCGTAGTAGCGAAATGTCTAGCCGGAATCGCGAAATAAGCATTACTTCGATGAGACCCACGGTGCATCAACTCCTTGTATAGCTAAGCTCGCAACATTCTCTTCAGTGATTGCGCCTCGCAATCACATTTTCCCTTCTCCATTTATCCCGATTATTAGCAATTTTCTGGGGTTGCCTGGACTTCATCATCATCCCACAAAATTTTCAGCGCTGTCCCCAGATATGGTCGTTGGCCGAGACTAGTGCGATTATGTTGTTCACAGAGGATATATCTAGGACACTGGGCTCGCATCACAATTCCAGCACTTGTTGTCAGCTTCTTTGTTGATTCTGACTCTGTTGTTGTCAAAGATCCCATGCCCAGTCATCATCTTCTGCATGGTGAACTGGTCTATACTTCTGTTCCTCTTCAGAAAGGTGGCTGCATCATAAATCAGCCTCCTTGTCCAGTTATCGTTGTTATAACTGAACCATTTCGTTCTCCACTCCTCCACAGCTTCCTCTTCATGCAGCTTGAGCGAATCGATTATCACCTCCGGATCCTCGAGGTCAGGTCCGAATAATTTCTTGGTCGCATATACTCTACCACGCCACCATATCCTGATATGAATGGGCATGGTCCCCGTCAGCACGCACAGCGCCGCGTGCGAGACTGTCCTGTAGGTCGCCGATGTACTTATTAGGGCTTCTCTGAGCCCATGGTGTGTCAGAAATCAGGATATACGCAAAGACTTAAAAATACCAACGGTCAAAGAAGAAATCGACAGGTACGCAGAAAAATATTTACCAAATGTCCAGCTGGACAAATTGTAAAGTAAAAATTAAATAATAAAAAAACATTGCGAGCAAAGGTTTATTGTTATTGTTATTGTTATTGTTATTGTTATTGTTATTGTTATTGTTATTGTTATTGTTATTATAATAGCCGCATAGGTAGCCGCATCCACAGCTACAACGACTCCACCGATATTATTCATCTTACGTTTTTAACATCGATCATCTTACCGTTAGGTAACAAACACATGGTATTATCGCGTACGTAGTTACTGATGTAAGCTCTAATCATTGTAGTATCGGAAAAGGGGGATATAGGCGTACTCTAGATATTTAGATTAGAGCCTAAGGAATAAACTAAGAGGCTTAAGAGTGATGGGAAAGAGAGAAAGAGAGAGAGAGTGTGTGTGTAAGTGAGAGAGTATGCTTTGGTGACGTTAAAACTAAATGAGTGAAGGAGTGGGAGAAGAGTGCGAGGGTTGAGGGTCAGCATTCTTTGACCTGGGTGGCAGAAGCTGTGAACCGAGTGTTAGTATACGACGTACGGAGATATTGTAGTCAGTTTTTGTATTCGGTATCGCTTGTTAACATAGAATTAAACTTCATTTAAATACAACATCAATCCTTGTCCTTACTCTAGAAGAACCAACACATCCAAAGATACTACATCACGATGTTATGATCTTCTGGTGCCGTAGCGTCCTTCATCTTCCTTCCCCTTGCGTCGGACGTTCCGTCCTCCTCCGACATAGAGCATTATCGGAAACAATTTGCAACTGCGAATACGTTTTTCTCCTCTCGAATCGAATGACACAGCAATCTTGTCGATCGATATTTCGTCAACTGCTATTTCAACGATCGAGAGAACGTTTTATTTATAACTATTATACCAGCTTCACAAAGCTCCTCGAGTATTAACATGATCTCGTTATCATCCGTTTTATCTAATATGATCCAATAATATGATAGTTTGATAAATAACTACTACCAATTGATCATTGAATAAGAAAGATTTATTATCTTGAAGTAAATAATAAATCAACAACATCGACGTACCATGCTTCTCACAAGTGTTGTTTGTGTTTGACCCGATCGACATACGACGTCTCGCACACATGTTGTTTATGTTTGGTCCGATCGACGTACCACGTCTCTCGCACGATATTGTAGGTTAAGGAATTAGCAATCAGCGGCGCTATAACGCGTTTGTATTTATATCCTTTGTTACCTATCATAGAAATGATCCAGGAATTATCAGGCTTATGCGCTTTCGAGGCAACTAAATTCTATGTTATATACATATATTGTTGCTATGTATTTGACTGTTGTATGTATGTGACTGTGCTTGTCTGTTACGCGGATGCCGGTACTTTTGCTGTCAACATGGCGAGCAAAGGTTGGAAAAGTTTTCGATCGTCGTGTCCGTATTCACATGATCGCGATATACGTGACGTAGATTCGCATCGTCGTGCTTCAACAAAATCAAAAGGTTGGCCTTATCATGGATCATATACTCCAGTCTCGATACTCCCGTCAACGATCGAAATCTGTAAAAACAGTCTATCCATCGCGAAGTATTCCCTCCTAAGGTTCAGTTCATCGCAGATGGCGTCACTGAATGTGATGATTGGCTAGCTTCGACAAGTGGAATCACCTCCGTATTGTCTGAAAAGGAGAATTAACTCGTAATCGCATGATCGATCACACTACGTAGCGTTTAACCCCTTAACCTACAACGTCGAGCCAGATTTGTGGTACGTCTTTCGGGTCAAACATAAAAAACACGAGCTAGACTCGTGATTCGTTCTTCGGGCTAAGCGTAAGAAACTCGAACCAGACTCGTGGTAAATCCTTCGGACTACATGCGACAAACATTTCTTTTTGCTTGGCCGTATTCTGACGTCCAAATTTTTTTCTTGAAAAATATTAGAAAGATACCCTTAAAAATTCCACGTTTGATTGACTCTGCCGACGGTTACGGCACGCGTTGTTGGAATTTAAATCGTAAGGCAAAGGGTTAAGAACTATTTAACAACTACGTTAACTGCTACGGACGAGTTCAGTTTCAACATGATTTTTATGGTCTTTAATTGTCGGAGTCTATCTATACGATTTGGCTTTCAAACAGTTGAAATATGCATGTACATGTACAGATGTATAACAGTGTAGTGGCACAATTATTAATTATTATTATGTATATAATAAGTATTTGTAGCTGTAACGAAATAGCCTCATTCTATAATTTTCTTCATAATTCTTTTTCAATGCTTATCCTTCTTTAGCATTATCTTCCCACATTTCAATGAAAATTATAATTCTTATTTATGCATTCATGTGTGATAAAGTAACAAGACAGATTCTTCTATTAATAAAGGAATATACTTTTGTACTTCCTTTGACGACATTTTTCATGTGAATTATAATTTTCATGTTATATAACATAAAAAAGGATGTAGCAAGAATGACTTTTAAAAAAGAATCTGGTTGTAATAAATTCTTGATTGATTCTGAATTGTAACAATTTTCTTTCTTGATTAAAAAAATCGCGGAGAAGAAAAATTCGGGTTACTAGGAACAATTAGTGCATATTTTCGTCACATATATTTATTTATTAATCAAAGTAATTGAATTCAATTTTTGCTGATATTTGACTGGCGTAGAAACGCACGTTTCTTGGGCGTTATGTATATGACGTCACTTTAATCCTTGTACAAGGTTAGGTGCGATCGAATCACTGAGCCTTCTCAATATGGTCTGACTTTAAGGGGAAATACACGTCACGTATGCCCTACTGTTCGTGCGCAGAATAGCAGGATAGTTTGCTACGAAGAAAAGAGAAGTTACGATTTTCGATAACAGCGCCACATGGTTGAAATCGCTTAAACTCTATGTGGCTGCTGTTCGATCGAAGCAGTCCTTTGTATGATTCGATCGCGGTAGGACTTGTAAATCGCTCATGCGAAATAATTAATTTGCGAGTTAATAATTTGCGTTCGGATGAGTAAAACTGTTATCTTCGAATTAACTGTATCGTTTGTATCGTTCATTATATCGCACAAACAATCATGTTCGTTGTTTATTCATTCTTTTTTCATTCAACTTCATTTGGTCTTATCTCGATAAAGATTCCCATTATTTTGTTCGTCACATGGAATCAACGCAGCATCCTCATTGTCCTTCGTGTAAGTGTAAATTATCTCGAATTTGAAAAGACAGTTGGATTCTCGAATAACGTTATTTCTTTTGCATTAGATTCTCCACTGGGAAATTTCACCTCGGACAATTGAGTAGAGTGCTGCCTAACCTCAAGGAAAAAAGCAAGCAACTCTCAACTCCCTATGTAGAGGTCCAGGATGGATCTTTTAGGTCAAGACTAGCCATCATGAAGCCGATTATCCTCTTTCCTGCTTACATCAGAGAGGTTGTAAAGGAAACAGAACTGTATGACGAAGAAGTTGTCCAGAGTGAGTACTTATGCCATACTTTAGTATGCCAATAACAAATCGGATAACTCGCACAATGCAATAAAGCTTCCGTTACAAAAACTGCCGACGAAATTCCGCGAAGATTTTGAAGATTTGAAGATGCAAACACATCGCGGATTTATTCGAAACGCCAATGATAGAATACGAATCTATAAGGAACAAAATGCATTTACAGTATTTGATCATGTCTCACGAGAATGAAGTATTTGCGATAGCTTCTGACCTCAGTGTGACGATAATTTTAAAATCGCATGGAAAACGTTGAAGGAGAAATACGAAAACGAAGGAGTCCTGCTTCCTTCGCTGTTAAGTTGTGTAGGCTGTTCAGGCTGATTACACCAAGTTCAAACAAACGTCAGCTTCATTGCGCAGCTTTGATTGTAAAGTGAACGAGGCAAGTCCGATCTTAATTCACTTATTCATGCGGAGATTTGACGCGGAGTTAGATGAGGAATAGATGCGCATGGAAACTATGGAATATCCTACGTGCGAATAACTAGAAGAGTTTCTAGTCGTCGTTGAACAGAAAAAAAGCAAAAGATCTTTCACTGTCAAAAAAACCAGCAGAAACGCTGAAGAAACACCACGAGCACAATTATGTCCGGTTTGTCGTACATGTCACCTGGTCTTTAAGGCGTTGCCTTCTGCGTTATCAAAGCGGGGCAGCGTTGTATTGACTATTTCATGAACCGTTACAATGTTAGAAAGTGTACGGGTAAGCGGACCTGTCGCGTATGTGGTGCAAGGATCATACCTTGTTGCACTAGAGGATAGTGGTAAAAAATACCACAAAAGCCAGGCAGGGCCACTTTTCTAAAAAAGGAAAGGTTTCGAGCAAACAATTCGTTGTGATTTCATCGCCGCCGGAAAAGAAGGAAAAAGAAGATATGGCCTCACCTCTGGTCACCTTCACTCCGACGAAGAATGTCTCGATGAACGTTAATAAGACGTCGATTGATTCAAGGAATATGGTCGCTTCTCGTAAGGGTTTCGTTCGTTTGCGCCACGAATGCCATGTGAATACCCCGGTATCGTTATGGTACTATGTTAATATTAAAAACGATGTTTTCGAACATCGTGTTAATTATAAAGATAGCGGATTATCATCGTTTGAGGGAAGTGATCTCCATAGTGCACCCAAACTCCGCATCGAATCGTCATATCGAAGTATTGATAGTCGGAATGACTTTGGCGCAGTAGAGGCTTCGTTTTAACCGTGTTCGGTTGAATTCCTCCCAGGCGACTGGTCAACCACTTGCCAGAACCTGCATCCACGTGAGTTTTTGTAGCACATCGGATACGCGTAACATAACCATCTGTCAATTCTAGGAAATGCAATCGATTTCCGCGGAATCCCTTTTTATTTGTGAGGATGAGGAAAAAGTCAGGCATTTCTCGGGCACCTGGAAGCAAAATGCGACTGGTCGTTTCTTCATTAAGTTTTCTCTTAATAGATCAAATCCGGATTTCGCCGTTAACGCGAATTTTCGCGAAAATTTGGCAACGATGAGTGATTTCGACGCGAGGAATTCGTAATTCATTTTTACTCGTAATTACTCGACCAATATAGTCCAACTCACGCTCGTTCAGTTTTTGATAAGTTGAAACCATTTCTCGCAGTATGGATCGACGTTGTGACACAAGTCGAATACGTCTTTAAGACGATAACAGTTCCACAAACGTGTCGAAATTTTCGACGCCGTATTAGCGCAGCCGCGAATCTTGTTTGTTATTAGTTTCGTTAATGACAGGTCCGGCAGAACGAGGGAACAGAGTCTATAGTTTCTTTCAGTGAAAAAGTTAGGATTTCGATCTAAGAAGTGAATCGGTGCGAGGTCGGGGGTGTGTGCGCATTTTCTTCAAACGGCACCTTGGTCGCAATGAATTTCACTGTGTTTCCATACGGGATATTTAATGCGGAGACTTTTGAATTCGTTGCGCATTTGTTCCAGATAGATTAGCGCATTTTGACTTTTTGCCACTTCTTTTTCGAATTGTTAACGTTCCTGATCGAAGCCGTGCTACTCCTCGCAGAGTCTTCTCTCTTTTTCCATTAATTGCTGCTGGGGTATCAAAATACCGTTTGGCTCGCAGCTGTGTCGGAGGAATGTTTCTTTTCATTGTAATAAATTTCAAGTAAGCATAATGCAAGATATCATTTACCAAACAAATATAACTGTTATATATGGGAAGAGAACTACGCTTGTTTGTTTTGAAGCTTCGGGAGCGCGCAGGGCATAATATCGTCAGGTGAAAACGCATGGTTCCCTTCTTCAGCGATCGTCTTCTTTCTATTGTTCTCCACTAATTATACTTCTAGCAATAGCTAGGTAACGAGTAACATTTGACTATAGTCAAGCATATATGTTACACTGTTGCCATTCTCATATATCATTGCGAGCGCTGATTCCATGTTAAATGGACAACCCTGCGTGCTCTAAACTACATGTACCCATAACGCGTATGTGTAAGCTGCCAGTTGACTAAAGATCAACTGTAAAGGCACGGGAAATGATACGCATAACAATACGCATCGAGTATGTTGAGTATGCAGACTTGTTAGTTGGATCGTTCAGGCTCGGTGCGTAATAGTTCGAGGTTTTTTAATGTTTCTTTGTAACTTCTCGTCGCGAACAAGCGCGAGTTCTTCGTATTGAACGCATTTATCGTACGCGTGATTAGTCTGCAGCACATTCGTGCAACAAATCCCAACTTCAATCGTATATTAAATTTTCGAAAGAAAACGTATATCCGATCTGAAGAGGTTCCAAAGTTACTAGAAACACACGAGCTAAAATGATTTACTGGTTTTACTTATCAACGGAAAAACTCGTGTGCTTTGTACGTAAAGGGGAAGATCACCTCGCGAAGTAGCGGAAAAGCGTAGATACTCGCCCAAAACATATCGCTAGCACAAACAGCACAAAAACATTTCATGTATGTACGAAAGACATTCGTGCCGAACATTCTGTGCTGAACATTGGGAGGATGTTCTGAAAAGGTTCATGCCATCTGTATATCCTCGTTATGCTCTTTAAATGTTGTAAGAAGGTCCCATTTCTAAAACGGGGTGTCCTGAAAACGTACTGCATCAACAATGTTCAGAATATTTTCCGAATGCCCGAAAGTAATATTTTTTACGCTTTTACATGTTTACAGAGATTTTAAACACCCTGTGATAATGTTTTCGGCGGCTTATAACAAACGGTTTCCGAATGTTTAAAATTACTGAAAAAAACGACTTCTGTACTTTTTCAGAATGGTGTAATAATCTAATACGGTACGACAGATTTTTTTAGGAAAGTGGTGTTTGTATATATAAGAATAAATAAATATAAATGCCAGTTATTATAAATTATATACTATAATTACTAATTACTAATTATATATATAATAATAACATTAATATATAATGTATATATAATATATAATAATAAAAAAAATAACTACAAATACGTATATTTCAATAAATTACATTTACTTGTAATTCTATACCGTCTATCAATGTGTTATCTGACACCGACTTTTTGCGATTAAAATATAAAAAAATGATTGCACTGCCACTTTTCGAATCTAAAATTCCTAGTGTAAAAAATGAAATGTTAGAATTCACAAGGAAATAGCAAGCAAAAATTGAGAAGGTTCCAAAAGTGGTAGATATATTAATTTGTATAGCTTAATCATTATCATTAGTCATGGCTTAAAGCAGATGACAATATCCAGTTTGCAGGTTTTTTAACATACAGAAAGGATAAAGCTCAACCGCGCGCGCCACAGCGAACTGTACGTTTCTCACCGCAGTGGACAAGCCAACCTATACGCTGTCCACCGCGCAATTTTCCAAGTATCGAGGACTAATGTTCACTAATTACAAAACAAAAAAGTCTAAAAATTATTTAAGTGGTCAATTATATTTGGCGGTAATTTGCGGCTTTGCTTAACGATTTCACATATTGTTTATACAAAACATCAAATTAAAAGCATATATTAAAAGTATAAAGAAATACAGATAAAATTAACAACATTAAAGATGAATAAAGATAAATAACACGACTTGAACGTGAAATTAAAAGTTTATAATGCATTTTAATATTTCTTACGTTTGACTATAACTTTATTTAGTCATAACTGATAGTGTAAACTTTTATTAAATATAACATCTCTACATAATTTCTCTTTATAACAGGTTCAAGAGAAATGAATAGTGCATATACGAACTATGTAAATGTAATTAAATGAATAATTACAAATACTCATAGACATAAAAGGCAAACACTTATATATTATTAAAATATCCCTTTCATATACTAATGTCCATTCATATATTAATTCATATATTAATATCTAATAAAATTAAAATATCCTTTATTTATACAAATGCGTATGTCTTCTTGAAAGTTAAAAAGTGCCTAAATCTCATTTCGAAAAAGTGTAAACTCTAACCGATCCGTGAGTTCCGGTCGTTGTGAGGATGGTAGCTATCACACAATATTAATGTCTTTTTACATATTACGACGACCGAGTTGAAAAAAACTAATTCAAATCCGACACGAATGATCAATGTCTTCATTTTGACATGACAAGGTTTGCGTTTGTGTAGATTTAAATGGCGGATTAAATGTAGATTTAAATGTAGATTTAGATGTAAATTTAAATGGCAAACAAAATATTTTTGCCCAACTTTCGAACCAAATCACGTTTTACAGCCTCGCATTTATCTGCCTACTATATTCATAGTCTATAAATGTATGTATTATGTACTGAAATTAAAATTTAATCTTAATTATGTAAGGAAATTGACTTAGTTCGCAGATTTCTATAAGGAACGCAATTAAATTTCTGCGTCATAAATCTTATACTTTGTTCAACGTTATTTACATGATATATATGTATATGTGTGCGTCAAAAATAAATGTATATCTATATTATCTTTTTTGCTAATGGTTTAAATGTGAATATGGAAAAAAAGAGCGTGGAATAACCTGACAAGCCCATACGTGGAATTCCATAGTTGCAGGTAGTCTTTCATATTTTATGTTTCACTTTTTCCCACAATTTAACAATAAAATTAAAGAAATGTTTTTAACGAATCACAATTTTCGTTAGAATCGTTTGTCTTTTTCTTTACAATTTAGTGATTTATATTTAAGGTCCGACACCATGTGAATAAATTCAACGATGGAAAGTTGTGAAAAAAAACTAAATATTACATATTGAAAATGGAAGCCCTATTGGCCAATTCTATTGATGTCGATTGCACGTAGTTACCGTCACGGTCATATAAACAGCTCTTGAAATTTGTACGCCGAAAGCATAGAGGAAACCGTTCGAAAATTAAGTCGCGAAAAATCAACACGGAAGACAAGAAGGTTTCAAACAGACACAGGGACATTCTATTCATTTCTGTCCGTCTCGCAAGCATGAGAGCAAAACTATAGAATCGTTCTATGCTCTCCATTGACGATGATTTTTGATTATGTTGCGAAGCTCAACATTTTGAACAACTTTTTCTTTCATATGTAATTGACGGTCATCCATCGTTATCGAGATATTTGCAAAAACATATCGGTACCACTACACAGTGAATTGTGCCTATTGTGCGTGCGCGGCAACGTACGTGTTTAGCCTTGCGTAGGCAGTGTTGTGCCAACCGAATCTTAGCTCTTTTTTTGTGTTCATAGTATATATAAACAAAAGTCATTGTTAAAACATGTCCTCGGTGACTTTGTGTTGTCATATATTGCAATTTAATGCAATCATATATGAATTTGTTAAAATTTGAACCATATAGATATAGACGAGTTGAAATGTTTTAGCATCAATCATTGTCAAGCATTGTCAAACTAGAAGCATTGTACGTCATCTTGTGCAGCCTTTAGAAAGGTCAAAATATATTTAATATGTTGTTTAGTACGTAAATGAGTGACCTTGACCGCTTTTGTATATGTGGCTAAACAAAATATAAATAAAATAGAAATTATTTTATATTCTTAGCGCATTTCGAAGTCGGTAATATCTTCTTGGGAAAACGTTTTATTTCACATTTTTTAATATAACGATGAATATTTCACAGCCAACGTAAAATAACTTTTATTATCATTGAGAAGGCGGTAATTTATTTCTATGTATTTATTATTTATCTCCATTCTTAATTCTTATTAGTGAATAAATATTGCCTAGGCTGCTGCTTTGAACGAAACACAGGAAAAAGTACTTGTGGAAAGCTGCTGGATTCAATAACATTAGCTGAATTATATTGCAATGAAACTGCATTCTATGACACTATCACGTGCCTGAATTGTTAGAATAATTACCCCTGACTATTTTCCAAAGATACGTTTGCAATTTGATAGAGTCATATTTTTCTGCAGAAATTTATAAACGGCGTATTAGATTGGACGTGGGCTAATAGTAATACGGCTGGCAAGGTCGTCGTATTGAACTCCACTCTATTTTTATTTATGGGATCATATTATAGATTTAATGTTACGAAACCATAGATGAATCGAGATATAATGTAGAGACGTTTAACCGCTTGCCTTACGATTTAAGTTCCAATAGCGCGAGTCATAAACAACAAACATGGTCGGTCACACGTCGAACCGTTTCACAGTTTGGCTGAGCGTTCAAAGTTGTGCAAATCGCACCGTTCTTTTGATGTGTAAGGTACAACTAATTTTATTTTACAAAATGTTTGATAGATAATTACTACCAATTGATCATTGAACAAGAAAGATTTATTATCTTGAAGTAAATAATAAATCAACAACGTCGACGTACCACGTCTCTCATACGATATTGTAGGTTAAGTGCAGGTAAGTGCAGACTCGAAGCATATTATTATCATTTCACGCTTTTATAATCCGTCGAGCAACACCTTGTTCGGGACAGAATGGAAAACGCGTTCTGAGGTACGTTTCAACTAAATAAATGTATCTTTGAGACTTAATATAATAATCCAATCCATTTCAACCGTTAATTACAGATAAGGAAAGTGTATCTGAGTATGAAGAAATCCGTTCATCAAACTCCAATTGCAGGAATTTCATAATTAAGCGAAGCCTCGCATCAAAAATTGTCTTTCTACATAGTCGACTTACGTTTACGCGAGAAGTGACACCATTTCGGCTTGCACCACGTTTTTCGGTACATGCTGAATGTTAGAGTAAGTTAATACAAATTATCACTTGAAATAACTTACTATCCATTGACTTTACTAAAAAATGTTTGAGATGAAATTTATTGTATTGGAGGATACTGATCAAAAGTACATGTCTTGATTTTTCTATGAATTACATTTGTTTCAGATAACAATGTGACCTTGAATTTTTAAATGATACTCTATATTTTTTTAAGTACTATATTGTAGCCGCTAAGGAGACGGTTCAATGACCTTCGACCGTTGGGTAACTTTCAGTTGTCCTTGAATATCACGAGATGAAGATTTGTAGAGAACATGGAGTCAATCTAAGGTATGCATTTTTCATTTACTCTCCATAAATTTTTTGTTTCGTTGTGAAAGTCAAGGTCAGCTGAAAATTATCTTGCGTTAGAGTTATTACGTGGTCGAAGTATTTTAGTGCACCAACACATAGTTAGTTGTTAATGTTAATTTATATTACATGCCCGATGTAAACTCACTGCTTCTCGTATATTAACGAAGATCAAGGTCCTTTCTAATTCCTAACACGTCGAGTCATGCTCACACTATATGCTGTGTATCGTCGACATAAGACTGTCTTTCTTCTACCTTATTATAAGTCGTTAAATACGTCATTTCAGCGACTACAATATAGTACTAGAGAAAGGTCATTCAAAAAGCAACTTCATATTGAGACTCCAGAAAATTCAATTCATAAAATATTCAGACTATATACTTTTGATCAGTCCTTTCGAATTTTGTTCCAAACACTTTTTTAATTAAATCAATATCAAGATAATGAGTTATTCCAAAGTGGTCGATTCGTGAAACAATCCATCATCGTTAAATTATTTTTTCTTTGGTAAGCATCATCTAGAGGTTTTTTTAAAGAAAATAAGACATATAGAAATCTAAAGTACAATATTCTTTAATATTCGGTTTACTAATTTATTTTTCATTATTAAATTATAGATATGTGGCGGCACTCAACAGCGACTACCACCGACACCACTCGACACCAACTAACAACCGGAGGACGATAACGCAGTGGTTAGCGCCTCAGGTTACGAACGTTCGGGACCCACGTTCGAATCCCGGCGCCCGTAGTCCGATTTTTCTTTCACGCCTCTAAATTAAGAAGAAAAGCAGTTGTACCCCAGCAGCGCTATTTACACCAGTGACGAGAACATATCTCGGCATCTACACACCCCAGCCAGCAGCAGCAGCTATCACCATAACTATCTACACCGCAGATATTAGGTTGGAAGTCTTGGTGTAAAGTTCTTGTGAATTAATACAATGTATGCAGAATTTAATGGGATCGAAGCCATTGAAAAATTAAGGAAGGAGAATTCCATAGAGGGATTCTATGCCGGAACTGGAATTCTTATAACTAGGGCGTCTGGTTTCGTAGGGAAAGCACTTCTGAAGAAACTGTCACGCGTATGTTCAAGCGTCACCGCTGTTTTTCTATTGCCCCGTCCAAAATGTAACCAAACAGTCGAAGAATGATTTGAGAAGCTATTAGATGATCCCGTTCGTAAATAATGTTTTACTTGCTTACAACATTTAAGCCACTTAGAAGTCATATTGAATAACTTTACTTTTTATTAATTTCTTAATTTTATTACATAAATCTATGATTAACGATCGATTCTCAAGAAACAAATAACTTATTTTCATTAGTTCATTTATTGCATGAAGATTATATAAATAATAGTTAATTTTTAAGTAAATATCAACGACAATGTGAATAACGTCATTACTTTAACGTCCTTTTCCATTTATGAAGTTGATCGACCAATGTAGCTTTTGAGCTCATAAATTTACGGCCTGTGGCAGCTATATTGATTAAATTTGAAACATATCTGGAAATGCATAAAGTTACAAGTCAAATAGTGCAAAAATATACTTAACATATTGCTGACTGGTTATATTAAATATAAAACTAGCAACTTAACTTTGTACATAAAAACACGAATTTATTTCTGACCGATCAACAATGTGTTAGTAGAAAATTATTATACTTATTAATATTGTATATTGGGAATTGAACTTATACCTTTTCTTCCTTAGGTTTTTAATGATGTCAGAACAATGCACCCCTCAGTTCTGAGGAAAGATCACCCCATAAGAGGTAACCTAAGTTTGTCACATATATAGGTCTTTTGCAAGAAGACAAAAATAAATCGATAGAGAATGTGAACATAGTGTTCTACATGGCGACCACTGTGAGTTTCAACCAACCGCTGGATGTAGTCATCAACATAAATACGAAAGGTGCTGCTCGTATCATGAAATTGTGCAAAGAATTAAAGCATGTAATTAATGTGATCTACGTTAGCACAGCTTACAGCAATGCGAATTTACGAGAGACAGAGGGAAAAGTTTACACGTAAGAATAAATTATACTTGAACGTTGTTTCTTAACCAATTCTTAAATAAATATCGTACATAGTTCTACTTTTAGATATCAATAAATGATGCAAGTAATATATAGCTTAGTATAATTTGTTAGTTTAATTATCTAATTAACATATACAAATGTTCATTGAAATAAAAAATACTCGTCAAAATAAGCGTAGGTTTAAGAGATCTTATACAGAAAATAATCAGTGATGAAGACCTGTTAAAAAATTAAGTATTGAAATAACATTTTTTCTGGAACTTCTTTTTATTAACCTTTGCAAATTTCTTGTGCTCGTTAGATTGAATGATTAACTCTTATTCTCGATACACGTACATGATAACAACTACACGCGAATATTTATGTAAATGCGTATTTTCATATGAATAGACACGATTTGGCAATAGAATTTAATCAGAAATATGTTCGATTACTAAATATTGTTACGCGTATTCTGTGCATTTTTGCATTCTGAAGCTTTTAATGCATAAAAATTCGCAATTTATTAATAACTACAATGTGACAAATATGTTATATGTATTATTCATGATTTTGTAGCACAAGTTTCGAATACGACAAGTTTCGAACTACACTAATACCACAGCCCAACAAAGATCCAAGCATAGTGGAGAACTGGCGACCAATTACTATCGGCTCAGTCCTATCCTCAGTCCATCCCTGCCTGGCGAGAAAAGGCGTTCCGACCCCTATAATAGACATAATATTGGAAATGTGTAAAAATGTCAAAACAATTATCAAAGCGAAAGACAATATAGGGGTCAAAGTGGAAGTCCTTAGAGGAGTTAAGCAAGGAGATCCATTGTCACCATTACTATTTAATCTGTGCTTCGAGCCGCTTTTAGAGGAAATAAATAAAAATACCGGTGGCATAAAGATAAACGAAGGGCATAAGATTCCTGTACTGGCCTTCGCCGACGACATCGTCTTGCTCGGTGAAGACGAGAGGGAAGCACAGTGTCAAGTGGACGAGCTTCACAGATACCTCAAGAAACTGGGCATGAAAATATCAGCTGAAAAAAGTCGGACATTCCAGGTGATCACAAAGAAAGACACCTGGTTTATAAAAGACCTGGATGTAAAAATGGGGAACTTTAAAATACCGGGAATTGACCCAGAAGAAGCCTTCAGATATCTCGGTGCTAAAATAGGGCCTTGGAAAGGCGTCCACTGTGGCATAATTGTGCCTGAAATTATGAGCATGGTGAGAAGAGTCAGAAAGCTCCCCTTAAAGCCATGACAGAAGATTGAATTAGAAGATTGAAAAAATCTATAGATCCAGTGGCAGCAAGTCTAGTCGGCGAGGACACAGATAGTAAACTGAAAAAGATTGCTAACACTCTTAGAATTAACTGGCCGGCCACTTCCGAGGACATAGAAAAGGCCAGCAAGGAATTAAAAGGGGAACACGTGAGACAATGCGCCGAACTTCGAAGTCAGGGCCAAGGAGTGGCCGACTTCGCAAAAGAAAAACTTGGCAACGTGTGGCTAAGGAAGTACAACCTGCTAAAGCCCTCCCGCTTCATCGATGCCTTGAGATTCCGCACTAACACCTTTGGCACCAAGACATGTCCTAGGGTTATGCCAATATACGAAGGGCCTTCGGATCAAGAGGCACGATGAGGTAAAATCCCTCCTGGCAAATAAACTAAGAGAACTGAACGAGGTGTTTGTCGGGCCTACAATAAGGGTAGGGTGTAATCAATATAAACCGGACCTCGTAGTCAAAAACGAGGAACGGATTCTCGTAGTCGACGTAACAGTCTGCTACGAGAACAGAGATTACCTCCAAAGAGCTTACCAAGAAACGGTCGACAAATACCGCCCATATTTAAGCCATTTAAAGTCGGTGTATGGCCAGGAGGAGGGGGCTAGATTGCCGGTTGTACTCGAAAGTATGGAGCCTCTTATGAGGTTCCACAGGTAGATATATGCTACAAACTAGATATAGAGACGATTAAACTACTGGAAGAAAGAATTTAAAGATTCATCCACATACATACACATTTACCAAGAATGTAGCAGAACAGATTATACGCAGCCATACCCAAGGTTTGCCAGTTATGATAGTGCGACCAAGTGTAGTTGGTCCCTTGCTGCAAGAACCGAGTTCTGGTTGAATGGACAAACCCACTCTACATACAGGTATTTCTATAGATGTTTACAATGATAATTTTTCATCATTTCATTTTCCATTTATATAGGAGAGTCTAATTCTATTCGAGTGATTTCGAATATTGTATGTCATTCGTATCATAGCAACTTAGCTGTCTCCAACTTTCATAAGGGAGAAACTAATCAGTAATAAAATACGACAAATTTTCAGTCGCACATTCAAAATGTTACAAATGTGAAAATACACTTTTTGTACATTTCCATGTAAAAATTGAAACATGATGTTGTTCTTTATTTATTTCTTTGTTTATTTTTGGGTATGTGAGCCTTTAATATAGTTAGAAGCAATCAGTTGTAGGCTAAAATGCGCTATATACAGGGCGTTCGGCTACAGGGATAAAAAATTTGAGCGGTGATTCTTGAAACTAAACTAAGATGAAAATAAAAAATTAAAGAATTGCGTTTTCGGCTTTGTTTTCTAGTTACTGACAATTAAAAATCGGCCGAAATATTCTTGTGCGCCAACACACCTCCTTACAAGAAGTGAAGTAGATCAGACTAAGAAATGAAGTGCACAAGGATCCTCAAATCGAACGACACATGGGCATGACATTCGCCTTGACATGAGCTTTTTGAAAGGATTGTTGCATATACTTATTGAGAGAACGAACAGATTATTCGCCAGATGTGTTCAAAAATGGATGGAACTGTCTTACAAGGACGGTGTCAACGCGATAAATATAATTTTTCATTTGGCTCTACATTTGTATTAGTATAGATTATTTCATAAAACGTAATCGACACGATAATATGCGTTGCGTGGAACGTCACGCTACATTTTGATAATAATGTCTAAGTTTGCAACTGTATCTGTCCCACTTACCCAGTCAAGTAATATTTACTACAAAATATAGTAAAATGATAGAAAGTGGGCTTCTCAACTGATACAACTTTTAAACGTGATAAATCGAATAATATGAGCGAATAAAGGCGAAAACTGGAGCATAATGCCAATAGGTTTATTATTTTGCATAGGACAAATATCAAAATCTGTGACGAGGATATACTACTATACAATAACAATCATCAATTTTTAAATGCTTATATTCAACTGAATATAATTTAAGAAGTATAAGCTTCTTTTTGAGTAACTTTCGAATCGTAATCGTAACAGGCCTTGGACGAAATGCATTTTACTCAGGATTCTTCTCTCTACAACATATCCGAAAATCAGCGGAATCGGTATTGAAGCCCTTTTTCTATAATTTTTCCCAGAATTTACTCAATCCATGTAATTGTTAGAGTATCCTAAAATATGTGGTTTATTTAAGTGATGGGATCACTGGCAACGCCAATAAGTGAAGAGCATTCCATGTTAATTAAAGTACAAAAGATTATTACTAATTATTACAAAGAGTGAAACTTATAAAAAATCTATTGAGAGCAAAAATAAATAAACAGCCAGACATTTTATGCAAACGTCAGTACATAGGATTAATTTATTCTAGTTATGGTAGATGCAGCATTCTATTGTCCACAATTAGATATATCATAAAGGATTAGTTTTCACACAAAAATATTTTACGACAGAATACTATGAGTTTTAAATATTACTAGTTTCTGTGTTGGGACGAATTTCTTATCGCCTTCCTACGTATAATTACATCATTACAAAAACCAGCATTTCATTATAAATCCAACAACCAATTTATTGAAATTAAAAATAAATAATAATAAATTTATATCTAGCAATAGCAATCACTATTTTATCAAGTTCATTTGGATTGATATTGGCATTACTGGTAATGGGAATGTGGATTTACTCACAAAAGAAGTGACGAGTGGAATGCCTATACCAGATATCAGGATTCCATTTACTGATTTCCTTAGGGATTTCAACATTCAAGCAACATTGCCCACCAACACCTTAATCAAAGAGCAAGGTCTAATTAAACTATTAGTATTAGTACAGACTATTTTTCATTCTTCCATGAAGATGATGGTAAACAATGGTATGCAGAACCTGGGTAACCTAGAGATTTTGTTAATTTTGTTAATTTTGTTAATAGATGTCGCTCCAATTATCATAATTTAAACGTGTCATTAGATAAAGTTACTTTCATTGCTGACAGTGCCTGCCAATGCGGAGCAGAGATCCAGATTTAAATCATGTCATCTGGCAACGTCCAGATTCTTTATTAGTATTACTAACAATGCTTCTCAGACACAAGCACTGTCTCCTACTTTGTATTAATTCTTTCTTATATGATCCTGATATCGAGGTTCTCAAACTTATAATTTTCTTAAATAACGTTCTGTAAAAATGTAATTGTATTTAAATTGTAATTTTAATTGTAATAATGAATAACTGTAAACTTCTTAACGTTATCATACAATACAAACAATACTTTTACTATCCATTTTTTACAAGATATTTGTTAATGTTTAAAGAATACATGAAAAAGAAAAAAGTGAAAAAATTAAAAATTCAGAAAGTTACAGGCTGATGAAGTGGATGGTGTAAAAAAAAATGGCGCGCAAAGTTTGTCACGATTGCAACCCTACTAGTAATCTGAAACAAAAAAAAGAAGAATTATTAATCTAGAGGAATACCGCTATCGTACTAATTAACAAAAAGTTGAAAAAACAACTTTTTCGCAAAATTGCGGCTATCCGAAAAAAAGAAGCTTTCTTACCACTTTTTTTTATCTTTCCGAATTTTTTAAAAATAGTAAAAATTAAAAATTTGTTATTATTCTAGTTGCTACGGTAAAGAAGTGCATAGAGAAGACTCGTGCCAAATTTCAAGTAAATCGGTTCAGTAGAACTTGTGAAATAATGACAAGAATTTCATGAAAACAAGAATTATGAAAAAGTAGTTTGGAGAAAAACGCGTTTAAAGTTTCGGGTTAAGTTATGCGCAGTATAAGCCATACAATGGTACTTTATACTTATACTTTTTCAATCTGCGATTCCTGCTCCATACATTGGGCTTTCCTCTACTTCAAAAAAAGCATATTCCACACTTTTTCTTCCAAATAAGCAGTTCTGGCTTCCTTTAAAGCATTAGATGCTCGTATTTCTGAGCGCTCAATCCGGCTATTGTCACGTTTAACGGCGAATGGATAAGCTCCTGGACCAATTGTTACTCCCATAAGAGTCATCATTTTTAAAATGGAAATGAAGCCTTCAGTAAAAATGCAAACTGCTATAAAAGTTGCAATTTCGATAATGTGTGTTCCGGCATGCATATGTTTGGTGCAAGAGTCCAAATCAATGAATTCGGAGATTCATTATTATTTTGGGTCTCTGAACCTAAATATCGAGTCGGTAACACCTCTGACGATAAACTTTCGTAAATCGGCTTTATAATTTTCAATTTGTCGTCACACAGAGGAGGATTTTCACGATCGAATTCGTTTAATGCATCTTCATGTGCAGCTCTTTGCCATTTACACCAGCCGAGCCGATTTGGATGACGCGTCACTAAAACAGCTATATCTCCAAAAATAATTTAAATTTTGAAAAATCCTTTTAAGAACATACGCTTAAAGGTTTAAGCTCTGAAAATATAGAAAAAATCGATTTTTTCAAATTTCTAGACTAGAAGACCCCCTTAAAGTAATAAAGTAATAATTAAAAAAATAAACGATGTAAGTAAAACAATTATAGCACTAATTATTTTGTACTCACATTCACTCCTGCTCTCAGTAGGTCAATTTGAAGAACGAAGATGTGGTATAACTTAAATCACATAATATTTATCGAAATATTACAAAATATTTGCTGAGGTCCACCAGTAGTAATAACAAGTAGTCTAGTATTAATAAATAATTCCATTTTGAATATAATTCAATCAACTTTACCAATATAATAATTATAATTAATATTAATATATAACTGGAGACACATGAAGATACAATGCGGCAAAATTTTAAAAGAAGAGTCTGGCTCTGTTTGCAAGAAAACGAGGACATATAGAGCAGTTTATTGTAATTGTTTGTATATTTTGTGGACACTCACGATCGGGACAATCGCGCGCGCGCGCCTGTGTGTTTGTGTGAGTTTGCTGTGGACACTCGCAGAGGCAAAGGATACAGCAAACTTTAATCTTTTCTACTCGGACATTTCATAGGGCCGTTCTCGATATGCTCTTATGGATTTCCACGAGTAAGCGGGTTTAATGTTCAATCTACCATTTCTTTTGCAAAACGTCGCGCGTAAACGTTGTTTACGTTTCTGAATATCATGGTCTTTTCTATGACTTGTACGGAGTAAGTTGCCGCCCATGTGTCGTTCGGATTGAGGATCACTGTGCGCTCCGTTGCATAGGCTAACCTCCCTTCATTCGTATAAGGAGGATTACTCGCGATCAGGGTATTTTTAACTGCCAATATAAAGAAAACAAAGTCGAAAATGCAATTCTTTTATTCTCGATTATCATCTTATCTCGGCGTCAAGAATCATCTCTTAAATTTTCGGAAACTTGTAGCCGGACACCCTGTATACATAAGTCGGTATTGTCTTTTTGTCAGGATCGGGTTTGCTAGCTAGGATCGAGCTAAGAATAATATCTTGTTTACGAAAACTATTTGTTATAGCACTAAGGACATTCTCAAGGAGGGAGAGTGTTAAGCGAATGCTTTTCTTTCTTATTGAATGTCAGTGAGATATGGATACCTAACACGAATATTAAGGACTAAATTCAGCAGTCTATCGAATAAGGAATAAGGAATAAAATTTTAATACCTATTCTATTTTTATCCCTTATTTTTTTTCTCTCTTTAGAAAAATCATCTATTCATCCGTTTCCATTCAAATTTATTATTTGCAATTCATCTTAGAGAAAAACTTTCCATTAGTCTATTTGCAATAAAAAATTCTTCCCTCTTATGAACCGATTTGCAGTTGACAAGAAAATTTTAGCAAGAGAACATATCGAACGATTAAACTTGCATTCATAATGTAAAATATTCTGCAACTATCACACATTTTGAATGTACATATTATATTTTGCATAGACATGTAGCGTCTTTGAAAGTATTTGAACGCTCGCCATTGAAACATCAAAGAATAAAAATATATGAGATAAATTTTATATTTCAAGGTAATATGATAACAGAATATATAGAATACATTACAGAAACACGCAAAAAGTGAGTCGCAAAAATAATCGAACGCTTAGAGGTAAGCGACGTTTACATTGAATTTACGCAGTAAATATTAATACTAACGACCTTTATCCGTGTTAAGACGTTATTTATTGAGTTTAATGTTATAATCAGTTACGATTAATAGAGCGCAGACGTTATGAACTCGAAAAGATCTGAAACACAAAAGTCCGAGCGCGAAGTAATATTAAAATTGCATAAAGATGGAAATCTTACAGAGAGATAGCCGATCTCTTCGAAAAAAGTAAATCGAATGTAATACAACCCATTATATTACAAAAAATGGAATAAAGCAGAAAATTTTACAAATAAAGTCCGTAAAGGTCTCCAGAAAAAGACGCGTCGAGAAAAAAAGCTAATTATTCGTAAAGCGAAAAAAGAAACGAATACATCGACTCCGAAACTTGCAGACATAGTTAGATGTGCAAAAGTTGTTCATCGAAAACTCTATCCAAGATCCTTATAAGAACATAATTTTCACGGTAGAGTTGGGAGGAGAAAGTCGTACGTTAGTAATATAAATTAGAAAAAAGGACTAAATTTTGCAAAAATATATATTACCAAAGACAATAAGCTTCTGGAATACTTTAATATTTTCCGGTAAAAGTAAATTCAACATTCTTCGTTCTAACGAGCACAAATATATGCGGAGAAAAGTCAATACTAAAATAGAAATACGAAATTTACGCCCGGCGGTAAAACACGGAAGTGATTTTATCATGGAGTTGTATGGCAGCCAATAATACTGAGAACTTAGTATTTATAAACAGGATTTTAGTCCAATACAGCTAGTTGAACATGTTAAAGAAAAATCTGAAGTAAAATGCTAAAAATAGATTCAACAGGTTATTGATCCGAAACATCGAGCCTGGGTTGTGAAAGAATGGATACTGTACAATACACGCCACCACAGAGTCAAGATATAAACTCAATATGATATTTATGGGATGAAATAGGTAGAAGATTAAATAATTGTAAAATAAATAAGGAAACGATATGAAAGCAGACAATTACTTAAATATGGAATAATATTTACATAAATATCACACAAAAATGAAAACACAGGATGGAAAACCGCCCTAGAGATGTTATTCGAGGCAAAAGTGACCGAACTAACTATTAATATGAGGCAAAAAACAGAAATAGAGAAACTTCCAAAGCTCTGTTTTTGCGTGTTTCTGTAATGAGTATTCTCTAACTTCTACAAATATTATCCAATTTAAATTTTATACTCATAATCTTGATATCTGTATCTTACTGTAGTTATGAAAATACTATGAAATATCAAGTGCATCACACGCACACACACACTATATCTTTAAAGTTTCAATAGCGAGCATTCGAATACTTTCGCGAGCCATTGTACATAACACATACATATTTTATTATATTTGACATATGTTACATATTTTACTATACTATAAGCATATAAAAATTCGGAGTATAATAATCGTTATTAAACATTTATTTGATTAATCTTCAAATTGAAGTACAACCATGGAAAATTAACAAAAGAATCACATCTAGATTTTACAAGTATGGGACAAGGTGACTTCTGCGCAATGATCGTGTACATGTTCCATCTCTAGTCCTGAAGCGTAGCCAATCAGCGAGCAGCACTACTCCTGTGTCGCGTCACTGTTATCATAGAAATCGGTGCTGTTCAATCGTCATTCTTATTCGAGTCAAGGTAGAGTCTACGTCGTATAAAAATTTACTGAACGTTATAATTTTTTAATTTACCAAGCATTACTTGGTTATGAGCACTAAGTAGAGAATTAAATTTGATTGGAAACTCGATCTGCGAAGTTTCTGTAAAAAGAGATTTAGCGAAGGTAAATATTTTATACGTAGAATTTTATAAAATGAAAAGATTCGTATACATATTAGTTTTGTATAAATAATTTTAACCAAAAATTTGTTCTAGGATGGATGGGGTAGTAGAGTAATCGGAAAGGAAATTATTCTACATGTAAAAGTAAGTCGTAATACAAAACAAATACAGTTTTCTTCTTTTATGTTTTTTGTATTTTCATTACATTTTTGATTTTCTTATACATAATCGTCCTTCATTTAAAGAAGAATTTACTTTCTCAAGGACTTTTCATACAAATTTGAATAATAACTGCTATTTTTTATATTTCATTTTAACCTTTGTCCCTGTTTGTTTGGGCTACTGTATCGCTTATTTCCTTTTAATGTTTGCGTTGTTCACGCGCTATACTAATTTTGTGTAAAGAATCTAGAAATATATGGGATCTTTCAAATCAAATGATTCGATGTAGAAAATTATTAATTTTCATAAAATAGTTCTCAGCTGCTATGACTGGGTGAAAACAAAGGAGTTCGGAAATGAAATACAAAATAAATCGCTTTGCAAATGTACGTTGAGAGAATACGTTACATGTTTCATTTCTCGTACAGTTTCGTGTGATCTTCTTGTAAACTAACCATGTTTCTTCTAATATTAGTTGTTTTGTTTTACTTTTATTTCATTTATGTGATTGGCCACAATTTTTTAGGAATAAATTTTTATAAACTCGCTTCTTCTTTGTTGAAGTTATTTTTTCCTCTCTAATTCGTCTTTTATTACAGGCAGTCACATTTCAATAAGAAAAATTCTATTTATTTAATATTATTTACGTTATTGCTATATAAAATTATTTGTGGCTTATTTATACTTAGATTAGAAGTGTTTAAATTTTTTAGTTGGTACAAAACATTCATAACAAAGTTTTTAAGTTTTTTTCATAATTTGTGAATTTGGTTGAGTTGCTGTTCTTCTATCCCTTTTGCTATTCTTCTATGCCAGAATGCTGTAAGCCTGATGCCAATTTTTAATTTTGCTTTTTAATAAAATTTGTTAGTTACTATAACTACTTTCTTTCTTTGTTGATAAAGGAGATTTTTCATTTGTTGTTTTTTTAAATTTAATTGTCGTTTTATAAGGAATTTTGTTCTAAATGCCTAATACTGCAGGCATTCGTTTGTTATGAGTTAGTTGGTGTTTAGATTATTCTTCTTACATACATGTGTGTATTACTTTATTCTTTTATTTAATTAGTTTTAGTTATCTTTTCTGTGTTTTTCGTATATTTATGTACATACTTCACTATAGGTATATTATTCCAAGTATTTTTCCTAAGTAGTTTTCTCTGTTATATTATTCTTTTCTCCCATTGTTGTTTAGTTAAAATTTATTATTATTGCTATATCACTAGCTTCATAGCTGTATTTGAATTAATTACTTGTGTGTACCTTGTTAAGTGCAGTATTTTTCTGTCTAATTCTGTGTCCTCTAGTTTTTGGCAGTAGCTTATGCCCTTTTCTTATTATTTTATGTTTCAAGCCTATTCTTTCTGCTACTCTTCTAAACACATATTCTGGTGATATTTCATATTCTTTCTAGGAAACCTGCTTGTATTTTTTTTTTTATTTCTGCTCAATAATAGATCCTTACTCCTGTATTATATAGGAGAGTTGCCATTGCTATTATCTCAGAAAGTTTTCTAGCTGTATTTACAGTACAACTGTACATCAAACTGTCTATCGCTATATTTGTCTGGTACGTGATTTGCTTTGTTATTACTTGGAACGTGGTTGTTTTTGTAAATATAGTTACGCTCTAGATATGTCTCCATCTTATCATTGTATTTCATTTATTTCATTCTTATTCCTCTATTTGTTTTTTCTTTTCTGCTCTATATTAATATTTTTAACTTATCTATATCCATCCCAATAAAATATACCGCCTTTACCTTGTAAATATGTTAAGTTTTCTGGTCTTCTCACTAAATTGTCTGCATAATATCCTGCTGTTTCTTTGTGTCCCTTGCCAATAAAGTATTTTTCTGAGTTATAAAGTATTGCGTCTTGTATTGAATCCAACAATAGTATGTATATACCTTTCCTTTCACCATTAATTCTGTTATTTTAATCTCCAGCACCAGAAATATTGTTGTCGCAGAATTTGTTAGTTTTGAATGCTGCTCGATCCTCTGGTAGTATATTGTTATACTGCCTCTAGAATGTTATTCCGCTATACTTGTTTAATAGCTTAATAGTATCTCTTCCTTCTGTAGAACTTTATTCAAGAGTTGCAAGACTGTTCTCTTCATATTTTGCATTAAAGACTTAAGTACTCATTGAGTAAAACTATAATTCAAGCTTAACGGTGTTGAAAGCCATTTTGAAACGTCCACATATTTAGAAGAACCAAAAACAGAAAGAGGTTATATTTGGATTGTATATACTCGACGACGAATATAACACAATAGCGATATCGGTTTCGGTATCTACAGGACATTCTACGTAAAATGGGTTATTGAAACTTTGGTCACTTAAGGAATCTTTTAGATTCTGCTTCCGTATTATACAGGTTTGCACTTGGTAGCGTACAGTGTAATATTGGTTTCAGATCATCGCTTTCTTAAAAACATTTTTTGCATTTTCTGATAGTATTCGATTTTGTGTTTAGGAATCCATCGGTTCAGAAGCTTGGATTGGTTGTGCATTTTTAAAGTTTGACATAACTTACATGTTAAAGCTTAGTTTAACGCGATGACGATTTAAACGGCATACTTTTTTGTTTATTTAAGTACATACTGTGTTTAACGTAGCATAATATTGCTTTAAGACGGTTATATTAGTAACGTTTATATAGGGAAAGTTCCATGTACACTATTGAAAGTATTTTTATTAACCCTTTCGCTACGAAGAGCTTGTGACAAAATGTGATAGCTGTGAACGGAGCGCATTACCGAGTAGTTGACACTGAGGTACGGAATGCTACGAAGCAAGTAGAAGTGGTTTCTTCTTCTCTAAATTTTACAATGATATTTATTATATTTAGTAATATCATTTTACTTTATAAAATATAAAAATCAACTGTTTGAGGCATGCAGCGTTGCCAGATACTCGATTAACAAAAGTATCTCATGTAAAGTATGAAACAAAAGTATATATAGTATGAACGTATATGTACGCTCTTCGTACCTCGGCTTCCGCTTTTCGGAAGCGGAGTGAAAAGGTTAATATCCGGGAAATTACTTTCAAAGATTTCCACTTCACCGATTTCGATGATTTTTTAATATGTTATAGAAATTAACCTTTTTGTATAACTTTTGCCTATATACAATTGCCGTTCGAACATTGTTTCACTGATACGCACACGCACACGCACGCACGCACGCGTACACACACACACACACAGTTTAACAATAAACCTACCGGCGCTGTCAAATTGACTGCTCTCGGAACTTGTATAAAAATTTAACCATATTTAAACTTTTCGAAATCGCTTCATAATATCTGACTTTTTCTAAAACATGCATGCAATATATTTTTCGGTATTTAATTTTAGTTTGCCCTTTTATTTCCCGAGAAAAATTTGTACTCTACCTTGCCCGACGAAATATGTTAGTTATTCGTAAAATAAATGCAATACGTACAAAGAAAAGGCTATCTCAAGGTGAAGATGGTCACCAACTGTCAACTTATATTAACTTAGGCCCATAATAATCATAAGGAACCGCCATAAAATTTTGCATTTTCACAGTCCATTCTTACAATCATTTCAAAAGTCGAGAAGTTTCTTAAGGTTATTGCTCATTGTTATAAAACATGGGAAAAGCTTTCCCAACTCCATCCTCGAGTAACCGTTGGTGGAGAACGGCCAATACTCATCGATATTTTTGTATAAATATCACCGTCACAGACCATGTTCTTACTTGCTATCGTTCTTTCGACCAGAATACATCTGAGTTTGTTGGTCAATCTAAACTTGTCATCTCTAAAACTCAAAGAGAAACCATCTCAGAACGTTTTGTGTGAAATTGTTATAAAAGGAAAACTAAAGCATATCAATTTTCACAATACTTTTGTATTCCGTACATAGTGTTATTCCGTGATAAATATTTACCCTAAAAATGTCAAGACTTTCCAGAAAACAATTATTAAAAGAAATAACAGACATAGAAGAAGACTGTTTAGAGTGCGGTGAACAAGAAACTTCAGGAACTGTAAATAGTATAGAAACACATGAAAAGCTATTTACCACCGAATCACAGTTAGACAGCAATAGTGAAGAGGAGAATATTATAAATAAGAGTTTACGTCCAGGGCAAAAAAGGAAGAAATTATCGTTGACAGCAGAGAGTGAGACAGATAGAGAGAACCAACGTACCGATATTGGGACTGACCGAACGGTTTGGAACAGTTTGGAAGGTCCAAGTCTTAAACCTGGCAGGACATCGGTTCAAAATATTTTTACGGATATATCAGATCCGACAGCATGTGCTAAACGGTATTTAATGAAAGGACAAGTAAAGAGTGCGTTTTATCTTATCATTGATCACCGTATAAGGGATCGTGTAATAAAATGTACAGAAGAAGCATTTAGAGCATTGGCGACTATATGGGAGCTAGATGCAACAAAACTAGATGCATTTATTGCTCTGCTATATGCCCGCGGTGCATACCAAACAAAAAATTTAAATGTGTCATTTTTGTGGAATAAAATTTGGGGACCTGCACTTTTTCCAAGAACAATGAGCAGGAATGACTTTACTGAAATTACGAGATTTATACGCTTTAATACGGCATAAAATTCTGGTTAGCATGGACGTCAACAGTAAGTATATAATAAATGGATTTCCCTGTTTGGGAAAGGATGAGAGAAGAGAAAATTCAATCCCACTTGGAGAATTCGTTGTTCTGAAGCTGATGGGACCATTCACAGGATGTGGAAGGAACGTAATGAAAGATAATTTTTTTACGAGCGTGTCACTGGCCACAAAGCTACTTGCAAAAAGAACTACAATTGTTGGAACAATCAAATCGTGAAAATAAACAGAAATTGTCAAAGATGCCAAAAATCGAAAAGACAAAATGTCTCTGTTTTCAAGCAAACTTTATTTGTGCTAAGTTCCATGCATAAAGTAATAGAAATTGAAATAAGCAACAAGCGTATACCGGAAACGATTAGATTTTATAATGATACAAAATTTGGTGTGGACATAGTGGACCAAATGTCAAGGTAATACAGCGTGAAATCAAAATCTTGTAGGTAGTTTTCAACATTTTGGATCTAGCTGGAATGAATGCCTGGATTTTGTATAAAGAAACAACAAGTGAAAATATTTCAAGACAGGAATTTTTATTCCAATTAGCCACAAAGCTCGCCGCTGAGTATAAAGAATTCAAGATGCGAGAAATATGTATGTGGATAATGTATATATGAAGATGTAATAATTTGTAAAAAGTGCCGCGAGAATGAATAAAATATATCTCTATATAAATGAAAGTGTAATTTTATTTAATTCTATAATTGATATTAAACATATGTAAATTTGGACGAAACTTTATAAAAGTTCATCATTTTACATACATTTAGTTTTAAATTAACCATTATCTAAGTTAAATCATAAAGCTATTACTTCTTTAATCACCGATCATTTTGACCGCGCCCGGTACGAATAGATATACAGGAAGTGTCGGTGGGTTTAGTGTTAAAAAAAGTAATTTAAAATAAAGAGTATCTAACGAAATATTAAATAATTATAGTGGAGGTATTATTTTTGCTTTATAACAAAGTAATAAAATGCCTCAATTTTACGTGATATCAAATTTTGCACTTTTGTGATGTTTCTTGTTATATATGTAAAAATCAGTCGTTTTGGCATTCATAGATTCTCTATATTATACTCTGACATACTTCAATACATTTTTCTATATAATTGCACTCTTACTCAAAATATTGAGCTTAAGAGACAAAATTATGCTGGTGACTCAACATTTTTGTGATCGACTGTATATACGTCATCTTCACATAAAATTAAGAGGAAAGAGAGGCATTCAACATAAAATCCTCACATTTATATCCCTGACATAAAAGGGACAATATTTTCTTTTGACTTTTTAATTATATTCTCAATTATTTTGATATTTGTAATTGAACTCTTACGCGTCCTTGCGCATGCAATCCTTCTTCTCTTGCTCCTGTTTCTTTTAATATTAGTTTTCTTCCAGCTTTTCCTTCAATAATTACTTCATTTTTCTAATTGGCTATAATTTTTTAGGAATTTATTTGAAGAGTCTACATTGCCAGAAATATATGGTAAACGCATTTTGCAATATGCAAGGAAACCGATTTTTGAACAAGTGAAGACTTCATAAATTCTTCGCTATGCTGCCACGGTAAGTCCGTTTCTTTAATCCGCCCTTAATTGTAGGATGTGCTATTCCATTTAAGAAAGGTGATGAAATCCATTTATTCATTATTTATCCTAATCATTATTTACAAATTACAAATGAAAAAGACAAGTTTCATTCTTGTTTAGTTTTATAAATAAATACTTCAGTATTTATGTTAATTAACTAGATTCTACTGTGTTCAGTATTGGGCATGACGTTAATACTATACCAACTTTCATAAGAACGAAATTATCTAAAATCTCTCAATTTTTCTTATTTTACTATATATTTCTATAAGTCAACGCGATATGGAACAAAGTATACCATGTTTCGCGTCGCGTGAGATGGTTCGTGCGACGTCCCTCGTTGTCCGACCTCCAACCGTTATTCAGACCTCCTGTCGCGAATTGTCGACTAAAGAGCAACCGGTCAGGTCAAACCGATCGATCGATATCGCGTACCTTGAATGACTTAACGTTCAAGATGGAGGAGATGAATTAACTCGAGTGTTAGATTTATCCAGCACTTTATTTGCACTCGTCGTAGAACTGAAACGAACTAAATGAGGAAAACTGCCGTGCTATGTTTAGTCTTTGAACTGTTTTGTACGATGGTTGAATATGAACTGTCCTCCTACGTTGCTGATTCTACCTTCATCGTGCCCTTCCGGCTGGTCCTTTCCTGGGTTTTTTCCTGGCCTCGGGTCATTACGTTTACCGCCCTGGGAGGACAGGTAATTCGGAATTTCCTAATGAGGGAAACGGGTCTGTCCGTGCCATAAACGGACGGCCACTAAAATTCCGAACACCCCCAATAAACCTAAGGACACACCATAAACTTAAGCTTTCAGCTATCTTTCAACTTGATCTTTATAACTAAATCCTATTAGGTTTATGGAATGTTTAATCCTGCCAAATGGTAGGGCGTAGGAATTCCTTGGACGTCTGACCTCGGAAGATAAGATCCACTGGGTTATCGCTGGTAGGTACATGACGTCACTCGGTGATGTTGGTCTCTGTCTGTATATCGGTCACGTGGTTCGCAACGAAGGTTTTTGGCGTGTGTGCCGAGGCCTTGACCCGCTGGAGCACGATCGTGGAATCCGTCCAATATACGATCCTAGAGACCTTGATCGGTAGGGCCTTTTATATAGTGGAGGTTAAGGAAGCAAGAAGAAGCGCTCCGCGTAATTCGAGGCGTGGAATGGTCTGAAATTTGAGTGGCGCCACCTCTGATTTCGCCGCGAGTAATCGTGTCTGGATGTTTCCGTCAGAACTGATCGTACGAAGATAGACACAGGCTCCGTAGGTCTTCTCGCTTGCGTCACAAATGCCATGCAGTTCAATTTCTGCTGCAGATTCTATGAAGGTTTTCCGCGGGAATCGTACGATTTGGGTAATGGTAATTGGGCATGGTACCTGTTCCATTCAGTATGTAATTCTGATGGAAGGGATTCGTCCCAATCTACCTTCAGTGGCGAGACGCGTTGTAATAATATTTTTGCCCGAGCGATTATCGGCGCGAGCAATCCCAGTGGGTCATAAATTCGAGCGATCACTGAGCTAATTGACCTTTTCGTTACTTGGGAGCTATTTTTTGTAGTATGGACCAAATGGAGAATGGAATCTTTGGATGAATTCCAATAGACACCGAGGGTCGACGATTCGCCTGATTGTAGTCTTGCGTTAAGATCTGGGTCCGATAATCCTTGGAGCAACTCCCGGTCGTTGGATGCTCACTTCGTTCGTTTCTAACTGCTATGGCTTCGTCCTTAGGATTAAATCCTCGCTGCAGGACTGGAGCTGCGCGCGGAAACCGATGTCCCTCGTCCTCTGCTAGTTTATGGTGTTCAATTTGTATGTTTCGGTTTCCCCATTTTCGTTGCGCCATAAGATTTTCTGATATTGTCGGTCCTCTGGTCGCACGAGGAATTGCCTATACATTTCCTCAATGTTCCTAGTGAGTACATACTGATGAAGGCGGAATCTCAGAAGTATATCGAACAAGTCTTCTTGTAATTTGGGCCTTGTATACAGTGTATCGTTTAACGAAACTGCGATCCGTCGAATACGACACGGAGTTTGCTGGTTCGACTCCCTGATTACGCCGTGATGATTCTTTTCATGTATTCTAGCTCCAGGTATTCTTGTAATACCGTTCGCTATCCGACTTCAAAGCGTTTGTCGCGTTGGAATCGACAGTTGAGGAAAGCGAGTCGTTTCATCGTCAGCGCTTCGAAGGATCCAAGCGATTGAGGCTGATCGTTGAACGAATGGACGAGGATATATCGTCCTTCACTGGTGCGCCGCACGTGGGCTTGGAAGTGTCCTTCGCATCGTAGATTTGCTTCGGAAATGTGTTGAATTAGAGGTCCTTCGTCGATTTCCCAAAACCGCGCGAATTCCTCTTGTAGAGCCGTTGTGGATGCGTATGTGTAATGTGCTTGTTCTATTTTGGGAAGTTGGACTCCCTCGATTACCCAGCCGAATCGCGTTTGCTGCAGATGCAGTTCAGGCTCATCCGACTGCGCTAGGTTAATTTGTCCGACACACATCGACGCGAGTGTTGATCCCGAGCTGAGTTAGTCATCGATCGGGGCTGGTAAATGAAATCGTGGATCGTTCGTTCGTAAGTACTGTCAGTGGAAGTGATCGTACACGTTATGTATCGCTTAGATGTCGTCTCTAAGGTGTCGAGAGCTCCAATTGGGACCGAACATTTCTCTTGTCTTATTCCCAGTGATTTTGTCAGTTTCTCGGTAGTGAAGTTCATGCTGGATCGAGCGCTGCCCGACACCGGATCGGTTGCTGATTAGCGTTTAACGTGTTGACTTGAGCTGTAATTACCAGGTCATTGTATACGCATCTAGGCAACTCGCCGCTTCTCTTTGTAGGGTGGATCATAGGTAATGAAATTTCTCTGTGTCCGTGAGGCTGGGGTTCTTATCTATGTTTGTTGAAAATGTGTCGTAGAACGTGCTGCATTTCTCCAAGTTCCCGTCAATAGAGGAAAGCCGAAGATCTGGCAATTTAACCGCTGTCGGATTCGACGTTACGGATGATTCGCCGCTTGGAATGTTTATAGGTGTGAGGCGCCTTATTCGAGCGTCCAGCGGAAGGTAAATTTTTAACGCTTCAGCTGTCTGCGCGTAGTCCTCTTCGTCGAGTTCATCGAACGCTTCTTTGGCGTGCCGGAATTGCTTCCAGCCTTCCTCTTGTCGGGCATGGTGTGATTTCAAAAACCCAACGTCGTGCTTGTGGGATTGTTCGTAGTTGTCGGTGCCTTCCTTTATGACGTTTACGGTGCTTTCCAACTGTCTATCGCGTCTTCGTCGCATGCTGTTGATTTTTGCCGCGGTCGGCACGGTTTGTGACGGTGGTTGGTGGATCGGGAAGAATAGGAATTGGCGAAGTACTTTACGAGCTTACCTGATTGTTTCAAGATTTTGTTGCTCATGATTGCTCAGATGCGGCGAGAGGCTGCGTGGTTGCGTTCCTCGATCAATGGGTTATGCTTCTTCGAAGGTGACGCTCCTGACGTCACTGGCTTCGTTGTAGTGATAACGCTTCCGCTGCTGGTTAAGTTGCACTCACGTGGCACTGTGGCCACTGGTAAGTGCAATTTTCACTGGCACGTTGTCCGGCTCAAAGGGCCAAATGTTTCGACCGTTCGCGAAGAGACGCGTTCGCGAGATAGCGCCTCGACGAGAGTCGTAAATTCCCGTTGCGATTAGAACAATCATCGCCACGAACTGATCGATCCCCTATTTCTTTTACGATAATGGAGGTTGTTGAAATGAGTATACACTGAATTAACACGTAGAAATTAAAGTTTATACAAACAACTTGTTAGAGGGATATAAAAGGATAAAGTGTAAGTGAGTATCGATTGATATACAAGGTTGCAATGTAAAGAACGCGACGTATAGATGACGACGGTTCGAAAAATGTTTAAAGACTGACTTTCCGTGAAGAAGATGCTGTGGAGAAAAACTTGCGACAGGTGGGTCTAAGGACACGAAAAGAGCTGATTTGTTAAGTGCAAGTTTTCGTTGGTAGAGTGAAGGAATACATTTCGCTGCCAATTGGTCATTTGCCAGCTAATTGGTCATTTAGCAGACAATGAACTTTAGAAAACTAAGCAGTAAAAAGATATTTGTTTGATTTGGAGAACCTTAGCTAGAAAATTCTTGAGATTTGTGAAGAGCCCCTAAGAATATCGAGGGTACGCATTGATGATGTCTAGTCATCTGGCTGCCATCTTATCCGCGGTGTTTGGTCTGGGTTAGGTAGAGAGTCAGCCGACCTAACAGAATGTTTGGCGAGAGATGTACATGGTAATGTTTCGATATCTAAATAAAATACATCCATGTAATAGAGAAGAATCTTTTTCTATGTGCGATAGTCGAATGAAAGATTTGAATTTGATCTATAGTATTTGTACTTTCAATAATATTAGAAATTTGAACTGAGGATTTAACACCATTGATAAAGCATACTGTCTTTGGCTTTCTTTCGAGGTATACAATTTTTTGAACAGTTTCTCCTGGTGCGAGGGTTTGTTCTTGGTGTAGCAGAAGGGTGTTATTATCCAATTTCAATGTTTTATTGGAGAGTTCAAATCGATTTTGATTTAAGCCAGGTAAACCTAATATGCCGTCTTCTAGAATAGGGAAATTATCATCTAATAAGGAAAATTCTTTCCTTTTGTGGATTGAATTTAGCTTAATCTCGGAATTAGATTCGTAGTTAAAGTAGAATTATTATATTACTGTTTTCCTGTGTAGCATCCTCGCTTAAGCAAGTTGATTCTTGCTCCTGGGTCAACGAGAAATCGCAGTCCTGGTCGTCCTGGTAATTGCAGTCGTATCATGAGTAATCTTTCAGAGATGGCATTCTTGATTATGATTGTTCCTGAATGTGATTTATTCCTGGTGGGACTTTTATTCGAGGCGGTATTCGAAAATTTTGGCATTGATCGACAAGGTGGCCAATTGATTGCATTTGAGACGTTTCATTTGTGTCTTTTCGCTTAATGGTCGGTTCTCAAGCTTTGTGAAATTACTCATTCTTGGTTGAATGCTTTGTGTGCGATTTGGGTGCAGTTTTGTTATGCATGCTAATTGTAATCGTGGAGCGGTTACCTGCTGGGTGAGACGTCTGATTGCGATCAGGTGGCGGGGCGGTTGTTTGCCGTGTCATCCGTTTGCGAGCGTTATCTTCGCGAAAGTATCTTTCCACGTCCATTGCCTTTTGTTCTTTGTTGATGATGTTTGGGGGAGGGTTAACCAATAGCAATTGTCCTATTTCTGAACAAAGGCCTCTTACATAGTCAGTCGCAGAGTCCATGTTTAGTGGATCGCTCATTGTCGAGTTAGTTCGTCTTTACACTCATTGGTAACGCTGTTAAAAGCACGTCGAAATCTAATGTTATAATTTTTCACGCCTTCGGCTAATCCTCGCTTTCTTCTCTGAATTGATCTTGGTGTTTTCTTACTGACGTTTCAGTAGCTACGTTCCGTCTCCACCCTTTCGCTTCGACAGTCCGGTCAGCCGAAGTACTGTTACTGACCGAAAGCACATGCCAGAAATGCGCACAATGTACGTGGTTGCTGTATATACGATTTCCTAAGTCTTAAATAACAATAATTCTTCTAAGAACATGAATATGCACTAACGTTTCACTGTCAATCGATTTAACAGATTTTTTAGCACGAAACAGTATACGATCGTTTGGATGTTTGAAATATATTGCGTAAAACTTTATGATGTTGTTTCAACGATGAGTAACTTTTAAGAAGCGATTAATCCAATATATCCATAAAATCAACAGAAAATGTTCTGCCGATAACGAAAAAATATATCATTGATTACAGATGGCATCGGTGTATGCCCGATATATGGGGTGTCGAAGCCAGGTCGTTTCGTGGATGTCGTCTATAAACGACGCTCGTACCCACAGGCTTTCTCGCCGGCGCTGCCTATAGGAGGCACCCGAAGCGAAAGGATTAATGCTTTGCATATAATTTCGAAATCGTTAATGCGGACATTGCGGATCGCCATTGCGGCTTTTCCTACAATTTTCTCTATTTTCATCATTTTTAATAATAATATTTGTTCGCTACGCATCATTCTCATTTCATTTATTTCGTGAATAAAATCTTCTACATTTATATCATCATCTCCGTTCAGTTGAGGGATGCATTTTAGAGCGTCATTAGCTTTAGGGTCTGGTTATGCAAAACGTTCAGCGAAAGTCCAGTCCTCGGAAGGTTGAGATGGTATCTGAAGTATCGAAGGAGGTTCTAGAAGGGCTGATTGGTCTTTAGAGGTGTGAGTTATTTCATCTGTTGGAGAGTTGGCTTCTGATATATTTCCCATGGGTATTCTTGCTAGAGTTTCATCCATACGAAGTGTAAGCATTTTTGTTTGTTATCTTCTCGTGGCATTGCCATTATTACATTGGTTGTACTGTCTCTTCCAGTTTTGTATTTGATAAAGAAATCCAGAGATTGCTCACCTTGATCGTTTAGCCCGTAGGAAAGGTTCCGTTGCGGTGTTCCTTTGTCGAAACGTCAAAAGTGTTTGCTCAGTTGCGGTGGTCCGCTGATCCTCAATCTTCAAAGTTGATCGTAGCCCGAAATGCGTAGTTTCGTTTACTTGAAGCTGATGGATCCTGGCATGGATCGCCAAAATGTCACGTAAACTTGAGACTTGGGTTTTAGACGCAGGAAAGTTGAGCCGTAGCACATCCATTGACTTTCCTTTTTACAGAACCTTATAATGAACTTAAAAATCACAATTGAATATACACTCAGTTTACGCGACTGATCTGAGAAATGTGGACTATTCAGTAATGGTAGAAGCAGTGAAGTTCGTTCTCGTGTTATTGCGGAGGAAAGGTGAGGGTAATGATTCGCGATGCCCATTGGTTATAGCCAAAGTTAGTGAGCGAAGATAGGAAGAGGAAGTCTCCTACCAACGTGGCTCGTGGATGACATTGTTTATGGGGAAAACCAGCTTTCTCCGTAATTTGTACGAACGCATAATAAACCTAAGGACTGTTCCAAGGACCACCCACAAACCGATAATACTTGAGGGATTAGAGATTCAGTTAAAACATAAACTAAAAGCTTAAGTTTATGGTGGGTCCTCAGGTTTATTGAGGGTACACGGTGATGGTCTGTAGACATCTGGCGGCCATCCTACCCGCGGTGTGTGGCCTGGTCTCTGATGCGGATTGAGATGAGTTTTCATGTCACAAGAGCAGAGTCAAACATCAACTCGAACAAAGTCAAACACCGACTCGAAAACAGTCAACATTCAAACACCTACTTGGAAAGAGTCATCCACAAGTTGCTGATACCTATAGGAGTCGAACACTTTGAACTCGATTGTGAAAGACATCGTAATATTATAATTCGACATCGTAACCTAACTCACGAGTATCTCTGAACATTTACATAATCAGTGAAATCAGTTGTTGGAAATAAGATATATATTATAACCTGTTAACCGCTGTGTTAAACCAAATCAACCACAACTATTATCCCAACAGAAATAAGGGGATCGATCTGTTCGTGGCGTCGATTATTTTAATCGTAACGCGTCTCTCCGCGATTGGTTGACAAAACGTATATATTTCATATTATTTCAGTATATTTACTCTTAAAGATGATAGTTACTAACCGAACAAAAAGGAGAACGAAAATCGGCGTCTACTCATACCAAATAAATGGTTGCCAGGTTCCTCTTCTACTCATATTACAATGTACGTATGAAGGAACACTTGCAATATGTTCATTAATTTCTGCAGTCATGCGCCTCATAAACACACTCACTGTCGCACAATAATCCAACACGAATAACTTTTTCCTATATACATATATAAGGGGTGGACGCACTTAGTTTCCGAGATATTAATTAAAGCTGCCGGTACCGCTGCAGTGAGTTCTTTTATGAGTTCTGCTTATAGTTGTACGTTTGTGGCAGCGTATACGTCAGTTTGGATCGTTGGCCATTTATCTTCTGTTTATAAACGAGGATCGAGTAAGGCCTCCTGCATAACGTGCATATGAGAGATTACACTAATCTGTTACAATTTATAATTTATAATTCAATTAAAAGTGAATATCATCAATGTATTGGATTTAGGTTTCAATTAGATTTCTCAATTCGGCTGCTTCGAGGGAGCTGGCAACGCTTGCGTGAAACAATAAGAAATTAATTGTGAAAATAATAGGCGAATCAATAATTGATATTACTTTACAAAATAAGTAATCCTTATTATTTCACTCAAGTATTGCTGGTCATCAAGAGGTGGCCGGATTAAAAAGTCTGACATAAACTCAGACCCAATGCATTAAGCATATTCGCTTTTACCTGAGTTATAACTGAGATTTCTTGCATTTCTAGCAACTAATATAGTGAAATATACGCTCTCACAGATGTACTGCGTAGAATTCATTATTTTCGCGACTATTTCGGAAACTAAGCGAGTTAAAAAATTGTTCAAAATGTTTAGTTTTACAACAAATCCAAAAATCATTGAAATCGAACGGTAGTTAACATTTCTACAGTTTCGTCCAAAATGCAAATTTATCTGTGCAGATTTGTCTTTTGCATATTTGTCTGGCCGGGAAATGTTATGTGATCTGCATTAAACACTTTTTTATTCACTTTTATCTTCAAAGAATAATTGCCGCATGAACGCGTCGAATTTGTAAAATCACATGTGTCATTTATCCAAAGATTTGTTATTATTATTCAAAATAGTGGGTCCTGTACCGTCCATGTGTAGAGCCATTCTTCGTTTTTACCTTTTCTTAATTTATTTAATACCCAATTTATTTATTACCCAAAAATGACATCGAATATACGATACTTGATATAAGATGTGCATGAGAAAGCACTTGTAATACAATAATGTGATAATACAATTTCTTAAATCTAAAGATTCTAGGGGGAGTTTCAAGTAGATTAATATTATTACAGGTAAAGTAAAAAACGAAAATTGACAGTTAATTATACTCGTATGACAAACAACAATACGATGTGTACGTGCACTTGTTTATATTGACTGATTCGTCTCGGCTGAACCAACTATAAATCATGAGCGTAGCAGCTGCCAATTTAGCCTTTATGGTTTACTAATGTTTTAATGGTGTGACGGTCAATCTTTGAGGATCATTTCGTTGAAACTTATTTTATCATTTGGTATTTTAAATGTGTTCGTTTTGAAGATAAAATAAAAATATAAAAGGCGAATAAAAATGTATTAATGAAACTAAAAGATATTGATCTGTAAAATTTAGATACAGTTATAGGTTATAGCTTATACATTGTATAGCCGACAAATCGACCGACTGTAAAGCAGCCGATTTCACGACGATGTATGTCGTCAGTAGCGCCTCGCACGGTAGCATAGAAAGAGAAGGAGCAGTAAAGATAGAAAAAGGATAAGTTGGTTGTACAACTATTAGGAAGATAAAGATTCCTAAACCTGATGATCACCAGCAATTCGACAAACTTCAATATTGAAACCGGAATGACGCTTGTTCGTCAACCAGATTTCAGGCATTGAGGTTAGGTACACGTTTATTTCCTTTTTTTTTTGTTTACAAGCTTTCATTGCGCTTTAATTACACTTTTTCAACACGCTTTACTCACCACGACTGCATACTTTTCTGCAATCACATTTAATCTTAAGAAGATTTAATCGTAAACGTGCGTAGCTCGAATAACATCTGGACGGTATTTTATCGAACTACTGTCGTATTCAGTGCTGCCCCCGTTGGGTATTCTACGTTTTATCCTCCCTGTTTTCCGGCCTCGACCCGGAGACGGGTCCTGGTAATGATGTTAGGGTGAGTGTGTATCCCTTTTGGCCCTTTGACAGCCTCCGGTTGAAGGTCCTGCTGCGGATGAACATATTTTGGAAAAGGATGTCCCTCGTACGATGTGAGGACTCGGTGCTGCCAAATCGCCGATATGAAACTTGTCCAAAGCTTCCCCCTTTTCGTCCATTAAAGAGACTACACATGGAGAGAAAACATGCTGAAGCCTAGCAGCTCCGAGGTAATTAGCTGTAAGTTTCGCGGAATACTTTCCTAGTTTTCTAGGAAGTTTTCAGTTGGGATAGCAAAGTGTCCCCCCACGCTCAGAGGCGTGAAACTTGCTCCTTTTTTCCATTTTTCATAACTGGTCTGACGCTTTCTTCATTCTAAGCTTTCTACGACGCATACATGCAAATATACTTCAGGCGTGTTTTAGGAATCGACAGAACGAAGGATGAGTTTTGAGTAACGATTCTGTAATTTTTGTATAGTATATTTTGCTGACACTCAACCACTTTCTCCGATTGCCGAGCGGATTCTACCTACGGCTTTCCTCTTTCCTTAGAGCAGGTAAAATTACACTTCTCTTGACGTAGATATGGGTGCGTTTCTATACGTCGCGAATTTTGGAAATGGGACGGAATTTTTTGAGATCTAGGGGTAACCTCTGCGTAGGTGACTCATTTCAGTTTATGAAGGTGTAGAACATATTTTCTTTTATTCACCTTTTTTCTCTTTTTTACGAGGAGTGGAAAATGCACTTATGCATATCCGACAAAGAAAGCTGTTGGATTATGTGGGGCTCGGCAAGATGTTGAGCGTTTCTACCCACTAAAAACCTCTTCTCTATCCTGGTAATAGGCAGGCACATGAGGCCTAACCTCAGAACCGGGGGTTTTCGATTATTTGTGATAAATCAGAGTTCATTGTGTTTTAAATAAGTGTATCGACTTGTTGACTCTTATTGACTCTTCGAGGAGCGGGAAGCGACGAGCAAACCAGTTCTAAGAAAAGAGTTTCGAAGAAAACAATTTCGAGCAGTACAAGATGTGACCTAGTTTTAGATGATAGAGACCAGGTCCACGAAACACAGTTACGGAGAAGACGAGTCGCCGTTATCGAGACAGAAAGAACAGGAAACGTTCGGGGCACGCGCGAGGAAGTGTCGTTCGCGATGCACCTGGAATCAGAGAAACGAGACCAGCCGTCCGTAAATGCGGCAAGCGACGACGGCTTAGCATCCCGCCGCACATTCATGAGGGGCAGCAACTCGAGAATCTCCTTCCTAGTGGACACCGGCACCGAAGTATGTGCATTTCCGCGCAATAAAATATACGGAACCGCGAGCAAAGATACGTACGAGCTTTTCGCGGTTAACGGATCACGCATTGCGGTCCACGGAACCACCTTAGTGTCCTTCGACCTGGCATTGTGTCGAGGAATGAAATGGCGTTTTATTATAGCGGATGTTGACACACCTATCATCGGTGTGAACTTCCTCAGCGACGCGTGGGTGGACGTAAGAAATAAACGCCTCGTAGATTCTACCTCGAACCAGTCAACGAGAGGATACAGGGCCACGACCCAGACAGCGTCGACTAGTACAATCATCAGCGAGTCGACGTACCATCGACTTCTCGCCGAATTTCCGGACCCAACTCGCCCACCGGCTGTCGGACAGGAGAAAATTCGACACTGCGTGGTACATTACATCGAAACCACAACCGGCCCACCCGTCTACAGCAAACCCCGCCGGCTCGTATCCGATCGACTTAAACGAGTTAAGGCGGAGTTTGAAATGATGATCAAGCATGGTGTAATGCGATCATCGAAAAGACCGTGGGTATCACCACTGCACGTCATACCGAAGAAGGACGGAAACCTGCGACCTTGTGGTCACTACCGTGCATTGAGTGCCCGCATCGTACCCTGAGAGCAGCAATCAAATGCCATGAAACGAGCAACTGGGCAGAAATCTTGCCGATTGTTTTACCGGGCATACGAACTGCTGTAAAGGAGGACTTGAACGCAACGATAGTCGAAATGATTTACGGCACCGGCACGATTGCCGGCAGAATTCTTCGTACCGACGAAGCAACAGGGCAACTCGGAATATGTAAATCGGCTGAAAATGCAGATAGAAAGAAATCAGGCCTCACCCGATTACGTGACACGGCGAGAAGAAAACCGTCGTGTACCGCGTAATTGAGACGTCGTCGTACGTATCTGTACGCCATGACGCGATCGGTGGAGGCCCGTTACGACCACCCTATGACGGAGCATATCAGGTTATACAGCGTGGAGAAAACACTTTTACCATTAAAATAAATAATAAGAACGTGGTAGTCTCCATAGGCCGACTGAAACCCGCATTTTTACTGAATGACAACGTTGAGCATCATAACATTTAAAAGCGTAACGTAATAATACCGCGTGGGGTTCAAATCGAACAAAGCGAAGGACCCCAAACCGAAAACAAAAGAAACACGACAAATAGGTTTCGGTTCAGGGTTATAAATTGTCGAATACGGAAATAGCCGCGTAATTGTTTAAATAAAAATAGCGACAGACAAAGAAAAGTCTTAAACCTATTGTACAAAAGAATAAAAAACGTTATCACTCGTAAGGGGGTACACTCGACCACGGAACTTTCCGTTGGCTTCGCCACACAAAGCGCTATGCCATCATTGTGTCATTTTGTTTTACGGAAACCTATCTTGCGTATATAACGCATACGGACCCCGGGCACCCCTGACAGGGCCATAGGGGTTGGGATACGCCCCACCAGCGCGCAAGGTACCCAGTACCTTGCTACCTCGATTAGCTACCTCGATTGCAGGTACGAAGGCTCGTCGCAGATCGAACGGGGCGTTTTGTAAGCCCTTCCGACTCCCGGGACGGTTCCGGAGTAGTTGCGACGCTGCTCACCCGCCGCGGGCCATTCGGGGATACCCCGGCCCATTTGTCAGAATCTTGGCCATCAAACGCTGCCACTACGAGTCCATACGAGTCACAATTGGTCGAGATGAGGGGTCGCTACTCTCTCTGGGCTACGCTTGGTCGCCCGTAGTACCATCTTTAGTCATTGGTGGGACTGTCCTGCGGATGTACGGCCACGTCACTGCCGGTAGGCGACCTGCTAACCGAACTCGGCAGACCCAGATTGGACTAGTGTGAGCAGAGGCCATGAGAGCACGTAGGAACTGCTGGGAACTTATCCCGACGGTCCAATCTTTCGCATCAGGATCGTGGGTGCGCTACTACTCATGATCACACAATACATATTCCACTCTTTTCCATTATTTAATTGCATTTCCACTTTTCGTTTGCTTATTTTTATTGGTTATAGTATAAGTTGACACTACATTTGATGCATAGTTCAAGAAGAAATGAGAATACACTCAATATTTATACAGATTTTACGAGTTTGTATTTTCTAAATTTTACATTTTGCAAATTATATATCTTCTACCATGCGTACATATACGGAAAATCGTTGTCATAAGTTGTGAAAAAGCTAGAAAAATTTACCGAATGTCCAGCTGGACAAATAATAGTCAAGTCCAAATTAAGTAATAAAAAAAAAAAATATAAGTTGTGAAAGTTATAGAAGGAAATCTAGGTAAAATCTTGCTATATTTCTTACTAATTAGTACCAAAATGTTGAAAGCAGAGTAATAGAGTACATGTCTACCCAATTTTTATTGCTTTATTTTTCATTAAATTTTGGAAGTCAAAAAGGTGTTAAATCATCATAAAATTGACAGAATTCTGCTATTGCAATGAGCAAATAATTATATCGTCATAGAGATTACAAAATTTGTTAGTAAAAATCGAATGATAATAATATAATCTTTAGAACGTTTTGCAAAATATAACACAAAAACGAATAGAGAACGATCGCCGGTATCAACAAAATTTGCTAAAATAGTAGGTCTTGCAATAAAACGTTTCACGTTCTTACTACATGTACATCATATAAGCATTTGAGATTTCCAATACTGAAACATTCGATTATTCAAATCTTATCGTGGAGAAAAACATAGAGAATTCGCGAAGATGCGCGTACAGTGTACAGTGTAGAAATCTTGGAAGAAAAGTTGTATTTAGTGATGAAAAAAAATTTGATTGCAACGCGTTAGTTGGGCGGAATTGCAGAATATCAAAGAAGTTCTTATTTAACAATGTTTTATGAGTTATATAGTATTTGTGCTACATTAACATACGTCGAAAATGTTTGTAACAAATCCGAAAATATAAATATTGGCTACCATATTGTCGAAAAGTTGATGCAGATTGGTCAGTGACACAATAAAGTTTAGAATTTGTAATATCTGTTCCTGCGATGGGAAACTCGAATAATTTGAAGGACTTGTAATCATGATGAACAAGTAATAAAAATGAGTGGTGTGATACAGAATGATTATTGGCAAAAAAGAAGAAAAAGAGAAGAAGAAACAGAAACATGGAAAGATTAGAAACGATGAACTTGCATTTGGAAGTTGCAGTCGAAGAGGCGGAAATCGGAAGAAGATCCATGTGATGCCAGTATTAGAAAAATTGAAATAAAAAATAAAAAATAAAAAAATATAGATATATAAAAAGAAGAAGAAATTATAACGATTCCATACCACGTGATTAGTACGCAGTTTTGTAACTACATTACTGAGAGAATCGGATTCCAATCTAATTCTAATCTAATTATATTGGATTGTAATGCTAATTATTTCTGCGCAATATGCAATGCAGCACGCATCAATTTTCTGATAGTTGAGATGAGATTGACTTCATTTTATAGACGAATACATTTGCATACTTCGAATACAGAACATATGCTTCATATGTAAAGAAGCTGTATCCAAAATTTTAACTCATTTCTCTTCGCATAAAGATTTTGATGAAACAACAATAATATTATAGTGATTTTATTTATTTGATAAATTTCATTATGATTACAATAGAGAAGTACTACCATTTAATTTAATTTACTACAATATGAAATAATATTAAGTTTTAGTTTGACTGAACGAACAAATGAAACATTTTTTTATATAATACTCATAAATAAAATTATGCCATAGTGAGATCGTAGTTGGAAGGAAGAAGCGTCTAAGTCACGTAACGTTATGCTCGAGTTCACAGCATCCACGCAACTGCTATGAATATCGTTTTTTTGGATCTTTCATGAGCTGTAGAGAATCAGACAAAGAAAGAATCTCGAAGCAAACGAGAAAAGGCAACTAAATCCGAATGCAAATCACAAGTCACCATCCGGGATTTGCCGGAAATGTTATCCAAGTGAATCTGTGCTGCATTGCGCTTCATTTTCCAGATAACGTGATAATTTATAAATTCGTTCAAACCAACTTTACAAGAACATCCAGTTAACATATACGTATTGTTATTGTGTTTTGAAATAGATTCAATTGCCCTCTCTCTTTGTGCCAACCATTACAACGAAATAGTTTGTCCTTATTCATGATTGGGCCAATCCGTAATTCACCTACGTCGCAATACTCAATAGTGAATGCGCCAGGAAAATCTGTATTTACATGCATACAGTGTACAAAATGTAGAACGAAATCAAAATAATCGAATGAATTGTCTGGAAAGACATCCTGCATATAAACGCATGAAACGCATTTACGAAGAAGTGAGATTCTTATTATATAATTTCTGCAGATGCAAAATTTGCATTTTGTTGCAAAGAAGAACGCAATTCGCGTAATTAGATCTCCAGTTCCTCCGAGATCTCCAGATCATCAGCATGAAGCTTCTCCGTTTTGGCAACGCACCCTTCGTATCATTGAGAGCCAGTCATAGTCACAGAATAGGTGGCAATACAATCAATACAATACAGTGCAGAACTCTCATACTCTCATAGAAAGAAGACTAAAAAGAAAACACTCTACTGATCTCACTAAAGAAATAAAATAGTCAAACTTGAAGGTGGTACATGTTAATTATCAATTAAGTTGGAAAAGTTTACCAAATGTCCAGCCGGACAAATTGTAAAGTACAAATTAAATAATAATAATAAATAAATACGTACTGTTAACAGCTGCTTTTCTCCCTAAAGCATAAGTGTCGAGCTTACTCAAATTTTATAGCCAATAGCGATGTTATTTCGAAAATAATGAACACACAATCAAAAAGGTTTTAACTGAAAGCATTTGGTGTTTTCACCCAAGATAGAAAATCAGTTATTCCTGTAAGAAAATTGCAGCTGCTTGTGAATGCATTTTTGACACGGATTTCAAAATCTTGTAAGATATTCTTTTTAAGATTTGAGTCTATTGGAACAACCGTCTCAAATAAACTCCCTTAAAATACATAGAGCATTCCAGATATCGAGAACGTTTTTATGAAGTGGGGGTGCTGCCAAATTTTAAACGCAGACCGTTTTGTGAAACTAAGCTTTTAGACTAAGTAATCAAATATGGCACTGTATTGCTGTAGTAAATTTAGATATAAAAGATTACACGAAATATGTACACGCTCTAATAGGAAAACTCTCGAGATGATGATACTTGAAAGAAACTACACTGGAATTACCGTCTCTCGGATATACTTCATGAGCGAGTGGCGAATGACAATGCATATTGAAGTCATTTATAAGTTTCCATGAAGGGATAAAACTTTTGAACAAGCATGCTTGCTGAAAATCAATTAGATTCTGTGCCCGCGACTGAAGCAATGGGCTAATAAGCTATAAGTAGCTGCAAAGAGGGGAGGACGCTGATAGAACACAAAGAACTGGTTAGTCTAAAAGACGAAAACTGAAATTTGAAATAAAGAACCAGAAGGATCAAACTTGTGTGACAGCGACCATAGCCAAATCCACGTCATTCCATACTTCCTGATAATGAACATTTAGATTTTGCACACGGCCCAACACCAAACTTCCCATATTACGTAGGACACTCAGGATCCTCTCCTTACCCCACAACTCCAACAAACTCAAACATATAAAACTGCGAGCATTCGACCACGAGACCAGTCTTGAGCATAGTCTTGGCCGCGGTTTGAGCAACCGTTTTAATACTTTGTAACTTCGTTACTTCTTAATATTGTAATATTGTACTTAACTACCTTTATGAACGGAGCATATAAAAATATAAAAGGAGAGTCAAGTTGGGTTCTTGCTCAGCTCTTCCTTTTTTTATTTCCTCATCACAAATTTTACGTGACACTGGCTATGACGCACGTACTGGTTCTGCTATATTTGAGCATATTATATTGTATGGCACATTACCTCTTCGATTACGTATTTCCATTACTAGGACAGAAGAACAGATTCAAGATACTTATTGTAATCTTAACTTAAGAAAAAAGGAACTTCTTGTGATATAACCTTGAAACGGGAACATATATCAGCTATATCATATGTATATATATATATCGATTTAATACGTTGATTATAAAAGCGTGTTAGTCATGTACGAAAAGATTGATTTTTTGAACACGATAGTGCATTGACACAATTGAACACATTGAAACTATTATTTTTCTAAAAAAATTTTCAAGCTTTGAATTAACATTTATATAAATTATAACATATTTAATAAATTATATAACAAAGATGTAAAAATATATAATAAGTTATAAATTATGAAAATTAAATTATAAAGTTAGTTAAAAGAGTTTCGCAGGAGGCAGTCAATTTCAAACAGTAAAGGAATCAAATTATAAAGTTATGGCAAAATAACACAATTTAATATAAAACTATTAAGGAATTGAGTACGTCGAGACATAATAGATATTTTACAAGGTATGAAATAAGATATGAAACATTATAAATAATGAATCATTTATTCGCTGCACGACATACTTTTCATGATATTTCGCATTGTCTTTTATTTATATTTTCTTACATAATTTTCATAAGATATTCATAAATTAAAATATGTTTTCATAACCTATGTTCTACTAACGATTTTCCTTATGTTCAGTGTGGTGTGCTCTATAGAGTATATATATTTCTTATTTATCTCCAGCCATAAACCAGAATCTTGAGTGTACTATTATTTTCCTGTGGATTGTAAAATCATAAAATATTAATTCGCACAAATGTTACAGATTTACATTATATGTAAAGAAAGGATACAGAGATGTACCGTATCATAACTGGATACATGCATTTTCTGTGGCACATTTTGGATACTTATTAAAACAAAATTTAAATCTTATTAATGAGAATTATATGACACGATACATGTCATGATATTGATCATAGAGGAAGAAATAATGCTAGTCTTTATAGTTCTGAAGGTTCTGTAATGGAGGTAAATTACCTTTAAGAACAAAACTGTTGCATCGTGAGTTCGCGCTCGCCATCCTTCTGCAGATGCGCTAGTTACAATAAATAGTAACTAGAAGATAGTTCTAGATACAATCGATAGATTTAATCGATAGGTTCAAGCTGTTCTTTTGTTTTTATCCCTAGTCCATGTAATAAAGTGCAATAAAGGTTTTCCGGCTCAGAACGGTGTGATCAATTTATCCAAAGAATAAAATAACAGCTATTGTGATCCTGAATACAGAAAGAACAATAAAAATTTCAACATAAATGTGATATCAATATAACTTATCATTCTCTCGTTTAACAGAGACATCATTTTGCCCAGACCATGTGCATTTTAAATAAAGAAGGCTGCAATATAGCTGAAAACGTTTATAGTGAATAGTTTAGCGAAGCGTTAAATCTACTGAAAAATAATATACTTGCAACTGATTTAGCATGCAAATTTCGAACGGTCGAAAAACAGGAAGAGACGGTTAGAAGTAAATTTGACCAAAATGACTCTGAACGAAAGAGATTATTTCTTAATATGCTTATGACTGTGATCTTAGTGATCAGACTAAGCAGTGGAAAGTGTCTAAAAAAAACTGCAGTAAGTAGAAGTCCAAGTTTAGATAAATTTCGAAGACAATAATACATTTAAGAGCTTATGTGCTTTTTCTTCTTTGATTCGATTTAGCAAAAAGTATGGGTAGTATTCCCATAGAAATGATAGATAGAGAAGGAGCATCTATACCAGACATCTAAGTTAAATTCATTACAAATATAGTCCTTCCACTTTTTATGTAAATATATTTTAAAAGAAACTGTCTGTGTATAATATATGTATATACTTTTATTTTTAATATACATTCAAAGTCAAAAAATCGGATTTAACATCTATTTTTCATTACGAGTATAATTAAAAGGGAAAATAGTATTTTTGTAAAAGATAAGATTTTCTTAATTGAAAAAGACGGTGATGTTTTGTGAAGACAGTAGAATATAGATTATACATCATAAACCTTCCTCTTTATTTAGTTAATTTTAGTCTTCCATATGATTTGTTTCATTATTTTGTCTCTTAGTAATTTTTCTACATTATTTCCAATGGTACAACCGCTCGTTGACGTGCTGAAAGAAAATCGAGCTTTATGGGAAGTGTCTAAAGGCATATTCCAAAAATTTTTTGAAAGCAGAAACAAAAGGTATTGCTGTCCTCTTATTATTATTATTATTATTATTAACGTTATTATTACTTATTTAGTTATTGCATATTATTATTATATTAGTAAAATTTATAATATCGAGTTTTGAAAATCACCAATTTCGTTATAGTGAAAATGTTAAGTCTTGACTAAACTGATTGGGTTTCATAACACGGAATATCGATTATTATTTTTGTATTAATATTTAAAACGTTTAGTCTTTTCGCTGAGAAAGTCAGAGGCTAAAATTCAGAAATTACTTTACGGTCGGAATTGCACGTCTGCGGTCAATCGAGTTACTAAATCCTCGTCTCTGCATTCTCAATAAAAATAATGTGACATAAATCCACATCTTAGTAAATATCATCTTTGGTAAATACACACATTGGTAATCAATGGACAGCATTTCTTCTTAGGCCTAACTCTCAACTCGCAACCCACAGGGGCTTGGGATTGGCTTGGTGAGTGGATTGGTTAAGGTTAAGGGTTAGACAAATTGTACAAAGGAATAAGACTGCTACTGATTCGCCTAATTAGATAAACGCTCGCATTTGATTGTCTAGTACAAAGGAACGGACATATCCAAACAATCAGGTTTTTTCAAATAGAAGTTTCATAAGGTTTTCCTCCAATAGAATCATACAGTTTTCATAGTTGTCAAACACGTCTGCATCGCGTATAAGTAGCTTTTTCTTAGAATAACGAAGTTTTTGTACCTCACAACCCTACTAATATTATAAGTTGATCTTGCGAGAAATGGTTTTTATAGATGGTACACCATTGTATAAGTATCTCAATATCTGATCGTGATTTTTACAACCGCGGACGCTAACAGGAAATTATTTTACTTGGAGATACAATTATAGAAATTGATAATTGTTCGACTAAACAAATCACATCGGATGCGATTTAAATTCTAGATGGCGTTAAACGCAATGATTCAAATTGAACTGAAAAGTCGTTAGGTACTTAGAGGACTTGTATGTAGAGGATGATTGATCGTGAGATTTATTAGACGAGATTGCTCGTTGTTGAAACCGTCAAATATATTTTAAAATGATTAAATAAATAAGTACACATAATTCGCTAAGACAGTATATAATCGCTCGCTGATAACTCGTTGGTAACTGATCGATACTCGGTAGATACTCGGTAAATACTCGTAGATACTGATCGATAACTGAACTTTTTACGATTGCGTCCGTTTAAACTGGTATAGTATAAACTAGGAAGGGTCGAAAAATTCAAATTGGTCTTCGTTCGACGATTGCACGTAGCTGCGGCATTGTTTTGCCCGGAGATTATTTATTATTACATTATGTATGTCCTAACGATATTGATACTCCGTGGCAAAAAACATGATTTGAATTGTCCTCTAGCTCATGTGCCGCTACATGTACTTTCAAGGAGCAAAGCTGGCACAGTCCCGTTTATGATACAAAGTGCAGAGTGTCGCATAAAATTGAGACTTGAATCGTAAAAGAAAGGAAGGTTGAGTCGTATCCCAACTATTAACTTTCTTTTATCGTACTTTATTATAACTTTCATGATTACAATGATTTTACAGAGGTAGAATGGTATTGAATCAGAGAAAGGCTGAACAAGAACTGCCCGTGCTGGTTGAAGTCTCCGCTTATATGCGTTTTGGTTTGGCGATGTTGAGGGGTCCGATGTAGCTTATGATGTGCAAAAGTGTACGATGGTCGAGGGTCGATGTCTTATCTGTAGAGGACTATGCGTAGAGGATGGTTGATCGGGAGGTTTGTAGGACGAGATAATTCGTTGTTGAAATCGTCGTGTATTTAAAATGATAAATAAGTTAATAAATACAGGTAATATCGTCAAGACGCACGTACTAACAAATTCGCTAAGACAGGATATAATCGCTCGCTGATAACTAGGAAAATACTCGGTATACTCTCAAAAGATAGCTCGCGATCACGTTCGTTTATTTATGCTGGTGGGAGAATGTCAGAAAATTTGAATTCATCTTTGCTCGATGTTGGACATTGTTTTGATGTAGACTAAGATGTTTCATAGCCTCTGTGTAGGCTATGATGATAGGTGGTAATGTGTCCAAAGGAGTCCGAAGCTCGGGGGTCGATGTCTTATCTCTGGTGTAGGTTGAGACGTGGTTGATGTCACAAGAGTATCGTTTCCCTTACTTTAACGCGTTTTGCCATTAGATGACACTAATTTCTGTTACTTGTTTTATCTCTTGTTGTAAAAGTTTATATTTACAATTTTGTAGTTTTTATGCAAGCGTAAAAGCTAAGTAAATATTAATAAATATTATAATAATATACTATAATACTATGTAATAATATTAGTAAATACTTTGCTATTTCTTTATTTTGTTTCCATTAAAGTATATTCTATTCTTCATTACAGTACTTTCATTTTTATTTAGTGTAATAATAAACATATACGTTAATATTCATTGATATTAGTGTAATTGTAAGCTTCACTGTAAACTTAAGAAAATTAGAAGAACGGAATTGTTAAAAGGGTATATATGTGTAATTAAACTAGATTCTATTCTCAGCGTTATTTCATTATTTTATTATCGTTTCATATAAATATCTTTTTTTCGAAAAATAATTTACATATGCTTCCAAGTTAATAAAAGTAAACACAATGTGTTTGTATTAATTGTTATATATGTCATAATTTCAACCATAATATTAGATTGTGGTATGTATTATTGAAAAGTATAGTTTAGTAGATATATTTAATATACCTTGCTCGTGTGGTAAAGAATCTATTAGCGACCATTGTGAAAATTCTTTGGATACTTTACATAGTTCAATTGATCAAACACTACAAGCAGCCCCTGACCCATCAACTGCAAAGACGCCAAAAGTTTTGAAGAAAAAAGCTTATCGCAGAAACTGATATTATCAATATTTATAATAGAGTATCTGATTCTACTGCAATACGTGATAAAACAGAAAATGATGATATAAAAACTGGGGATGTGGTAAAAGCAACAATTGGCCGAGCAAAAAGAAAGGCTTCAAGGAAAGCTGCAGCTAATATTAAAAAGCAGCGGTCAATGCCACTTCCTGCAAAATTACTAAGGCTATTAATTCTTCAAAGTAATATAAAAGTTCGTACCATATTATGATGAAATTTAATACTTTTATTCATACCCCAAATCTTATGTTACTTATCAATACTAATTTTTATATATAGTACCTAATAATGCTTGATATCGGTTAATTAATATGTTGAAGTCTAATTGCTTAATGTATGTGCATTGTACATACAAATTCCATTATAATAATTATATATATGCCGGGTACACATTATGATTAGGGGTAGAGGCTTGAGTTAGTCGTCGTTGTTAAGATATGGATGTTTATTGATACAAGTATGGATATTATGGAATTGATAAGTAACCACAGTGATTAGACACTAACGACAATGGTCTCAGATTCGATAACGAATCCGCGGACAACGGGGTAGCAAATGTACTGTCCACCAAAGCCTAAGTCGAGCTCTTTGTTAAAACGTGGAGTATTCGCTGATCGTAAAGACGTTGTGTAACTCGTTTATGATATCGTACGGGAGTGTATCTTTCCGTCAGAATGATGCTGCAGAGGAAAACTAAGATGGGGTGTGTCTAAGGACACGAGATTATCGGATTCGTCGAGAAAAGCCTTCGTTTGGAAAGTGATGAAAATGGACGTTGCCGTTAATTGGTTAATTTCTATGTTGGTGGTTAGAAAAGGTTGCTAGCCGCCCTGAGAGAGAGAGTTGCTAGCGGGTAGCTTCGTTCGTGGGAAAAGCAGATTTCCCGCAGTTAAGACAAAGACTGTTTGAAGGATCTTAGTTAATTAAATACTAAGATTTGTAGCGGGTCCTCGGATAGCTGAACATGTACTCTGAAGATGCATCAACATGTGGTAATCATCCGACCGAAGTGTAGGGTCTGCGCGTGGCGAGCCACGGGACTGAAACCGTAGGAATGTTTACTGTCGAATGTCGCTACAATTATTTCTTTCAAGGGGAGCTATACAATTACTCCGTTCCTTTGTTAGACAGAACGCTCATCCCATGACCGCGGACACGTTCGGCGACTGGCTGTCGCCTCGACCCCAAGCTCATTATCACAAATCTTGAAAAATATAATCGGATTGGGTCGCTGACAATTATTTAATTATGGCTATGGAATCTAGACTAAAGTATTAGGGGATTTTCCCAAAACTCCAAAGGGAAGGCTCCGGTGTCTTTTCATCTCCGACATCTATAATTCTATTATATTTTTGCAAAAGAAAATGCAGCGGCTAAAAAAAGCGATGTCAAACAAAGAGTTTGATGAATTACTCACAAATGGTGAGATCCTCTGAAATGAAAAAGTCTAAAGGAAATATTAAGAAACAAGAAATTAAAAAACGACAAAATCAGTAGAACTGATCTATGACATCCAGCGGAAATGAAATACTTAATACTCCAACAAAACCATCTTCGAAGGGAAAGCATACAGTCACAGAACTTCAGCCAATGAAAAATACGAATAAATCGAACTACTTCTTCGATCCATGTGCCAACATGTCTGTAAAAGGAAGAGTTGGGGCACTCAACAATTTGTTCCTAATATTCATGCACTAATATTGTTCAACTTATTAACTTTTTTTTATGCGTGGGGAAATCGTCATGGACACCCCTCGCTCTTGAAAGCGGCGAGGTAGTGTCGGACTCATACCGACTAAAACCTGGATGCTTCGAGGCCTACTGTTCGAATTACTGCCGAAGCACCCCTGCATCTTCTCCCGTCTATGGGAGTCGTTCTTTGTTTATTCGGGCAGTGGGGAGGCTCCCCTCTCGACGCTGTCCCCTGGGCCTTCGTGCGGGTCTGAGGAGGTCCAGATCTTGCTCGGCGTGTCGGCCTCTATGACCGGCGCGGATCCCTGCAAGGGTGAGATGTTCTCGCACTCTCCAGCTCTGTTCGTTTCTTCACAAGCATTACGTTCTCGCAGTATTGCTGGATTGCAAGGAACCCTTGTCGCTTCCTCAACATCGCTTCCACAACTGACGAGGGGTCTAACTTTTCTCCAATTGCCAGCCGTGGAATACGGCGCGAGGCCTTCCACGCCGGACAAAGTTACAACGTGTGCTGGGCCGTGTCCTTCACGCCTCGCGGCAGTGGTGACTGGTGCTCGTTGCCTCTCTCCCAGTTTTTTGTAAGCATTCTTCCAATACTCTGTGTCCTTTGTGCAACTGTGTTTTGCGGAAGAACAGTGGGAGTCTTCCGCGGTCTCTCCAAGCCTCCCAGTTTGGAAGGACCGATCTAACGGTCCGATGGCCACGGGCCTGGTCTTCGGCGAGTAGATCGTAGCGCCACCGCTCCCATACCTCTCGTCTGGCTTCTCCTCGAACGTCCCGGGCCGCCTGCTCGGCGGGGAGAGAGTCCCCGCCTGAGCTTAGGCTCCTCTGGTCTCCGTACACTCGTCGGAGCGCCAAGGCCTGCAGCTCGAACGGAGGAGACGCCGCCAGGACCGTCAACGATACATATGATATCGTCCGGTATCCCCTTATAATTTTGTTGGTGGTCGTCCAATGGATCCTCCTCAGCAAGGGTAGACGAAGTAGAGTAGAGAAGAGTAGAGAAGAGAGATATTGTAATTGAAGCGGCAATATTATGCCACGTGCCCGTAGCCTTGGGGTTTGTATTCACGAACCTGGCATGCGTTCCAGGAAAAGTATACCTTCCCCACAGGAAGGTTTTCTCTCACCTTTCTTTCTTTCTTTTGCACGTGGAGAAATCCTCATGGACACTCCGCTGTTGCTAATAATCCGTAACAGCAGAGTAGTGTCGGACTCCTACCGACTAAAACTCCACGATGACCATGTTGACAAGAGTGTTCCATGAACCTCTTATGAATTAGCTTCTGTTTCACCCCCTTCCCACGTCCTCTTGTTCGAGCCCGTCCTAAGAATTCTCCGTCAGTTTAATCCTCCTCCATCGTCATAACCTACAAGGGTGATAGTTTTCCTTTCTCTACCTTTCTGCTTGCTCCTTTGCGAGTAGAAGTCGTTCGCAGAAAAGGCGGACGGCCTCATATTTCTGTGGCCCCTTCAACATTGCTTCTACAATCGCCGAGGGCGTCAGTCTTTCGCCTATGACGTGCCGCAGGCTGTTACGGGACAGCTCCCACGCCGGAAAGAGGTCCAGCGTGTGCTGCGCTGTGTCTCTGCCCTCCCCGCAGTGGTGACAGATGTTCGTCGTCTCCCGTCCGATTTTCCTGAGGTACTCGCAGAACACGCCGTGTCCAGTGAGCACCTGGGTCATCCTATAGGTGAGCGGGATGCCGCGGCGGCTTCTCCATGTCTCCCAGTTTGGGAGGACCGCCTCCAAGCTTCGACGTTCGCCTCCCTCGTTGATCAGTTGGGATCGCCTCTGGTCCCACGCGTCCTCCTCGACGGTTCCTTGGTCGTTTGGGGTCGCCTGCTCGGTCGAGTCCTCTCCCGGGTTCCACACTCTCCAGCAGGCGTATTTTCTTCTCAGCTCCATGGTTAATAGCTCCCACTGGGGGACGCGACTAGAGCGATCGCCGACGCACGGGTCACAGTTCGGTATCCCCTAACGATTCTGATGGCGGTTACACTGTGAAGCCTCCTGAGGAGCAGGATGCTGCGACGACTCGCCACCTGGTCGGCACACCGCGACTCCCTCCCCGCCGATGATCGGCAGCAGGCCGCACAAGGCATTGGAGGCTGCTGACACTTTCGGAATAAGGAAGTCGAAGTGCGGCTCGAACGTTAGCTTGCTGTCTTCTGCCTCGTCGCGTCGGCGCCAGCGGCGGACGCATGTCGCCCTCAGTTCCGCGATGTCGGGGTTCCACCAGTAAACTGCCATATTTCGCACCGTGCCCGGTGTGGCTCGTGGGATGGATGAGTCGTAAATTGCTGTCATGGCTCGGCGAAGGTTCTCAACCTCCTCTTCCACGCCTGTTTCGGTCGTCGTCGTCGAGGCCTCCCAGCACCAAGCTGTCGCTATAGCGGCCGCCCGGAGTAAATCTTCGTTCCTCTCCTTTACCTTCCATCTTGGCGGTGGGCGCGCGCGTCCTCTTCTCGCCGGGCCGTGACGATGGATCGCCCGCTGTCACCATTCCAGGTCCAGGTGGGACCTTCACTTCCATGAATACGTAGAGGTGTTTTGAGAGTGTCTCGACCCCCTCGGCCACTCTCCATCCCCGAATCCGCCTGAATGCATCGGGGGAGGACCATGTGATGTCAACGACTGAGTTTGCTCTCTACGCCACGCAGATAGTGGTCGAGCCTTTGCTCACCAACACAAGTCCAAGTCCCGTGGGCCAGTTTGACAGCGCGCGGTAGCGCGCGTTGGTCCTGGGGTTTCCCCATTCCGTGGATTGCGCGTTGCAGTTTCCCAGGATGAGCACTTGCCCAACTCCGTCCTGGAACTCCTCGGGCTCTTCGCTCCTGTCCCTGGAGTTCGCTTCGCCGGTTGTTATTTCTTTCCACGGTCTGCCATTCCATGGCAGCCGCTTGTCTACCCTTGGTCGCTGGAGTGTTTGGAACTCCAGGCTCAACCCTTCTCCTGTTCTCGTAGGGGACGACCTCTCTCTTTTTCCTTCTCTCTGTATTTTGGGGGCGTTCTTCGGAAGGAGCAGCGAGCCTCCTAGCTCCTTCATCTTGCGTTCGATTGCGGCGAGACGCGCTGTCTCGCTGCTCTTCTCTGCAGTGGAGCGCGAGGCCAGCTCTTTTCGGAGCTTTTGGTTCCTTTCTTTTGGTCACCTCAAAAGCTCGGCGGATCAGTTCCGCTCCTATGTCCGCCGTAGAAGATATTCTCATCTCTTTGGCTAAGTCCGCAATAGTTTCAAGGGATTCGCCGGCCTTTCTTTTCTTCGCACGGGGCGTTTTGACGGCGTGGTTCTCCTCTTCCCCCTTCGTTTCTTCCATCCGCAGGTTGCCCGCGTTCAACGTGGAGTGGAAGAACGCCTCCTTAGGGGGGACCGCTTTCCTGATACTTCTGGCGCTGACGTGTGTCGGCTCAGCAGCCAACTCCCCTTCACCGCCTCCTCTCAGTGTTTCCTCCACCTCTTTATTCTTCCCCGCTGTTGCGTCCTCTTTCCCCATTGGGCGCGCAAAATGGCCACTTATTCATCGGTGTAGTTCCCGGAGTAGGTCGCGTAGCGACGCTGGATTTCGATCACGCTCACGACTCCGTCCTCTCTACGTCTTCCCCACATGAATGCCCCAAAGGAACTCCAGCTTTTCTCTTACCTGGGGCGGGGGTATTTCCATTACCCAGTTGGTCTCCGTGGCATCCTTGCTGCCTGTCCTGAAGCACAATTTTATTGCCGCAACATCTTCTTGTTGTAGCCTGTCATGATTCTGCTTCCTGATGCTTGCCAGTAGGTCCTTCTCCGGGATCTCTTTCGGTACGTCGTAAAGGATAATCCGGGGCAGCCTCTTCTGTGGTGTGCTGTCTTCTGGGCCTTATGGCTTCGTCGTTTCCATGACTAGACATTGCCACTGATTTTCCTTACTGTGGTAACTTGTATTTCCATTTTATGGGGATTTACAAGCGTGAATACCGTCTCCTGCGCATGTTCCCAACCTTGCTGCTTGTTATTTTTACCCTGTTTGCGTACGAGGGCTGTTTTGATTCAACCCACATTGTTTTTTTGACTGCTACTTCAAGCCGCTTGCTGACTTGTAGCGACTTGTTCACAACGCTTAGAATTTTCGAGTCCTTATTTTTGCCCGTGATTTGGTCCTTCTTGCCGGTGAGGTAGCTACTGTGGAGCAGGAGCTCCTTCACGATGTCTCTCATGTCTTTGAAGTACCGCATGATAATTACGGTCTGGCCCTTGTTCATCTTTTTGGTTGGGTCGAGGCAGATCACCAGGACCTTCTTTTCAATGTCGCCTGCTCGTACCCTTATATCGGGTACCGGCCGTGTTGTATCGTTCACAGGCTGGGTTTTCCTTGATGTATCCTAGTCATCTGCTTCTGCCCGCTTACGCTTCTTGTGTTCCGGGCTGTGTTTTACCGGTGTCTTCTCTGCTCCTTTTTCAGACTTTTGTGTCTTGAGGGGATGCAGGACCACCCTTGCCTACGTGGCGGGCGAAGTCTGCCTGACATTTCGATTTCCTTGACGACGCTTACTCTTATTTGACCGACGACGTGCTGTTTCGGCCAGTCGCACCCAGTCATTTCGGACCGGTGCTTACGGCTAGAAAGTTTAAGTTAGTTCTTTGTAATACACCTCACACTAAGACCAGCGGCGCATCGCTTTACCTGCACGCGGCTAAGTCCGAGGGCGTATTGCTGACGTATGAATTTACTTCACCAAGTCCATATTCATGGCCTCCCCCGGTCGTCTGCCTCTCTCGTGGAACTTTTCTACTCTTCTGGTAGGTCTATCGCTTTGTTACCCTGCCTCCTGACGGTGCAGGCTCCCGAATCAGGCTGGTCTCTTTAGTTTTCGGCGGAGTGCATGTTGCCCCTCGCAATCTGGATGGCGGGGGCACCAAGGGACTGACAGAGCGGGCACCTGGGCACGGGGGCATAACAGCTCTTAGCCTGATGCCCGATGTCCTCGCACCTATAGCATGGCTGCCCTCGGTGTACCATTGATCCGTAGGTCGTTCTCACGTGTCCTACGTGTCCAAGCGTTTGTAACATTTTAAGGGCCTCTTCGGGATGGCTTCGACCCTTGCCATTGACCAGCCCACAACAATTTTTCCCGCTTGAATTAGTTTCCGCGCTCGTGTTGTCGGACACCTTATCCAGGCTGACCCAAGGCCGCTTCTGGAGGTTCTGAGTCTCCTACTCGAACTTCCAGTACCTTGCATCCGCCGGCCCTCGCCAGGGTGTCTCGAAGCTCCTCCTTGCCGACCGTGATTTCGATCCTAGTCACCCTCAGCTCCGCCAATCTTATTGAGGCTGCAACTTCTACCGTGGCCGGATCTAGGGCTTCTCACCCTCTTTATCCCCAGGAACTTCTAGGATGATGCCCCCATTCATCGCCTTCTTGATTTAAACTCGCTCAATACCTACTTCGGATAGCATATAATGTGTCATTTTTGATAACGGGAGCCTGCCTCTCATATCATACACATACGAACCCCGGGCACCCCTGACAGGGCCATAGGAGTTGGGATATGCCCAACCAGCGAGGAAGGTACCCAGTACCTTGCTACCTCGATAGCTAATCGTGCAGGCGTCTTCGCTCGTCACAGGTTGAACGGGGCGTTTTCAAAGCCCTTCCGGGATGGTTCCAGAGCAGTTGGGACGCTGCTCACCCGCCGCGAGCCACTCGGGGATACCCCGGCCAACTGCGCCAGCATCTTGGCCATCAACCACTGCCATTACGAGTCCATACCCAAAATTGGTCGAGATGAGGGGTCGCTACTCCCTCTGGGCTACGCTCGGCCGCCCGTAGTACCATCTTTAGTCATTGGTAGGACTGTCCTGTGGACGTACGGCCACGTCACTGCCGGTCAGCGACCTGCTAATCGAACTCGGCAGACCCAGATTGGACTAGTGTGAGCGGAGGCCATGAGAGCACGTAGGAACTGCTGGGAACTTATCCCGACGATCCAACCTTTCGCATCATGATCGTGGGTACTCTTAACGCTGCTTTTAGCCTTCCATACGCTTCTTGCTCACCCGACTCGAATCTAAACGGGACGTCTTTTCTGAATAAATTTGAAAACGATCTCGCAATGACAGAGTACCGAGACACAAACTTCCTAAAATATCCCGTTAAGCCAAGGAATTCGCCAATAAATTCTCGCTACGATTCTGATAATCGACGCTGCGAAAGAGACGTTCCCCTGTTTTTATTAAGATAAAAGAGGTAATTAATATGATTGTAACAATGAATTAACAGGGTTAATATAAACTTCTATTTCCAAAAAATATTTAAAATATAATTAACACGTCAAAATGGTTTAACAATGATATAATTAGTTTGTTACTAGAATTCGACTCGACGTATTCTTTAGACTTTAAACCTCTCTCATCTTGGAGACGGCCCCCACTATGCTCGAGTTTTGCGACCGTTCGCGAATCGACGTTTCTAGAACTCGCTGCTTGACTAATTATACGTTTGTCGCTGCATTGTATGTATTTTGCCGTTCGTGTCAGGCGATCTGTCGGCGACATTGTAGTACCAAGAGAAACGGTTAAGAGGCCTATAGTAAGCCTCAGGGCGTAACATTAACTCTTGTAAGTAATATAAGTGTTTATATCATATTATGATGAAATTTAATACTCTTAATCTTACCCCAAATCTTATGTTACCAATCAATACTATTCTTATATATATCTCTTTATTGATATCGGGTAATTAATACGTTGACATCTAATTGCTTAATGTATGTACATTGTGTATATAAATTCTATTATAACGTTGTTAAATATATTCTAAACTTTTAGAGGAAACGTGAAAGCCGATCTAAAAAAGGGAAAACAATTTCAAGGAGGATCGCGGGTACGTCACGGATTCATTCACAATACGCAGTTTAGACTTGATGGATTCGATACGGTCCTAATCATTCGGTACCCGTTTCGTCTTTCTTGTGATTGTTGCGAATTACTGCAAAGTCTCCTCCTTTGAAAATTGTTTGAGTTCGCACGATCTTTCTTTTCTGTTCCCGAGCGTATCGCTTTTTACTACTTATTTTATTACTAGTTTTTGTCTCGCTAACTTTAAATATTTGTCCAACTGTTTTTGCCATAGTGAAAACATATCATTATATGTTATGTGAGTGGCTTTTGCAATCGCGGAAGGTAAATTAGCTTTTCTTCCGAACGTCAATTCAAAACAGGTAAATCCTGTTCCTTCGTGAACTGCAGCATTATACCCTAAATATATAAAATAGAGTACCTCTTCCCATTCTTTAACGTCGTTATCCCGTAGGCCAGTACGAATTAGATCTCTAACTACTGCGTGTGTTTCGATAGTTCGCGGAGAGACGCGTTCAAGAGATATCACGTCAACGAGAATCGTAAATTCTCGTTACGATCAAATAACCGACGCCACGAACCGATCGATCCCCTATTTCTTTTATGATAATAGAGGTGGTTTAAATGATAGTAGGCTGGATTAACACGTATAAATATAGTTTATTGAAACAACTTAGTTACTAGAAATATATAATCTGAGAACGTATAAGTATTGACAAGGTCGAGAATGCGATGTAAGAGTGGATGACGGCTGTTCGACGAATGGTTTTAGACTCACATTGTAGAGTATCGCGACATGTTGACTATTCTAAAGACGTAGAATGAGTGATGTTCAGTGACGATGCCGTGGCGGAGGAAAGCTAGTGATGGGTGTCCTCGCGCACGAAATGAGCTGAGTTATTAATAGGTTATTGCCAGGTTGGGGGGGCAGGCGGCTACGACCGTTAAGGTCCCGGATGGAAGACGATGCGTCGTGAGTTCGAATCCTCGCCCTGGTGGAAATATTTGCTCAAAAAGGATGGATGGAACCAAGAAAAGTTGCGGGGGAGGCCCAGTGTTTGTTGCATACCTGCAGTTCCTGGGCCTCCCTCGACCGCTACAGGGAAGGTCATCGTGGAGGTTTTAGTCGGTTGGAGTCCGACACCACCGCGTCGCTTCTCTCCCCCAGAGGCGATGCGGAGTCCGTGCGGATTTCCTCCACATAAAAAAAAAAGAAAAAAAAAAAAAGATTGGTGAGGGTGAGGAAGGATGCTGACCGCTCTCGAAGGAAGTTACTGGTGGGAAGCATCAATCAGCTCGTAAAATAAAACACCAACTTCCGGTATCTTCCCGTAGTGGAGAATAAATGTAAAGAACAAAGACGCTTGTTTGGTCTGAAGGACCTTAACTATGAAAATGACAAGATTTATGATAGGTCCTTGAAGTTATTGAGGGTACGCAATGAGGGACCCTAAACATCTGGTTGCTATCTCTCCAGGTGTGAGTGACCTGGTCTAGGTAGAGCCGTGTGAGTACAGTGTGAATACGTTCTAATGATCCGTTAGATTGAGGATGAAAGCTAGTCGTTTTGATATGTTTAATCTTAAAAGCCTCGTCAAATTTCGTTATGAGCTCGCTAATAAAATTCTGTCCTTGGTCAGTAAGGATTGTCTTGGGTGCAGAGAATATATAAATATAATTGTCCAATAGCGCGTTAATAATGGATTCGCTTTGTTGTGTTTTCAATGGAACTAGTATCAGGTATATCGTTAGCTCGTCGTGAATTGATAGATTAAACTAGTTCCCTTGCTTAGACTTTGTCATTGGTTCTATAATGTCCATGGCTATTTTCTCGTTGAAGTTTAAAGGTGTGTTTCAAATTACTGGTTTTTCCTTGGGTCGTATTCTAACTAGTTTCTCATTCTAGCAAACGTCACAATTGTTTATAAGATCTTTGATTCTACTCATTAAATTTGGGATCTTATATCGTTCTTTGATTCTTTGGTATGTCCTTTGGATTCCTAAAGGTCCTATCGTACCGTTATGATATTCCTGAATTATCTTGTCTATTTCTTCCTCGGTTAATTCTTGGATCGGGTCCCATGCAATAGTGGCATGGTCTCGGGTATCGTTAAAATATAGAAGCATAAGTTTGATCTGATTCTTTTCTAATTCTGCAAACGTGCTGTCTCCTATACCTACTTTTTTGTTATTCCGTAATATGTTATTAATTTTTCGTATTTTTTCTAACCGTTTTGGTATTTCTGATTTTCTTTTCCATTCCGTAAAATGTTGTAAGAAATCTAAGACTACTGTTCTTTCAGGGGTTTCTACCTTTTGAATCGCGTGAATTCTAGATAAGCCATCTGCAATTGGATTGTCTTTGCTTTTAACATATTCGATTGTGTACTCATACTCCTCTAACTTTAGTCTCCATCGCATTAATATAGTTGATGGGACTTTGCAATTATTCGATCATTTCAGAGCTTGATGATCTGTTCCGATAATAAATTTTCGTTCCAACAAGTGTTGTCGTAATCGTTTCAATGCCCAAACTATCCCTAGTAGTTCTTTTTCAGTCGTCCTAAAATTCTTTTCGGGTGGATGCAGTGTTCTAAAAATAAAACAACATGGGTGCCGGTCCTGTGAAAGAACTGCTCCTAATCCTTCGTTACTTGCGTCGGTTGTTAGCGTAACGGTCTTAATAAAGTGAAGGTATGTTAAAACTAGTGCTTCGCATAGTCTCTGTTTTAACATGTTAAAGCTGTTTCGTTGTTTATCTGTTCAATGGAAGTTAACGTCCTTCTTCACTTTGTTTGTCAGTGATTTAGCTATTTTGGAGAAATTCTTCATGAATTTTTGGGAGTATCCTACTAGTCCTAAAAGCGATTTGACTTCAATTGCGTTCTTCGGTATCCTAAAGTCTGTTACTGCTGGTATCTTCTTCGAGTTTGGTATTATTCCTTCGGCTGTCACAACGTGTCCTAAGTACACTAGCTCTGGTTTTGAGAATTCGCATTTGTACGGCGGTATCTTGAGTCTTAATTCTCTAAATCTTTGCAAAACTATTGCTAAATACTGATTATGTTGCTGAATTATATCTTCGAATATTATTGTGTCGTAGGAGAAACCGAAACAGTGTTTGTTGATTGAAACTCTCAAAGCTGTGTCCATCACGCGTTGGAAAGTCGTGGGTGCGTTCTTTAGTCCAAATGGTATTCTGTTCTAATGAAAGTGTCCCTGAGGAGTTGAAAACGGGGTGTATTTTTTAAAATTTGAATCCATCAGTATTTGATGAAATCTTGAGGATAGGTCTAACGCGGAAATGAATTTCGCACCCCTAATTGGCTTCTATGTCAGGTAAAGGGTAGGCGTCTTGGTCTGTCAGTTTGTTAAATTTTCTAAAGTCTGTAATTATTCTCCATTTTTGTTTCCCTGGAGCGTCTATCTTGTTTGGGACTACCCAAACTGGTGAATTGTTAGGTGAATCTGATTCTTCAATAATATTTGTGTCCAATATTTCACTCCCTTGTTTCTCCATCTCGGCTTTGTGGCATTCTGGGGGTATATAGGATTTGGTGTTAATAATTTTATCTTGTTTCAGTGTAATTACGTGCTTCGACAAGTTTATACAAGGTAAAAGGTCTGTTTCTAAGTTAAACACATCTATATAGTGAATTAGTATCTTTTCTATAGGTCCTCTAAATTCGCGTTATTATCCAATTTCAATTTTTAATATAATAAATAAATATAATAATATACCGTCTTCAATCAGTAGAATATCTCTAGGCACTAAGAAAAATTTATGGCTTTTAAAAAATATTCTAAGCAGAACATAACTGTCGGTTTTATATTTATCTTATCCCATGTGAAATGTTTGCGGTTTGTTTACGCCATATACAGTTGACGTAGTTTGGTTCTCTTTAATTAGATTGATGCCGGCTCCTGTGTCGAGTAGATGTGTTACTGGTCCGTCATTCCTCTCGAACTGCACGGTGAGCAACCTTCCTGTGGTTGTGTTGATTCTTGGTATTCCTCGTTCCAGTACCTTTGCTTCTCTATATCCTGGTTGATTTCCTCCATTATGTTGTTCAATTCCTGTTACGGTTGATTGACCTGTGAAGGTGGTCGATTTCTTTGGCTGAGTGACTGAAAATTTGAACATTGAGGTGCGATTTCTCCGATTTTTCCACATTTGAAGCACTTAATTTGCATTCTTTCATTCGTCGGTACCGGGTTTCTGCATAGTATAGCTCCTTGGCCCATGGTTGATCGTTGAATTTGGGATCGTCTCTCCGGGTATCTGTTCATGGGTTGTACTTGTCTTTGCTGTTCTTCCCGTAAATATCTTCGATATCTCCAGCTTCTTTGTCGGCTTCTACTAAGCTTACTGGTTTGCTCGATATTACCATTCGTCCTATGTCGGTGCGTAGTCCTTTTCAGATATGTCCGACTTACTCTCTGCATTAGCTTCTCAAGCATTATTTTTTGTGTTAGCGGTTGCCGGTTTTCGTTCGTTATTGCGTAGGTCAGTTTGTTGAGCACTCGTCGGAATCTGATGACGAAGGATCAAACTGACTCGTCTCTTCCTTGCCTTAATTACCTGATCTGCTCTGCGTATTCGTCCGTCGTTACTTGTGCTGCTACGTTCGGTATAATTCTTGATTCGTATATTTCGAATGCTTTGTTCCTCTTTGCCTATTATTTTCTCGACTTTAATGGCCCTTAGTAGTAATTCTATTTCCAAACAAAGATTTCTCATTGATTGGACCTCTGTAATGAAATCTTCTACGCCTATGTCGTCGTCACCGTTTAATATTGTATTACATTTCACTGCCTTGGTCCTGTCAGAAGTCGCTGGTGTGTGTTTTCTCGTGTCACGTCGGTTCCGTCGTCTGTTATGTTATCGGCACCGGTTTTCTGAATGAGTGCTCATCTGTGGCTGGTCGGTTTCAGTGTCGTGCTCGCTCCTATAATATTTCCAAGGTCATGTATTTCCTTGGCCCGATTTCTATCACTAGTTTCCACAAATTCTCTTACATTATTAATATTTCTTTCAGTGATACTTCTGGAGTTTCTAAACTCGTGAGTTAGATTCTGAAGTTGTTCGAGAATAGTAGCAATTAATTCGCTTTGTTTTGCCGTACTCATATCGGCTGGATTCATGATAGATACGACACTTTTATAACAAGAAGTGTCACCATCTTCAGAACCAATTTCGGGTTTACTGTTTCGATAATGAACGAAAGTCCGCTTACCGAGGTTCTTTGTAGATCAAGAAGGTGACCGTGGTCCTTCGCTGTAGAATCCGTAGAGTTCCCGTTGAAGTTTCCTCTTGATGCGATGAATGGATCGTGGCAAGGATCGCCAATTTTGTCACATCAGAGACACAAGAAATCACGAAACCGATAGATCGCCGGTGATCTCCTCGCGTCGCAGATTGAACGTTTCACGAATAAGGTGAAGAAATTGAACTTTATGTATAATAACACAATATATTATGCGAATCCAACAGAGAGACGATTCAGAAGTGTTACAACAGAATAATCTCTTAAGTGCTAATTTTGGCATTTAAATTTTAATTTTGGAGAGGGTTTCATCGCATTGGAGGGATCATCATTGCACGTATCTCAGAGATGGCTATACCGTCCGGCTACTGACACCTGTAGCATGCAGAACGTTTCGTCTACCTGGCTACTGTTTCCCAGTGAATGGCCTTCTCGAGCGTGTGACATCGCCATTTGCTATTAGGTACATTATTTCGGTTCAGGTATCCACTTTCTAAATCCTAAGTAAACATTGTACGTACTTCTGAGCATTAAAGTGAGAACTTTTACTTATTAAAGTTAAAACACGATACCTACCTGTGCGTGGATATATTGTAGGATAATTTTAGAAGGATAATTTCTGTCGTAAATGTCGTATGATCTAAAATCTCAGGCAAACATCCCGCGTCCAATTTTACATTATAATATTAGTTAAATATGCTTTCTAGAGGCGACGCACGAGCAGGTAATATTATTTTCCTCCCTCTTCCAAGCGTATGAGAAGGAAATCTGTTTATGATTAATGCAGCCGGGCCTCTATTGTGTGTACTACATGGAGAAGTTGCAACACCTATAACAAAATATTACATAGAATCAGCTTCGAAGCGATACGAAGCTTTTATATTTGTGTACTTTGAAAA